>VYXC01011656.1:357855-519201 GCA_013397175.1 Platysteira castanea | reverse complement strand
TTTTTTTTTTTTTTTTTTGGCAAATAGCTAATGGCTTTATCCTCTAAAAGCAGTGTGATTTAAGATAACTACAGCTTAGGCATTTGCAAAATTAAAATATGCCCCTTTCCAGTTATGTTCTGAAAGAGAAGGCTTTTCCCATCTTACACCATACAGGGTAAAGAATTATTTTAGTAGCACAGGAAAGCAAAAACTGAGACAAACCCCAAACATTATGGATGCAGTAATTCAAAGCCTTTGATCCCAAACACATTTTAGACATTGTCAGTTGCACATTTATGAGAGGAGATGGGAGCAGGAGAGATTAGAAGAACAAAATATTGGGATAGAAGAAACATGATGTGTTCTGCTTATGTTTTAACAACATAACCACTCTCATTAGGATTTACACACTCCTGTGATTTGCAAGGTGCATTGAAAGTGGCAGCCAGTCACCAAAAAGAAGGTGTTTTTCAGAAAACATGTTTTCAGACAGCTTAGGAACATGTACCTCTCTAAGAACTTGGATCTATAGTCACTCCCATTTTTTTGATACTCGTTACACTCTCCATGATATTTAGTTTCATTGTGATTACTCTAATTGCAATACTAATAATTAATAGTTGACTTTTTATCTTGCTTGCAAAGTACTCAGGGGAATGTAACACAGTAAGCAAAAATACAACATAGAAGCATATGCTTTCAAATTCATAATCAGAGGGAAATTATGCATAATTTAGTATTTGACATATATTATTAGAAGGATGAGATCACCAGCTTGTTTCCAGATGACAGAGCTCTTACTTCAGGAACAAAAGTGTTAGATATGCATTCAACTAGATGTGAATTTTTTAAGGAACACTGAAGATGATCATTCCCCACAGCTGATAAGGAAACAAGCACATCATGTGCACTCTGAGGCAAAAAGAGCTGTTCCTCTCTTTTTCCAGATGAAGAATTTGACTTCACCTACCTGTTTTCTAATTGTCAGAAAGTGCTGAAAAATACATTTATTTACAGTGAGTCTGTTCTAAGAGCTCAGCTTCTAAGGTATTCTGTATAATCGGCTTTTTCAGCACAAGATTTTTTTTATTTCAGGTGTTTTTCTGATTCCAGAAAGTTCTCTTACCATATATCTGGAAAAAAGTCATTTCAGGACCATTTGAAGAAGAAAGGAGAACAGAAGTGGATACCAGAAAACCTGCCAATGTCTATATTTCTGCCCTTTGACTTTATCTATTCCAATATAACATTTTACGTTTCGTGTATGACAGGGAGTTTTTTTACACTGGGAAACAGTATTCTTCACTGTCATCTTAAATTGTTACTATGTAGGGATTTTTTTTAAAGATTTTTAGGGCCTTATTCTACCTAACATTTTCTGCTCCACTTACAGCAAAAGAGCCAGCTGGAGAACAAGTGGTTGCATACTACACATCACATATTGAATTGCATTTCACTTTATCAGAATTTTTTTAAGCCATAGCTATCTGTACTCTAGGCTCCTTGTTGGTATTTTGTTTCTGACCTTGTGCTGTCAGAAGTCCTACAAATAAAAATCTGTGCATTATGTTGTTATGGCCAGGTTATTGCCACCACTCCACACCTCTGATGCCGCTGTGTGCTCTTTTTGCATTGCAATTGCCTGTCAGATGGAAAATATGCAGACATTAAGTGTTCTTCTCAGCAATCAATCTTCAGAAAAAAACAACTCTGATATTTCTGCTATAACTGAAATTATACGAAGCCTCAGAAACCAGAAGTAGTGACAGAACTGCACAGTACACCAGCAATGCTCATTGGGAAACTGGGGAGTTTGATGATTGTGTTATTTTTCTCCTGCAGCAGATGTTTCATGTTATGGACAATGAGGAATGAGAACTTTGAAGGGAAGGAGGATAGCACAAGATTATCCCCAGGAAGTTTACAGGAAGCAAATATACGTTACTGTAGTAATTCTTAATAATAAATCACATTTCTGCGGTATTCTAGGAAACTTGCACTGTTTGCTAGAAACAACTCTTTCTATTATACCAGGTGTTGACCTTACTGTGTCACCAAGAATAGCAATTTTTTTCATGCTGCTTGCATGCAACAAATTCAGCTACTAAATAATTTCTTTCTACTAAACCTAGTATTGCAGAGAAAAGTCCGGACAAAAGTGCACTGAAACTTGCTTTCTTTATTTGTATAAACTTTAAATTGTATATACAAGCATCAGACCAAGACAGTAAAGCAGCAGCCCACAGATAGCAGAATGAAACATAGGAAAAAAACCCAGGTTTCTTCTGAAGGGATTTGCACGTGTCTTTCATTTAATACTGCAATTTTGTACAATACACTTAAATACTAAATAATTAAACTGCACAAAATTTAAATCAGAGATAGACTTCAGAAAAAATGGGAAATACTATCCAGGCATGTAGTCAAGATTATGACCTTCACATAGCAAAAGGGGCATATTTATTTCTGTCCCTTTGGTAATTAATGTTTTTCTCCTTCTAGGAACTAAAATGGCATTAACAGCAAATCTTGTGCATTCTCTTCCTCACGACTTTCAGGACATAGTGCACAGAATGCAAGCCACCATCTTCTAGCAAATGTACAAAATACAGGAAGGAACAAGCAAGAAGAAATTTAAACACAGGAGATTATTTTTTGGATGTTCAGAAAAAAATCCTAAATTCACATTTATGTACAGCCTCGGGCATATGGCTTCAATACAATCAGCTGAAACGAGTTTTGAGCAGAAGAGTCGTATCTTGCAAGACATCTCCAGTTTTGCAGCAGGCAGCTTAAACAGGAGCAGACACCTTTTCAGTAAGGTGCTCCCGAATCAGCCCCACCATGAAGTGCAGCTGGGCTGTGCTGCACCTCTGCAACAGTGAGAGGCATTTGCATGAGCAATAAATCCCAAATAATAGAATAATAAAACACACTTATTGCAGAAGACTGGCTTTCTGTCACACCTCAGAATATGGGGCTTTAGATTCTCGAGGGATCACACTGAGTAATGAATTATAAGAAATATGCAGCAGAAATGGTGTGGGAATCTTATTAGGTACCACTCTAGTGTCTTATGTCCTGATAGAAGAGGATTAATATCCTTTTTCAAAAGGCTATCATCATACCCTTGATACCTATATACCTTTACTGATTGCTCCAGGAGAGGCTGCGGCCTTAATTTCCTGTGGTAATGGTTCCCCACTCCAGTTTCATACTGTATGGAGATGAGTTTGCTTTATCATGCTGAAATTTCCTGCTTCTCATCTAACAGTCTTCCACCTTTTTTTTGCATAGCAAAAGCAGAAGAAACGAAGCTCCTGCTTTCCTTTCACTGTGTCATTTGTCATTTTATATGTATTTTTTCAGGCTTGTTATTGGGTTTTTTTCCAAGTAATCAATCCTAATCTAAAACTCCTCTCTGGCTGTTTTCATTGACTCATTTTTCATTTTCTTTGACATGCACAAATGTACTCCAATTCTGCTATATTATTTTCCAGGTGGAAAAGCAGCAGTGAATGCACGAACAAAGACTGCACCACTGATTTATCTAACATTTCTGAGCTTATCTAATGTTCTCCTTTTTCTTGTACTTAAAGATTTTTTTCTTCCCTGTGCACTGGAAGATGTACATAGTACCAATGCTCGTAAAAAGCCCAAGGTCTCCAGCTGACCCCCGACACTCACAAAGGAAGAGGGAGCTATTTGTACAAAAGCTGGGGAGGGGAAGACAAGGCAAAGAGCAATAAATTGATTATTAACAGTGCCAATTTAGGTTACAGTGCACTGTACAGTAGGTGCCAATAATGCTTACATATGTTCCATACACCTGCACGATTGCTAACACAGCTGCACATTTCTCAGATACAGTTTGTGGCACTGCACAACCCTCAGGGCATTCCTAATGACACCAGAGATTAAACAAGGTATTACACCAGACACAGAACAGTGTATTTATATTGTGTTGTACAGTTAAAGCTGTGCCATATTTAATGTCCTATTGCACAACATTGTTAGATATTGATTTTATAGATACAATGACTTGCAAGCTTTATTAGCAAGCAGATTGATGAAAATAATTTTTTAGGGCTGAGTTTGGGCTGTTTGTATTCAAGATCATAAGAAAATAGGTATATAAAAGACATCTTGATGAATTCTCTGAGATGTGAAGACGTCACAGTGAAAATAGATTGTCTCTAAATCTGGGCCACATTATATTCACTATGTTTTCTATGGGAAAAAATTTAATGTGAAACAAGAGGAATGCAGGCAATATGGACCACACTTGCAACTACTTAAGGGATTAACTTCCAGCGATTTAGGCCCTGAATGTGTTTGAGAATCTGGGATTAACCGCTCTTTTAATTGTTATTTCAACAAAATGCATCCAAGATGGTGAGAGCACAAAATAGCAGGGAGAACTGGAAGCATACTTAAAACCAGAGGGAAGGATTGCCTAAAGCCTGCAGTGCCTGTCATCCAAGCTTGAGCGTGCAACTCCCATATCACTTGCTTCAGAAAACTTCACACTTCAATTTTGATTTATATTATATTTCAATGTAAAAAGGATATGAGGAAACTATCAAACTTATGAAATGGTATTATCTATTTCAGAACCTTTCCATTTATTTAATCTGCATATTTCTAAGTTATTGTAATGGTGATGTACAAGTTCCTTTAAGAAATTCAGATCTGTTGATTATACAGAGTACATGAGCTCTCCCTTTCTGAATCTCTACATTAGTGGGGTAAGACATGCCAAAGGCCCACAGACCTCTCTTCTCAGAGAGCAGCACTGCAAAAGACTACTTTATATGAAGAACTAGGTCAAGATGCAAACTGAGATGCCATATTCATTCATTATCTGTAATTACTTTCAGTGACTTGCTGAGCACTGTAATGTCTTTAGTACAAGGCTTGGTTCAGGCTTTTTGAACAAAAGAGCATTACAATGGCAAATGCCATGAATATATCCATTAGAAACTAATATTCTGTTACTTCCTCACCGTGTTTCATATAATTTGCTTTGTCAGTGAAGTTTCTCACTTCAGGTATCTACTCTCTCATTTCAAGCTGGGGTTTTTTTCTTTATTTTTTTACAAAAAAATTACAGATATCTTGTAAAGACTTGCAAAAGAAATCCTTTTAACAAACTTAAAGCCTTATCAAGGCTATGCTTATATTAGGAAATCATCAGCCTAATAGGAATGGATTAGCAGACAGACGATATTGGTGCTGAGAACCCCACATCATCACTACACACGGTCTTCCAAATTTTACTTCAGATTAGGTTTAGTCTGGCCATCAGGACTGAATGTTCTCTCTCCAAGCAGTCCAAAGTAGCAGAGGTTGAAACCTTTACATCTAAAGGAGGACTAGAAGTGCAGTGGGATGCACACCTGAGGCAGGATTTGTTTGGTTTCCTCTGGAGAGGCTCATTCCCAGAGACCAGGAGAGCAAAGCAGGAACTGGGGACAGCCAAGGAACTTGCTTTGAAACTGCACTGCCACTGTAAAGAAAAACATGGATTCAATCAGGTATTCATCTCCCTAGCACAACATATGCTTGAATATGTTCCAGCTTTGAGAATTGAGTAATCCCACTCTTTGCAATTCTGCACCAGTGCTGGTGACAAGGCTAACTGATGCACGCTCCAGGTCTTGCAGGTTCATGCCATAATATGTTCCTACATTCAGCAGGGTCATAGAAAGTGTTTATTTACTCATAAGTTTCCATTGACAGCATTGGATTTTAGATCTAGGCATGCCAAAGTCATGTTTACTGTATTGTACCAATATCTGAAATACATTTAAAGAAGCATTTTGGTAAAGATCAGGTTAACAAAGAACGGAGAATTATCAAGAAATATGTTAATTTGGAATAGTCTTCAAGCTTTTAAGCCTGAAAGTGGAAGTAAATAATCCAGGGAACTAGCAGAACAAAGACACACTACTGCTCAGAACTATTTTCCATTTATATGAGCAATAGGCAGAGCTGCTTCTGTAGCTTCCACTATAAATACAGAACACTGTCATATTTTAAAGTAATGGCCTGAGATTATATAGCTGCATAAGCATGGAGTAGCTTTCTGCAGTGTTTCAAGCTATTTCTTTAATATTTTCATAAGCGATTAAGAGTTGTCTCCTACCTTACTTCAGTCAATAAGAAATTTGCATTTAGCAAGGATTAGGCACAGAGGCCCCAAATCAAAGCTCTCAAGAATTTCTAAGTCTCATTGAGGTCAATGTAAAGCAAGCTTGCACTCGAGTGCTTTGCTGGGAGGAGGAAAAATGTTCTTTGCTTTAATCTTTTGCCTGTTTGTCTAAGTAAACAAAAAAGGCAGTGGAAGCTGATTTTTAATTTCTGCCATCACATCTCTGAAACTGAATGGCTCAGCTGGAAGACATAGAAATTAGCCTGTGGCAGGAAGCTATAGAGACACAACAGCAAGTGAGAAAGCAGTACAGTATTTATCTTCCTTATAAGTTAATATTCTACTTCTGGCAGCAAGTAGATGTCAACTGACTTTAGGTTTCTGTGTTGTCTGGTATATACATCCAGGGTATTTCAATACATGGGCAGCATAAAGATTTTTATGCACCAATGCTTTTTAAATGCTAAGTTGTCTTCACCCAGAGCTTGATAAATGATGACACATGTCAGTCTACCAAACGTAACAGTGGAAAAATGGTAAAATGTCATTATGAATGAGAAAAGTTTCTATTAGAGAATCAACAGAAACTCTTAAGTTCATACTGGCACATGAAGATAAACAAAAATTTCTGCAACAGAGCAAAGGTACCAATCCCTGATTCTTGTAAGAGAAAGGTCAACATCATTATAAATCTCCATCCTTTATTGGATGTGGGGGGCAACATTGTGACAAAAGATGAGGATGAGGTAGTTAATGTTGTCTTTGCCTCACTATTTAATAGTAAAACCAGTTGTTCTCTGGGTGCCTAGCCACCCTGACCTGGAAGACAGGGATGGGGAGTGGAATGAAGCCTCCATAAACCCAGGGGAAATGGTCAGTAACCTGCTGATATCTTTCGGTAACTACTTAGACACACACAAATCTGCGGGGCCAGATGGGATCCACCCAAGGGTACTGAGGGCAGAAGAGCTCTCTGAGCCACTTTCCATCATTTACCAGCAGTCCTGGCTAACCAGGGAGGCCCCAGGTGACAGGAATTCAACAAATGTGACACACATGTACAAGAAGGGTCAGAAGGAGGATTCAGGGAATTAAGCCCCGTGTGTCTGACCTTGGTGCCAGTGAAGGTCGTGGAGCAGATCTCTTTGAGTGTCATCACACACAAGTATGGGACAACCAGGGGATCAGGCCCAACCAGCATGGATTTGGGAAGGGCAGGTCCTGCTTGACCAACCTGATATCATTCTGAGACAAGATGACCTGGTTACTGGACGAGGAAAAGGCTGTGGGTGTCGTATACAGAGATTTTAGTAAAGCCTCTGACACCATTTCCCACAGCATTCTCCTGGATCCAACTGCTCGTGGCTTGGACAGGTGTGTTCTTAGCTGGGTGAAAAACTGACTGGATGTCCAGGCCCAGAGAGTGAATGGAGCCACACCCAGCTGGGGACAGACACCAGAGGTGTTCCCCAGGGCTCGGCACTGGGGCCAGTCCTGTTTTATGAGCAGTGACTGAGGGAGTTGGGGGTGCTTATTCTGGAGAGAAGGAGGCTCAGGGGAGACCTTATTGCTCTCTACAACTCCATGAAAGGAGGGTGCAGCTGGGTGGGGGTTGGCCCATTTTCCCAATCAACAATTGACAAAACAAGAGGAGATGGCCCCAGGTTGCACCAAGGGAAGTTTAGACCAGATATTACAAAAAAGTTCCTTCATGACAAGAGTTGTCAAGCATTGGCACAGACTTCCCAGGGAAGTGGTTGAGTCACCATCTCCATCCCTAAAGGTATTTAGAAAATGTGTACTTGTGGTGCTTAGGGACATGGGTTAGTGGTGAACTCGGCAGTATTAAGCAAACAGCTGGACCTGATGATCTTAAATGTCTTTTTTACCCTAAATTATTCTACAATTATAAAGATTAAAACTGAAGTTTTTATATTACAATGTACAAATATTTTACGTGATAATGTAATGACCTAAAATGTGTTAGCTTAGAATACCTGCCTTGGGCTGTACACTGATCTTTACATTTATCATAAATCCATCCCATACCTTTCCCTGATAAGGGTGCTTCCTCACTACTCTGCTTAGCCTCAGAATAAGAATGCTTACATTTCTT
Organism: Platysteira castanea; assembly: GCA_013397175.1. Classification (NCBI taxonomy): domain Eukaryota; kingdom Metazoa; phylum Chordata; class Aves; order Passeriformes; genus Platysteira; species Platysteira castanea. Next base: position 510,949 of record VYXC01011656.1, on the reverse strand, counting down.
CTCCTGCTTACAATGGGACCACAAGAGAGGCTATACAAAATTTGTGATATTTTCCTTTAAAAACAATATTGTGGAATATCACTGGAATGATATTGGCAGATATTTCATTCTGAGTCACTTTACACTTACAGTATTGTACATTTGATCTTTGGAGAGTGAAAGTGTTATCAGGAGAGTAAATCAAAACCCGATTCTCAGTCCACACTTCAAGCAGAAGATAACACACTCCCGAGAAGACACAGGACACCTCTTAAGCTTTGATAGGAATGGAACAAGTGAGATTGTACAGAATTAATTACTGCACCTCAAAGCAATCTGCTATTTCTGGACTCATTGACTGACTTCGATTTTACTGATTGCAAACCTTCAAACTCTTAGCACTACTTAAACTTCTCCCTGCTGTGTTAATGCTTTTGTGCACAGCCTGAGGAACTGACCAAGGCTCCTTGTAGAACACAGCAGCGGCAAGTCAATTCCATTAAGAAATGGAAAAAAAATCAAAATATAAAATTCACATCTTAAGGAGAAAAATAGACTTTTAAATACAAAATAAAGGCAATGTAAGAAAAAAAGGTTAAAAAAAAAAAAAAAAAGGAAAATTTTAACCAAACAAAAGGGCTTAAAAGACCTAAATGGAGTTTTCCTTCTCTTTTGCAATTAAATAGTTTGTCAAATGCAAATACAATTCTTTAAATTAAAAATAGCTCCTACTTGCTAGGAAAAAGTTGGTTGGAATTTCTCTGAAAATTTGTGTTCCATGTGAAAGTGAATTTCCTGATCAGTACATACATGTCAGCAAGGCATCTTGATCATATGAATACTGAAATAGGTGTCTCTGACAAAGGAACTATTGTACAATTAATTTATCTTTCTTCTGAAAGATTTTTCAGAGATACAAACATTTAAACACAATTTACATACCTGCTGCCCAAGTTACCTTAGGGGACAGGAAAATAGAATTGTCAAGGAAATCCAGCCTCTGCACAGGATATCAGATTCCTAGCTAAAATTTCACCAAAATAAATGATAAAGGATAACTTTTTGACTTCTGACAAACAAGTAGACTGGACTACAGAATTGCACAGATGTGAATGACTAGATTGCACAGAGACAAAACAAAGACTAGCAGCAAAATACACTTCATTTCCCCATTCTCTACATGAGAGCCTTTCATTCATTTTGTCTATTTAAGCATAAGGAACTCTTTTCAATCTCAATTCCAGCCCATTTCAATAAAAAAAAAATAAATATATTCCACCAATCTGCTGCAAAAACAGAGAATTGTCTCATTACAGAACTCAAAAATCTCATTCTTCTCTCCATTAACCAACCCATTCCTCGGGTGGTGATGAAAGCAGTTCCCCATACAAATTTGTCATCATACTTCTGCTTCCCAAATACCAATCAATTTTACGCATCAAGAAGAGGTGGCGCATCAAGAAAACTTGAGAAATCCCTCAAACACACAAGCAAAATTGCTGGGTTTTGTTGTAAACTCCTGAGGAACTGCTTGCCTAAAGCAAAGCCAGAGAACCAAGGAGAGAGTGGACCCAGGATGAGGGAACTGATTTCTCTCAAGCGAGGGCAGAGAACCCAAGACAGACTCTTGCTGCCCAAATCCACTCCATCTCAACAACCTTCCGCCAAAGCTTTCAATTTCTATGTGGCCTTTGTTTCTCATATATTTAAAATCATCCAGGTGGTATCAAATCTGGTTTTGGCAGGATCTTGGCCACCCACTGTGGGTGCAGGATCTAGACAGCCTTCTCGACGCCTTCCTTCTTTTCCTTCAGGTTTTCCAGCTTCAGGCTCACAACCTACCTCTTCCAAAGCAGAAGATGGTTTTGCATTCCCTGCTTTTAGGAAGAAACACCCATTCTTAAGGCTACTTTCCCTCTTTGGCAGTCTTATCAGGGATCCAACTGCCTATCGGCTCAAAAAAACAACCAAAATCCTCATTGCTTACTCAGAGCAATAGCCTGCAGCAGCCATTCTGACTGCAACTGCAAATCCACACAGTGACATCCTGCCTCTTTCAGTTTGGAGAACCTCCCATGCTTACAGAGTAAGGGCAAAAGTGGACTCAGGTGTAATAGTAGCCACAGAAATGTGTGGGGCTTGTCTCCAAGGAATTTGGAATCATCCATGTCTCCTTTCAATTGTCAACACAGTTCAAGTGAACAAGTCGGCTGACAGTAGGTGCTGAACTACTTAAGAGGATGAATATTTTATTTAACTTTCAAGCAAATCAATCCATCTACCAGCAATTTTTCAGAAAGATAATTCTATATTCACCACACAGCCAAATAGCTGGATTTTGCCTCCATATATTCAAGTCAAATGTGCTTACAAGGGAAACTGAAGGTGCCATAATGTAAAAAATCCCCATACCAGAGCTTTAAGCCATAAATGCAAAATATATCCCTAGATATGCTGGATGGAAGGGAACTCTTGTCTTTTGCCAGAGCCATACTACCTGTAAATGCTCAAGAGGCAGATGCTAGCTGAATATTTTTGTGTTCAAATCACTGCTTAGGCCAAGTTCAAAGCACAAAAAAGTCTTCTAGGTATGAATCAGATCCAGTGCAATCCGCTCTCCCTCCAGACAGTTACACAGTCCAGGAAACTATTGCATACATAACTTAAAATTATTTCCACCTCCTATTCCCTTCCTCCATTATCTCATATCTTCTCACCTTTCTTACCTCCTGTTATTTTTGCAGGAGTCAATAAATTGCTTCACAGCAATTTTACTATTTCTTCTACTATTCCCTTGTTTCTTTAGCAAGCTATAAATAACTCTGCTTGTTCTGCAAGTGTCCTACAGAGGCCGATCACACAGGCTCAGGTTAGAGTTTCACACCTGTCTTAAAATCTGGAGGTCTATAGCCACATTATCTCTGTTCTGGAGAAAAGTGCTGTGGTGTTTCTTTCTCCCGTGATTTAGGGAAGCAATATAGGGCAGGATTGTTCAGTAATGAAACTCAGTGGAAAGCTAAAACATTCATCTTAATACTATCAACAAATAGCAAATAAAAAAAGGTGATACAAGTAGCATTCTCTGATTTCAAAGTCATTGCTCCAAATTTGCATCTGTATAGAAGACTTTTATTTCTCAGTCTCATGATTTTCTTTATGGTGCTTATACTTGTTACTCATACAATGATTGTGGGTTGAAATATGTAGATATTTAAGTAGGACAAATATTTTAATTTCTCTGATTATGCAAACCAGACATCAGAGCTGTATATAGAGGTATTTTTTTAATAAGTAAGATTTGATTGAAAAATCTTATAAAATTTTGAACAGATTTTAAAATGAGTATTCCATTCACCATAGCTGTTATAAATAACTGTCTCATCAATCTAGTGGTTCTGGAATAGCTTAAGTAACTTTAAAATATAGCAGCAAATGTAGGTTTCGATGTAACATAAAGCTCTGCACAGAAAGTGTTGAAGAACTTGGAACATACTTTATTTTGAGCTATTTCCCCCAGTCTTTTGCAGCCATATATTTTACTACAGTTTTTGAACTAAAAGTAGTGGAGATTTCTTAGTTCTGTTTTTATAACATTGCCTATTCGTGCTCTGTGCAGGCCAGAAAAGGCAACTTTCTGAAGACTCCTTCGAACAGACTGAAATGACCTCATGATGAGCAGAGAAAAAAAAAGTGCATGTAAGAGAAGCACAAAATAAAGGCCTATTTTTAAGCCCCCCACCTTGTTTAGAAGACTTACAAAATGGCAATGTGTAGCTCAGATCTACTGGTGGCTTTATGCTGTTGGGGGTTTTTGTCTGTGCTACACAATGAAGTTATTTACTTGTGAGAAAGACTGGTTTATGTCACCCCCAGCCTAAGAGACCAACAACTTACACTGTCCTTGGCAACACGACAGGACCTGCCACTATATCATCCTGAACTGTTCCTGAGTGTCTCCAGCATATTATGTGCAAATGTGCTTTCCTTTAGTGGGCCTGTGACCTTTCTTGGCTTCTCTTTTTTTATCCCTGAAACCCACATACTATTCTTGTACCAAATAGACAGTAACAAGATTGCTTTCATAGAAAATGGGATCAGTACTTTGGCAGCTGATGAAGTTCTGGACCAGGTTATCTCTCAGTAATAACTGCAAACACTTAATTTTCTTCTGATTTCCTATGAAAATGATTAACTGGCAGGAGGGATAAGGATACACTGTTAACCAAATCCAGCTTTAAACAACTTTTTTAATTGCTAAGACTTTGAGCACACATAGCTCACTCACTCATCCCTGAATACTGTTTGTGTTCCTGGGGATGGTGGAGCTGGCAGTGGGTAAGTCCCAGCCATGCCTCAGCAGTGCTGCATTTGCAGACATACTTAGAGCACAACCAGATTTGAGAAACTTCCTGCCTTTCTCTGTCTGATATATCCTGGAGCATTAACCTGGACAGCCACAAAGGCACTGGGAAATCTTCCAGCACCAAGTGGGATGGATTCTGTAAAGATTAGGAAGACTCTGGGAAAGGAAAGTTGAAAGGAAAATTGGTGGACTTGGGAGGGCTTGCTGGCAGACTGGTTCGTGTGTATCTCTAATCACTCCAAGGTGTGGGGAGAGGTCTACACCAGGCCTCCTTACACTCCCATCTTTTCCTACTAACACTTTACCTTCTCTCAAATGACAATATGGAGAGACATGCAGCAAATTTCAGCCATGTTTTTATATAAATTTCCTGCAGGCAGAGGAGAAGAGATGTAGTAAAGCCTGGAGCATCCAACTGTAATGTGCAAATGCAGTTGTATTTCTATTTCTGGTACCCACCTGCTTTGCACTCACAGGCAGATGAGCTCACCTCTGGGTGCCCCTTTCTGCAGTTTGCCTTTCTGTGCCAGTCAGTTTAAGAACTGAGACAACTGTGCGCATATATATGTATATATACGCACATATAAATGTGTGTGTACATGTGCAAGTATGTGTTTAAATGAACAGTCACACATGTAGAACTTCACACAATGGCAGCAATCCCTGCTGAGACTGCTGGTTACCACTTCAGTGCAAAATTATCTCCTCATGGTTTGGAGAGGGGAAGGGTGTTCTGGTTTTTAAAGTTTTCATTGTTATTTTTAAGAAAACAGTGTTAGCTTTTAAGGATAGCCTATGGCTGCATGCAGAGGTGTTTCTAACACTTTTTAAACTGGTGAAAACCCATCTCAGACACAGTGAGGGTTATTGCATGGACACTGCATGCTACACCCTCTTTCAGTGTGTAATTCCAGGTCTGTTTGGGCTTCTGGGCTTGGTGTGAGCATAGGCATCACCCATGCTCAGTGCAGGAGAAAAAATAATATTCTGAAAGTGTTTTCGGACTTAAAGTTCTGCTGGATCTAGACCCACACTATCCCGAGGTGAGTGTGGAAAGAGGAATGAACAATAGAGTGAACCACTTGTAACAGCCAGCAAGCTCAGGGGAGCTTTTCCTATGTGTCTGCATTCCTCTAGCATTCTTCTCTGCGGTTTTTAAACAACAGCTAAAGGAAATCTCTTTGGAGCAAGGACACTGTTAAAATGAGCATTTGTTTAGGTCTTTGGGTCCGCAGTGCTGAAAGGGAATTTGAAGTGTTATGATGTATTTAAATAAATGCTCTTGCAAGAGCTGGTTGCCCATTTAACAGCCAGTGTTGTATTCTTTGCAGCATCCTTTCAGGATTAAACTTTTTCATATAGGGCTTTTTGTCTAAATATATATGGGGGGGAGGGGGGTGCACGGGTAACATATTTTTTTAATACATTATTTCTTCTCGAAACCATTTTTTCTGAAAAGTTCTTCAGTAACTATATTTACCAGTAGAAATTTTTCAGGAAGATAAACCCCATGCAGAAAGATGCTTGAGCTTTCCTGTGAAAAATTGTCACAGCTGAAACAGGGAGAAGGGTTATAATCAGGTTTTGAATGATTAACAAAGAGAAGGGATGGTTGATATTTTAACAATATTCATTAAAAAAAGGCAGCGTTACTGAGGCTGACAACCAAAGAGCTTCACAGCAAAGTGAGAGTGTGAGCATCTCACTGTGAGAACAGAGACGTGACTCACTCAGTAGTGCCTCTTTCTCTTCTAATGAAGTGTCTGACCCCCATGCATTGAACAGGATGCACAGTGAAAGACAAAAGAGTGTCTGTCATGACAATTTCTCCTCGGTTTTGAGGTGACAATGAGGCAGCCATCTCGTTTTGTTCTCCTTCATCATTATAAAACACTAGATGTGATTTTTTTTACCATTCTTTCTTTCGTAAATACATTTAAAATTAATATGACGGATTGGGGAAAAAAAATCTTTGATTCCTGAACTGATTCCACTATGAGTATTGGATATGGGTGGAAAAAAAACCCAGGATTTCAGCCCTCAGATGAAATGCTTAGATAAGAACTATATTTAATATCTGCTTACTATGATGAACTTCACCCTTGGTTTGCTTCCAAAGCTGGCTGGTGGGAACCTTACGAGTCATCAGTAATTATCGTGTTGAATTTGCAAAAGATGGGTGAGTGCCAAACTCTTAAAGAAGGAAAATGCAGTGCCCATACTTCTGAAAGGAGGGAAAAGGAGCCAGAGACTTGCAAAAGTCTCAGCTTAGTCTCAATTTCAAAAGAATTTTAGGGAAAGAAATCATCAAGCCAACTATTTTTAGGCACCCAGAATTAGAGGGGGGGTGGCAGGGAAGAAAGCAAAAGGAAACACGGATTAGTCTGACGAGTCTTCTTTTTGCCAATCCTAACTGCCTCATGTGACATGGAAACACTGTGATTGAAGGGAAGCAAAAGATGTCATATCTTGGCCTCTAGCAGCGTTTTGAATGACATGCTCATCATCCAACTGGGAACCACAAGAGGCTGAGAGCAAAGATAGCTGCAAGACTGTAATCAAACCACAGTCATTCACGAGCCATTGCCAAAATGAAATGGTATCTTGAGCAGACTGTTTGGAGTCTGGAAACACTTAATATTTTCTTGATTGTTCTAGATGTCTCGACAGGGTGTTCAAATTAAATTTGCAGACTATACAAAAAAAAAAAAGGATTATTGGGACTAAATGGGGACCAGCTACTCTACTGAATGCAAGCTTTAGAGATCAAAATATTCTTGAGACTTTTATATGAAAAAGTATGATTCAGGGTCTTATATTTAGAGAAAATAGATACATAAATACACACAAGGGAATTGCAAAATGGTCAGATTTGGTGAATTTTGACTCAAATTCTGTCTGATCTACAATCTCAGGTTGTTGCAATAGCTGACGGGATGCAGACAAAAATGTCAAGCCAACATGTCAGGTGAAATGAATCTCCTGGTACTGATACAGCCACAGCTCAGGTATTTCGTTTTCAGCTTCACATCTCTGAGCAGTTGTCCAAAGATTCGAGGAGAGATTAACCAGAGAGTTGAAGAAGGTTTACTCTGAGGAAACAAAAAAAATCCTGAGGGACAGAAGTCTTTACACGACTAAAAGGCAGCTTCAGAGGAGCGGGGAATCACCTCCACACTCAGATGGGGAAGGTAAAGTAATGAGCTTAAAAGGCAAGAGGACACATTCCCAAGTGAAAGAGGACACGTTCCCAAGCAACACCAAGGAAGGTTCCTAAGGGTGGGAATTAGAACCAGTTGCTTGAGAAAGCGGAAACTCTTTTAAAAGAATTGGTGGGACAACACCCTGCCCGGGGTAAGGGGGGCATTGCTGGTTTTCCTTGGGCAGCAGGAGGGTCTGTGACTTCAGGCAGGCCCAGTGGGGCTGTTAACAGCCAGTGATCCCCACCTGGCCCTTCCTGGGGATATATCTGCTCTGTGCACCTTGCCTAGAGTCCCTGCTCTGCTCAGGGATTGGCAAATCCCTGATGGTGGGTTTCGGAAGGGCAACTGAGCAGGAGATACCAACATTGCAACTTGGCATTGCTTTTATTCAGGATACGTCTCTCCAAACAGGATTTTACCCGGTAAAACCTTGTGTGTGCTCTTCATGTGTCTTCTTCCTTTTCCTTACTCATATTTATTCAACTGCTTAAATCAAGTTCTTTGGGTTCTTCTATTCCTAAGATAAATAACACTTATTGCTTTCTGACTTCAATAGCCAAGTTAATAAAATCCAGTTGGTAGACTTAATTCTTTTTAAGCTTTTATGAACTGAAACAGGAGAGCAGATGGGTTTATGCTGATACACAGTCATTGGTGGTATATAAACATAACATGTATCACATCCTGCCAGACGATGCTTTATTGTTGTTATTGTCATTTATTGTTTAGACTAATAGGAAGTGTTGCCACTGTTTGTTTAAAATGAAATTTAGTAATTCTGCATTGATCTAGAAGAAAACTATTTAGAAGAAAAACATGACATTTACAGCAACAGTAAAGATCTTTAAAGCTATGCTAACAACCTAGCCTAGACTATGCCACTTTCAATGAATCTGATGTTATTTAGTTACATTATTTTATTGTGATACACATGCAGCAACTATTCTGGAGCTTGGAAGAAAGCTCTAAAGTATCATTAAAAACACTGCTCTGAGGTATCATTGCATATATCTACTCGTATCTAAAGGAATAAAAAAATGTAGATGCTTACCTGAAGCTTAAAATCTAGCAGCTATATAACTTCTTAGGTAAACAAAAATCAGCAGCATATGGCTCAGAGTGATAATTCTCAGGAACCAGCACCTCCCTGCATCACTAATACCAATCTAAGATCAGAAGTAGCATTTCTGGTATGAGAATCCCCCATTGAGCCTACTCGTTATTGTTCTTTTACATGATGGCAGCAACATAGAGGTCATTCACTCTGCTTGCACTCCCCAAATTAATTTTCTTGGCAGCCCTAAAGCTACACCAAAACTTTGCCCAAACCAAGAAGAGTTTAGTGGGGCTGGGGCAGTCTTGTCTGTCCTGCTGCCATGACAGGCCAAGGTCTTAGACATTCTTATCTGAAATGTGAGTGACTTGACCTTAACTTGAGAGGATGCTCCATCCATTTGAATGTGGGACTTAGAGAATGTGAATGCGTATAAAGGGAAAGAGGAAAAAAGTCTACCCTGCTATAGCCACACTCCCCAGTACCCTTCCCAGCGAGAAAAGCACTAGTAGCTCCACAGCCTCAAATGCCAGGGGGGTTGAGAGTCACAGCAGAGGACTGGAGAATGTTTAATAATATGTGAAATTTTCTAGCATTACCATGCACCTTCAACAAATGGGTCCTTTAGCCTGTAGCCAGTGTACCTCTGTCTTTTTAAATCTTGTGAGGCTGCAAGGTCTTTGGGGCAGAAATTTTATCTCTTTGGTAAAATATCCTGCACACTTTAACATATGGTTTAAGAATAATGATATGACCAAAGGACTTCAGTGTCTTCTCAGCTGCAACATTTAGGACAGCTAAGTTTTAACGGGCATTGTTCAAAGCTAAATTTAATCCATATTTCACATTCTTATTCTGGGAAAGTCTGTTTTTGGGCTATTGCAGGGAAGTAGGGTTATGAATTATGAATCTAGTTGTCACATAGGAAAAAGGGGCAGTACAGACCTTCTAGCTGTTGAACACAATACTGCAAGGGAGACCAACAAACTTGTGATAAAGGGGAGGGCAATGGGTGCAAGGTTAGGTCTCTAGCAGCCTCTGGTGGCTGTTCAAATAGAGATTTATTATTTTTTTTTGTTCATGGTTATGCAAACTTTTTTGTTTGATTTTTTTCAATTTTGATTTCATCCATTATTATGAATAATTTATGTGTTTTGAAAAAAAAGTCTTTGTTTATAAATTCTTTGGTTATCTCTGAAAATCTATTGTTTTGTTGGAAGCTTCTTAATAGAAGAGGTCACCTAAATACATTGGTTAAGCCAGCAGAATCTAGGTTAGAGGTAGTCATGGTAAATTACTAATTGCAAAGGTTAATTCAAATGGTTTTGAATGCAGATTTTTGGGTTGACTATTACCAGTGTAAGCTGTATCGATACACTGCCTCTTACTTTTATTGAGTAATATTGTTTCATAATAGCAGTAAAACACTACAGGCAGTAGATTCCTACAGGATTATTTATCAGCTTTATGTCTCATGTCACCCCTGGAAAATGCTGTCATTTTTGTTGGGCTGTATTTCTTAACCATTACAGCTGTCACCCGCTGCAATTGCTGTAGTAAAGACTGCAAACCACTAAACATTGCACCTCCTGTTTTCACAGACTCCTAATTTTCTAGCAGAGTCTCGTTTTAGTAGTTAAATTTTCCATGTTTGGTCTATCCACACAGGAATGAGTGTCTGGAACAGAACAACGCCCCATTAAGCTATTTTTTCCCAAGGAGAAAAGGTAGGGATGGTTATAACACTCTTTTGTGCATGTAAACGGATCCAAGAGTTTAGACACAACTGCTTGCACAAAACTCTGCCTGTGAGTCCTGTGTACTGCCCCAAGACATTCATACTGCTCATTTCAAGGGAAATTAGAAAGGTGAAAGTCTGTTCACCACTAAAACTGGGCCTTTCAGTATCTTGAAATGTCATCAAAATCCTACCTTGAGCGGGATACATGCAGGGCTGGGTCAAGACAGTGTGGCAAGGGTCATGTCCTTTTCATCTTAGCCCTAAAACCTAAACCTAACACGTGGTCTAATTCCTCTGTCCTCTAAAAGAGGCATCTGTCACTCCTCCATACACACTGAATTTGTTCTGCTCCTGTTTCCTACCCAGACATAAAGAGTGGCTTATGTTTTGTTGTCTAAGTCAACCTGACCTCAAAGTTAGGTTTTTATAATCAAAGTATTTCAATGAACACTTCTCCCTAAAACTGTATAGCAGATGATTAATAAAAGAAGGCTTTAAGGACATCCTAACATCACCTTCTGATCTGGTTTTACTTTTTGTTTTGCCTCCAAAGATAGGGTATTTTTGAAAGTGGCCAGACATTTCAAATTGACCTTTTCTTTACATTCATGGGTCATTGAACAGTAACCCCTAAAAATGCTTGTTTGTAAAGCAGTAAAAATGTGCAACTTAGAAAACATGCATTGCATATGCATAGAAGAAAACCATGTATGATTTTAAATAGGAACTATAAATACAAATATATCTGCTGATACTTGTTCTTAAAATTTCTTTTAGCATAGATCATATGGGCAAAAATCATCATTAGAACAAGTCAGGAGAATTAGAGCTCTGCAACATGGAGCTAGGGAGACTCAAACCTCCCTTTCTGTAACATGGCCCAAGAGGAATTCCACTTAACAGAGCAATGTGGCACTTGTCAGCTATTTCACAAGATTGTAACAGCAGGTGTGTAACCACAATGAGACAGAAACAACCTTTAGCATCCCAGATTAGAAGAAAATGACCTGCCTGGTTTTAGATTGGAATTGTTAATGTCAAGGGTATGCCTACAGCATCGCTGCAACGGCACGTGGGAAGGAAAGCTTGGAATATTATCCTGTGGCTGACATATCATTTATTAGAGGAACTTTCATTTTTAGACACTGGTGGAGGATGAGATTTCCAATGAGAGTCTGTAATGAGTTTTACATACACAAGGTCACCTTGTGTGCTGTGCAGTGCTGGGAGGATTAAGGGCGGTGGTGTTTGCACAGCGGGGAAGGACAGTGAAATTGTAGCAGAGGGAAGATCTTTGGGCAGGAAAAAGGTCAGGTAGCACCAGCTGTGCACCTGAAAGAAACCATTATTTCAAGAGCTACTGAAATATTTTATTCTTCCTTACTAATCTAGGTGATACCTTATAATGGGGATATATGGTGATCTAGCAGTCACAGCCTTACAAGAAAACCACTAATCCTACATCTTACTCCTAGTCACACAACTTGTGTGGTGTTGTTCAACATCCAAAAGCTATTTTTATTGTTGCCTAGAGCCTATGCAAAATCATGTTTTGTTTTCTTTTTTTTTTTTTAAAGAAGAAAAGTTAGAGACCACTGACTTCTCAGTCCTATTAATGGCTTGTCTGATGGAGGATACAAAGCCATTCTTTAAAATATGTATCCACATAGGTGCATTTTGTTTTGAAACAGCTTGATTTTAAGTGCAACCTGAGAAAAGAGCCTTAGCAATTAAATATCATGGAGCACAACTGCAGGAACAACTAAATTACGTTTTCTTGACAAGAAATATTTTCATCAAAAGCATGCTTACCCACTCAAAATTTAAGCTAGAAGTGTGAAAACCACTTGCAGGCAGCTGTGGGTGTTGTAAAGACCTATGCACAAAGGACCTGCTCTGGCTGCAGCATTGTCCTGCCAGCCAGTAAAATCACTGCAGCCGCTCCAGAAGACTGTCACAAAAGGCCTCGCTGAGCAAGAAAACATGAGCAAGCTTGTCTACTCTGCCATCTGTTACTGAGACATCTTGTGACTGCTGAATCATTTGCTCCCCTCGGCTTATTTAAGGTTCTTAGCTGGTATCTTCAGAAATGAGAGTTTTCTCGTCTCTCTGTCTTGTCTTGGGGTGCGAGTGAGGATTACAAACTGGCATTTTCTGTCACAGTCAGACTGGAAGAGGGATACAAGAAGCTAATGTGTCAAGGCTTGGTTGTTGAAAGTTTGGGATGAAGAAAGGAGAGACTGAATTTAATGAGAGTCTTACAAACTAAAACTTCAAGCTGAGGTTAACCCATGACAGTCTTGAAGAAGAGGGGGAACAGGACCTGCTGTTTTGCAGGCACAGAGAGAGGAAAATCTAAGCAGCAGCTGATTGAGACAGCTGAGTAAAGAAGCTACAAGGTAAAAATAGCAGCAGTCTGTCGATTAATCTGCCAGTGTTGGGCATGAGTGAGAAAACAGCATGAATCTTTGGGAGAAGCCAAGTCAGGGATGCTGTGTGGGGAAGGGGAGGCAGCTCCTGGAGTTGTTTCGCTGTGAGCTATGAGCTGGAGCTCGCAGAGGAGGAGAGGGCTGGGGGCTGGATTTCTACACTCAGATACAATTCTGGAGACACAACTCAAGTCTCACTTTATCACAACTTCAAACTGAACATTTGTGTGACTGGGACCCTTTTATCACTGAGATACCCAGTTATTTTATGCACTTCCTTAGAAGGGACACTTGCAGATTCCTGAAGTGCGCTCTGAAGCAGAGACCTTCTACCCCCAGGAGCAGGGACGTCACCCACCACTGCCCCGCCACAGCCATTGAAACACATCATTTCTAAATGAGATGTGCAGCACAGGAGGTGCTAAACCCTCTGGAGTACTGTCAGTGCCATAGGGCTGGGTGTCATGGATGTTTCTGTAAATGCGTTTGCTCATGGAGTAATGACTGCAGTGCACAGGCATATCTGATGGATGGCCTGCTCAGCATGCTGATGGGCCAAGGACTGAGCTCTGTCTGTGTTTTGTTTGCTCTTTCATGAATGCCAATGCTAGTGAAGGGTTTTGCAGTGAGAGTCTCAAGCTGTTTATTTATGCAGTAAGAATAAAATAAATATTTTGAACTGTGGCTCAAACCAGCCGTCAGCAAAGACAGTAGATAGGCTCAGCAGAAAAAGTATGGTATGAGCAACTAGGGTGTCATCTGTGATTGACTCCAATTGCAGCTGCTGTGAACTGGGGTGTTTGAACCCGTGATCTTAATTGTGCTGCACACATTCTTGGATAAAAAGTGCTATAAAAATGCCAGGAGTAGCTATTCTGTATTTTTCATAGTGTTTTATCTATATCTTTTCACTTTCACTGTTCCTGAACTGCATGAGGTGAAAAAGCCAGCCTGTGCCTGTTCAGAGAAAAAGGTACAGCTGTGGTTGTTGTTGAGCTCAAGTTTGTAATTTAAGAGCAGGATTCAGGGATGGAGTGGGGAGGTCGCTTCCTCAGCCTGCAGCTCTGCACAAGCACTGCCTTTGTGGCTCAGTGATCGCTAATTCCCTGTGCAGCAGTTTGGCTCACCCTGGCTCCGCACCAGCTTCCCTTCAAGCCCAGCCCACCCCATCCCCACTGGAGCAGAGCCAGCCTGGCACCAACACTGGGTTCTGGCACCGAGGGTTCGTAGGGAATGTGGGTACCCACACACAGCACAACATCCAAAAATCAGAGCTGGGGGTTGCAGTCGCCTGTGTTCTGCAGGAGGCAGAAATGGCTCTCAGAAAAGAGGCCCTGACCCCACAGACAGGGTGGGTCTGACCGTGTGTATTTGGGCACACCCCAGGAAAGCAGCTACCCCCGTGCTGCCAGGCATCCTGCTGGAGTGCTGAGGATTGGGCTCAGAAGCAAAGCAGCAGCATTCCCCCAGCATCCCACCTCAGCCTGCAGGCAGGGCATGGTTAGCTCCACGAACATAACTCTGGTCCTGGCTTGAACAGCTCTCCTGGTACCACCAGCTCTGGCAGCAGCTCTGCTCTGCCCATGACTTCTGTCAGCCAGGAGGTGGGGACTGGCTCAGCAGGGCTCTCTTCCTTTCATTCAAACCCACCTATCCTACTCCTTTGAGAGATGGATTATTTTCTGCTGTTTAAGGCAGAAGCAAAAGCTGGCCCTGCTGAGCTGTAAAAATTGAGAGCTTTTTAGAGATATCGGTAATAACAAAATCCATCTCACCCAAATCAGCTGAGACACTGTGGCCAAGCAAGAGGCTAACAAGGCAGCATGACTTCCCCCCTTCAGAAACCTTGCAGAACAGAGCAGGGGAGGACATTTCTCCAGTCCAGAGATCACACCAGTTTTCACTTCTCCTTGTGATCTTATTCCATGGCTATTTAACAGCTGGGCCAAGTGGCCATCCTTTGGATGGGCATGCCTTTGTTATTTAGGGATCCAGCTCAGAGGTGTGGAGAACTTGCCTTAGGTCAGAGTGAGGTACCAAAATCTCTCCCTTCCTAGTCTGTGCCCAGCTGCCTTCGTAGGACAGCTGAGCTACTGATGGGGTGGCTCCTGGACTTGATGGAGAACAGCCTGCAGCAGACAGCTGTCAGTGGCCACGTTATCCCAAAACATCAAGCTCTGGTACCCAAAATCCTTGCAGCACTGCAGGGAGCACTCACTATATTTGTGCACTCTGGCTGTCTCATAGGCTGTGTACAAAAACTAGAGAGATTTAAGTGTTAAGCATTTCAGTGATTAAACATAAATCACAATTTTATTCACTGGCATGTTACAATAACCCCCAAAAAGGGTTCTTTCTGTCTCTTACTTGTCCTTATGGAAGACCTATAAGGAGAAATCTGAGCTATTTCTGTTTCTTATTAATTAGGAGAAGTACCAAATGCAGAGAAAAGATGCCTTGCTCAGAGTTTAGAGATGACTCCCTGTGGCTTCCCTGGGAAGGGAATGGTCCCAGACACCCAATTATCTTGGTGACACACATACCCTCTCATCAACAATGCATTAGGATCAGTGGCCCCAGTGAACACTTAACTATATCTCTACCTCTTACATCAATGCTGTGCATGGAGTGGCTACTCTGCTTATAAATTGGTGGGCCCACCATGGCTTAAAATATAGGAGTTTTGGGTGCAGTTCAGAGCGCATCTTTGTCTTGAACTTTGAAAGCCACAGTGCCCATGAACCTTGTTCAACCCTGAATAAAGACTCATGCAAAGACATGCCAGAAAGAGGAGGGCTTCAGCTGGTGTTAAATTACCTGTGCAGTGTCCCATCTGCCACTGAAATACAGCTGCATGGTGCAAAGTGACAAACACTTGGTGGCTGCTTCCTCTCTCAAATGTCCACAGGATTTCAATCACAAAAAAAAAAATATTTGTCCTGTCCCTACGGCTACAATTCATTGGCCATTAATCTCCCAGAGTTTACATGCTGATTCCTCCAAAGCCTAATCTCAGCCTGTTGCTGTCAAGGCACTGCTTAGATAAAAAACAAGACCAATCCTGCACTCCCAAGGACTCTCTCAGTCTGTAGGCAATAAACAAGTGTGAGGCCATAAGTCAGACATGCTGTCAAGTCATAGGAACTGTGTCATTTTTACCAGCTTCCCACATGTCAGTCTGGACACCCAAAGGGATCCTCACAGCAGTTCTGCCTCTCCTTCACTTGTAGTCACCACTTAACAGGGACTGAGGAGGAAGAGCTTTCAGCTCTACCCCATTTATCTCCTTCACAATCGGGCAGTTACCTGAAACACAGGGGCTTGCAGGTTTTTTCCTGATAAGGAGAAATTGATGATGAAAAGGGGCATCTGTGACATGAAATCCAATTTTCCTGAAGACAACAGGAGAGAGGATATCAGGTCCTCATTCCCTGTTTCAGCCAGGACTCCCATCCCCAAGGACTCACTCCACAATGCTCAGCCAACCAAACTCTCGTATCAGCATTCACCATGTCATGCTTTTCACTTCTTGAGTTGTGCCAAGGAAGGCTTAGATTAGGTATTTGGGAAATTTCTTCACCAAAAGGGTTGTCAAGCACTGGAACAGGCTGCCCTGAGCAGCTGGGTGACCATGCCTGGAGGTATTTCACAGACATGTGGATGTGGCACTCCCAGACATGGTTTCATGGTGGACTTGGCAGTGCTGGGTTAATGATTCCAACCTAAATGATTCTGTGATTCTCCATGGTTTATATGGGCTGTTCTCAGCCAGGTGTGCCAGCCTGGGCAACCCTTTACACAGAGTAATGGTTACACCGCATAAAATAAAGTTTTTTTAGAGTTACTTCATAAATGGAAGATAATGGTTCTCCCTGTCCTCTGAACTCCAGTTTTAACAGGTCCTAAAGGAATCCATTTTCCATTTGCAGTCAGGTGTTGGTCAGTCATTTGAGCTCATCAGCTGCAGCCCAGCTTGTACATGTGGCAAAGTACTCCACACCAGTCTGTATTGCCCCAGTGGGGTTTTGTAGGAGGGAACCACATACACACAACCCTTTTCTGCCTCCCTGTTCTCAGAACTCTCCCACCTTGTTCCTCAACGTCTTCAGAAATTTAGTTTGGTTTTGCTTTTTAATTTTAAATTATAGTCCTTTCAAAATGGATATTGTTCAGAGATTGCCACCACAATTTAACTCCAGAAGGGGGAAAGTGGACTCAGACCTCTTTTTTTTTATGTTGGGTTCCATTTGCTGATTAGTTTGCTAGCTGAACAATTGTATTTTAGATGCTTGGAAACATATCTAGTTTGCCAGCAGAGCTGATCAGCATGGCCCTACACATGACCTATTGCTGTTTCCAGCAGCAAAAATCATTTGCTTGTGTAGCTCAGGCCCATTCTTAAAACTTAATAGGCTGTGTCACCAAAGGTGTTTCACCAACAAGCAAAATGTAATTATCACTTTTCCAAAGTTGAAACACTTCTTTGGCATCTTGTTTGACCTCCTAATGAGAATAAACATGTTAGTAAACATTGCATTATTTGGAGATAACAGTCAAAAGTATCAAGCACTCTCACTTGGTGAGAGTAAATTCAAGCAGTTGCAAAGGGCCCTCTTTACTCTTAGTGTCAGTGGTTTTCTACCTGATATTCAGGAAAATTTATTTTATAATTAAATTATATGAGGATATGGTGTTATTTTTTCTTACGTGGCACTGAAATCTGAGTCACTCATCAAATTCTACATAAATCTGGGTGCTGAATTCTGACCAAGTCCAGGGTGGTTTCATTTCTTTCTTCTAGTGTGAAAACATACTTGTGATCTGCACCCCCTCAAGCAGAAACTGCTACAAGATGACTCTAGGCAATGCTGACCTCTCTGGCACCCACAGCCAATGATCATCTCCACTAGGCACACTAATTAGTTGCTAGAGTAATTAACTGGAAGCCACATAATCAATACCAGATGTTTTGGAGTTGTTTCATTTTGGACTGCAATCCAACCTGGGTTCTCAAACTTACAGTCCTGAATGTTTTTCCCAAGGAAGGCCAAACTCTTCATTGTCCAGCCCCAGCACTTCATCAGCAGTTTGTATTCTTTCAGCCCAAAACTGGGGCTGTATGACCTCACCACCCCCACCATCACTTCTGGTTGAATATGCCTGAGTTTGGGTGAGATTGGAAACTAATGGTTAATTTTCTATTTCCTTGCGCATCTTCCTCAAAGAGATGTTTCTGCCTTTGGAAGAAGCAAAGCAATATGGCAGAGTTGGTGTATTTACAGCTAATGTTTAGGCCCGTGTGACATTTATAAAGGGAGAATAATGAGGGCTGGAAGGTGGTATTTGAGTCAGTATTGTAGTTGCCATCTGGGGAGAAAGCTCCGTGGCTTCTTCAGGTTTTATTGAACATTGCAGAGTGGAGGTATCTCCTTTTTCACTCATTTAAATGATGATCATTATCTGCTCACAAGTTCAACACCAATTTTTTTTATGTTCCCTCCACACTATGTTCAAAGTGGTACTTTTTTCACTGATCTTGAACTACTTTTCACAGACATAGTTACACAGTGTGCCAAGATAAGGCCTTGCTAAATTTATCCTTATGGGCTTTAATTACCTTGTATACTTACTGGAAATTAACCAAAAGCAGTGGAATTTTCTCGGGGAACTGATTTCTTCTTAACGCCCTGCCTGTCTATAGTCCATCAAAGACACTGACAGAAGTTTTTCAGATACAGGTGTGTTTGATTTAAGGGCGAGGGGGAGTATTTGTTCTTTTAATTGCATCTCTTCAACATTGTGAATGCAGTGGTTTCTTGTGAGCCAGCAGCTGGTGGTGTTACAGTTAATGTGCTTTCCCTCTTGGGAGCCGTGGTTCTTGCAGCCTCAATCCTTCCCGGCCTCCTCCCTTCCAATCTTCTCAATCTATTTTTGTGGAAGTGCCAGGGCATTCCCCTGCAGTTAAGGGATATTCCATCTTCTCTAGCCAGAACTACAACAGTCCTCTCAAGGTACTGTTCCTTGGTGATACAGTTTTTAGTTTGTTTTTTTCTCTACCAGTTCTATTTGAACTGTTCAGTATTTATTTCTTTTTATTGTTGGACAATTCCTTTGGCTGATTTTCCTTGATGGACTGCTGGGATCTGCACTGTTCCTTCCCCTAGTTTTACCATAATTTTTCATACTTCTTACATTGTGACAGAGATACTGTCATAGGGTTGACAGTCCTGGCAGATGTTGGTGACTGGCTCAAGTGTTCCTCAACACCTGCTGATTTTTTACCTCCTGTTTCTAGCCTAAATAATCCCCCATAACCTTGTCAGTTTTCTGTGCCAGCTGACTTGTCCTACTTTCTTTAAGGTGGAACTACTCCTCACTTACAAACTTTCTCTTCCCATATAATTCCAGTGAGGCCATTACCTTCACATTTTCCCTCTTCATGCTGCTTTTAATTCATTAATTCAAACACTGATAATCCACCTAGCTGATTTGGTTGTTGATCCTCTCTGTTAATAATCAAGTAATCATTTTATTACATTTTGAAAAGTGATAGGAACTGCAGCCAACTATCATTCTTGATGCACTAGATGATAGGTAAAAATCTCCCAAGAGCAATATCAAAATTCACTATCAGCTATCATGAGCAAGCTAAGTAAGCTAAATGCAAATTTCCTCTTTGTAATTTATTCCTTTTAATACAAACCTGGGGAAAGAGCAGAGATAATTTGTAGCTTACTCTGAAAGTTAAGATAAGGATTATATCAGACCATGAATTGATTATATTTAAAGCTGTGGGACCCCCAGTGGCAATATCCCCCAGCTGTTCCCTCTTATTTACAGCAGCACAGCTCTGGCTTAAACACTGCAGCTGAGCTTGGCAGCTGAAGCTGATGCCTTATCTGGCTACCTAGAAACAGAGACTAGACAAGAGTAAGGTAACAAAGGTAGGTATATATTTGAAAGGCCTTCAAAGGTACCACCCTGGGGACCCAGAGGCCATTTCCAAAATGGCCCCCACGATGGACAACGAGTCACGAGTTCTTCTTTTATAGGTTTGGTCCATCTGCATATCAGCATAAATTCACCAATTAAAACTTTAGCTAATGATGTAATTTCTTCAATTTCTCCACCTCTCTCACAGCTATAGTTTACACTTTTTGGGCCTAGGGCATTTGGAGTGTCCTTGAATAGCAAGCTCAGAGAAGCTTTGTAGTGTCTATCTGGCCTAGGAGAGCAGCTAACGAGCTACAAGAAACTGCAGAGTTACATACTAGGCAATATATGAAAAAATATAAAAGTTAAAACCTAAGGTATCATTCCCCCTTTCCCCTTTTTTTCCACAGCAGAAGGGGAGAGCGAGGGGGAGGCAACTCCAGGCAGCTTCAGTGCAGCCTTTTGTCCTCCGTGGGCTGAGGTAGGTGCATGGAAGGGTTTCATAATTCCAGCCCCCTCCTGCAGCTGAACTTGGGCACTTTGACTTCTGTGACCTGCAAATGACCAAACAACCCTTACAGATGTTGCACCCCTAATTAATAATATTTTTAATGAGCTAATCCACTGTTTCTGCAGCTGATTTGTGTTTCAGTACAGTGACATGTCATCTAGCAATTAATCTCTGATATGGCAGTGATCACATCCACTGTGTGTAGATACTGTTCTCTGAAGGATGGGAAGTTTCCTTAGAAAATATTTCTGTACAATAAGATTTCTTTACCATGCAGATTTAATTTTGTATCTGTGAGCTTGCTTTTCTCTGTATCCCCTTCAAACTATCTCCTCTATGTAATTTAGATTCGGGTTCAATATGAACTGCTTCAAAATGAATAACTAGTGGCTGAGCACAGGAAGACTCAGACCTAGACATGGTAACCTTGTTTTTGTTTGGGGTTGTTGGCTTTTTTCTTTAATTATTGTTTGTTTATTTATCTTTTAAATAGTAAATATTAGGACAGAAATAAGACAATGATAAATGGAACGGAAGTACCAACTAATGCTAGCCACAAGGCTGCATGGCTCGGAAAAGCATTTTAAAGTCAAAAGTTTTCTATTTGAATGCAACAGTTTATGCCAGGAGCAATGCAAGGCTGCTGAGTCAGTGCTGTTCACATATTTACCATGCATTTAGCCCAGTACTCACACGTCTGCTCTGAATTCAGAAGCACACACCCGACTGCCTGCACATTCAGTTTGACTTTCCAAGTGCAGAGTTACACATATGCACTTATATTTCGAGGAATAAAAACAATCACTTACTTTAGATACTTATATTTGTTAACTCTCTAATATACCACATATTACAGAGAGCTTTTCCTAAACTAAGTTAATATTCTGGCAGTACAAATTGTTGACATAGTGGTTTTGGGTTTGTTTTCTCCATTGATATTAAACAGTCAAACATGTTTCAGATTGTTGACAGGAGTCCCCAGTACATTAAATGCTGTATCCCAAGTATCAGTCATGATATTTAGGGGGGCATTGGCTGACTTTCCAGCTCTGGAGTTCTTGGGAAAGACAAAGACCTGTTGGTGCGAGTCTGGAGGAGGGCCACCAAAAATGATCAGAGGAATGGAACGTTTCTCATGTGCAGAAAGACTGAGGAGCTGGGGTTGTTCCACTTGGAAAAGGTTCCAGGGAGACCTTTCAGCACAGAGAACGCCAATTGCAGGTTTCATTGATTTGCAGTGTATATTTTACACTTCAGTGTTAGGTGAAAACACCAAGTACTGAAGGAGACACGGAGGAAGGACACAGCCACCCTTCCCACCTCACACTGACAATATCAGGCCTGTAGACTGCAGCAAAGGCACCCTGCAAACCTCTTACAGTGAACGGGAAATCTGGGCCTTTGATTTTCCTACAGACTGGTAAATTGGATCCCATGTGATGAACATCAACGCTATCCATCTAATAAGTGGCAGGATTTTACTTTGTTGCCTTACCCTTCTTGATTAATCTGATTTGATTTTGTCACTTAAGACTTGTGCCAGACAGGTTTGTTGGCATCTGCTGTGTACTCCTATGGTGGGATGGGCAGTGAGTTGTCAGGTTTTCCACTGACAAGTTTCTTTAAATTTCTTTACCAGGAGAAACTGGGTATTTGCAGAAAGGAGCTTAAACCTGGAATAATGAGGGGAAAAAAAGGTCAAAGATTGTCCTTGCCTCGTGTTTTTATTTCCCTAGCCACCAAGCAGTGATTTTTAGACAGACTTCTGTGCAGTGACCTTGGCATCAATGCCCTGCTATGACTTCACCACACTGTCATCATGCCATGGTCCCAAAATGTAAAATAACCTACTACAGGAAATCTGACACTACCAATATTGCAGTAACTGCAGTAAACTGCAGAAAACTATGTTTCATGACAGTGGAAGCAGAAAAGCTGGTAGATGAATTGGATTCCTTTTTAGATGAATCTTCTATGGATCAGTAGGTTTATTCAGAGTTACTTAAAAAGCAGTTAACATTCCATTAGCAACAAACTGTGATCTGTGTCAGCAGTAAAGCACTGTTCAGTCATTTATTTTAGAATGAGCAGTCACTGCAGGGAGAAATAAAATTATGAAATGCCTCACAAGCAAATAAATAGTAAGGCAAAGCCAGGGATTTTCTCACTTATTCTAAATATTAAGCCTTCCTCCCAGGAATATCTATTAATATACAGCAATTTTTCCCCCAGTGTTTGCTGTGCGCAGGGCAAGTCAGAACTTTCTATTTCTTCTGGTAGTTTGGGTTTGTGATCAAAGAGGAAAAAAGTGCATGCTCAGATTTGGCTGCTGCCGTGGTATTTCACCAAAGTAAGAGCCTTGTTGTTCAGCATTTTGTCCTCTGCTAACCTGGCTTCAGTCCCAAAGAGCTGCATTGAAAGAATCCCTTTCCTTGCAGCAGGAATGGATCGGGCACTGTGCCCCAGTGGGCTCCTCACCTGATCATGATCACCCTCTGAGCTTAAAGCAGCCTTTATCTTCCCATTCTCCTGACTCAGACAAAACCTGCACTGGCTCAGGAGTTAATGTTAGGCTCCTATTATTTTTGATGGGCAGTTTTGGTACTTGCCAACCTTTGTGTATCTTGTGAGAGAGATCAGGTGTAAAAGAGCCTTCAAGTGCCATTTGATACCATGGTGTGCCAGACTTGAGTAGAACAAGCAATCTCGAAATTATGCAAAACCCTGTCCAAGCTGAGCTGCTAATGGCAGGCACCCTAATGACATCTCCCTGCTCCCCTCGTGTCACTCTCCTGTGTGCACTGTGCCAACCAAAGCTCAGCCAAACATCAAACAGTGAGAAGGCGAATTGCTTTGTACTGCTTGAAGTCATTGCTCTGACTGTACAATCCTGCAGCCCCCTGGGGCAGATGGTCACCACTACTGGACACGTCACACATAACCAGGAGCTCAACAGCTGCAAAAGCTGCACTGTATTTAACAATAAATTTAAAGGTAGAACTCATTCCCAAAGTAACGAGTTCTGTATTACAAGATAAAGTTGCTTCATAAGATTTTAATCCTTGTTTTAATTACTCTGATAGATAAATCATTATAGGGAGGCATAGAGAGAGAAGGGAGGAAGAACTATAAATAAACACAGGGTGACTACACTGGTTAGACACCCAGTGCTTCTGCTAAGCCACCAGCAAGCAATGCACAGCTGACTCGTGTGTGGCACATAACACTGTGATTAAGACATTTGGCCATAAGTGATACTGACTTTGAAAAACTTGTGTTTTATGAATTAGGTATTTCTATACATCAAAATATATAAGTCGGGTCAGTGGAAGTAGTTTTAGATCACTAATTGATACTAACATTGAGAAATTAAGAGCTATTAATTATAGTAATAACCAATAGCTCCCCATTTCCCTGAGATTCTGCTGGGCCTAAAAAGATTAATGTGAAGGGAAAAACTCATTTTTTCATGCTTTTCAGAAGAAAAGGATCCTAATGGGTGGGCTAATGTGGAGAAACAAAGTTTTGGGGGTTTTTTCTACCAGTTTCTGATAGTGGCTGTCCTGATGTGGCATGAGGGCACAGAAATCATTGTGAGGGCATCTTTAAAAGCCATAACTCAAGGCTGTGCTCATTCTATCCCATTGCCTTTTAAGAAGATTATGATAATGAATAGTAATTTAGAATTATTTCAAACTAAATCATTTGGGCTGCTTTTTTCCAGACCTGAGCCTTGCCTGCAACAATTGTGTTTAGCTCTATCTCCAACAGCTAAATTCTTCTGCAGGTTACATTTTTAGGGTGCAGGGTGATGGTGAGCAGCTTGCCCAGCTGTTCTGCAGCTCAGATTTAATGGTGGGTCCAAAAGCTTTGAAATGAAATCTTTAAGTAAAAAATCCAGCATTTTGTAATCTTTTCCCATGTCAGACCTTTCCTTCCAGGAGATGAAACACTAATATTTTCAAAATGGCTCAGTAATTCTAGTCAAAAGGAGGAAGCAAGTAATGAATAAGAGTTATCATTCTGGAAATCTTCCAGTGCTGCTGCTTAGAAACTGTTTTTTAAGAGATATACTTGGAATTAGCCCTTGCATTATAAATAATACAGTTACCTCAGTGATGGAAGTGCAAATTATCAAGCTAGGAAGCAAAAATTAATTTATTTTTAATAGTTTATATAGTCACTATAATCCATAAATGTACACAGATATTATTTAAAACACTGTGGATGTTACAATCACACAGCTAAAATGGTCTTTCTTTAAATCACCTTTGCAAGTGTACTCTTAATATCAGAAGAAATATGCTTAGTTCTGTTTAAATGATAAGAAATTAGAAAAATACATTTTTATATTAGGTCCAAGTTCAACTGACAATGGCATATCTTGCATAGCTCAGAAGTGACCTTGTACACATTAAAAAAACCCACATAATTTCATCCAGAAAGTATAGATTATGCATTATTCCCTTTTAAAATAGATAATATAATTAAATTGTTCCTTTGAAAACACCCCTCTGGTACTATTTTATTGCAAAATTTCCTATGGATTTTTAAAAGGCTTAGCTGTGTGACGGAATTTGAAAATCTATTACATGTAGCAGCAAGTGCAGGCAAGTAAATTGGGCATGAAATTTCTGGAGTGAGCACCATGTAATTTTTAAGTGATTCACCTCTACGCCACCTGCTAATCCATTTCTGGGAGAATTACAAAATTTTGTGCATCTTGCAAAAAAGTGCCATTTTAAATAGGAAAGCATAACTTTAAAAGAGTGAAACAAGGATAACAAAGCTTTTACAAAAACATGTCACTGAAATATTTCCTGAACACCAATCATTAGTTGTGAAACCATTGCTGATCCATAAATTCTGGTATTTTATGGCCAGAGAAACACTTGCTTCATTTACACATGGAGATAGAGCCTTCCTATGAAATCCAGCTGCAACTGTGGTCTCAGCAGCATTTAAGATAAATATTGCAACAGCTTCTTTCCCAATGTCTTCTAGAGATATCAGTATGGACAGCATCGTTCCAGTGTTGTGCACTGAATTTATAAAGCTGATTTTATTCTCACTTCAGATTACCTGGTTTGTGACCAAAATGGGGCACCCTGCATTTAGGAGGAGATATTAAACAGCACCATTGCTGTTTCATGTGTTCCCAACATTTTCTGTAACAGCTTCTCTAAAAATGTGTGGCATAAACAAAATCCTCAAGCACATTGTGGTAAAAGGGTTTTATTGGTGCTCATTTGCACTGACCTACATAGGTTGTTCTCAGGCTCCCCATTCCTGAGCAGTGATGCTCGTTCTGTGTTGGAGCCAAGAAGGCCCTTAATCTGAGCCAAGCCATTTTTTTGTCAGAGTACATTTTGCCATCAAAATAAAGGCACAAATACAATTTATGTTCTGTTAGTAAAATCAGGAAAAATTATTTCAGTGGAGAAAGGAGGCAGAAGTTATCCATCCAATGATCCTACAAAGCATGTCTGCATAGATCTAATTTTCCACATTATATCAAGAGCAGAGAAAGCCTGAATTCCCACCTAAAGAATGAAAATAGAAACACATTAAGAATAGCACCTCTGATCTGTTTATTCTAGGAAAAAAGGAAAATCTGTCTCCATTCCTCACTGACTCCTCACAGCCTTCAATATTTCAATATTCTAAAGCACTCTGTAAAATAAATCTAACAGAAAATTACTGCAGCAGGACACTTAATTTCACTTCTATGCTGTATACAATTATCTAAGATTTGAAGTTTTATGGGATTAATAAAACAGAATTGTTATTTTATACACAGCATAGATGTCCTAATTAATGAGATTTGCCAAAATAAGAGAATCTGAAAGGCATTCAAACTCTGGACATATGACACAACCACGTTTCACCTTAGCAAAATAGTGCAATCTTTGGGTAATGATTTTCTTGTGGAAGACATCAGAGATTGTTCCTTGGTTTGCATGGCTGTAATGTGCTGAACGTCACACAGAATGTTCATTGAAACTCCCTATTACAGTCTTATTAAACCAATATCCCTTTAAAAGCAAAGCATTAGTTTGAGTTACGCAGTCTTCAGATATTTTTTTTAAACTCAAACTTTTTTGTCTGACCTTGCTGAGATCTGTCTGACATAAATTAGTTGTTAAGCATCCAAAGTTCTTTACAGAAAAATAGGAATATTACTAGGGCTCAGGTACTCTGAATCTTCCATATAAAACATACAATCCATGCATACCACAGCTGCTTTAAAAAAAATTAACAAACCATATTCTCTTTTTATCTGCAGAATTTATTTGTTCTCTCACCAAAAAATTAACAGATCATAACTTTCTCTGTTTTCTGCTGAGGACCAAAGGTGCCCCTTTGATTGGTGAGGATGCTCCAGTGGTTGTAAGGTTCAGATTTTCACGTACAAAATTGCGTTGTCGGACTGTGGACGATCCTATGTAGCTGCTGGTACAAACTACTTTTGCTGCCATTGCTGGTGGTTCAGTCTGTGGAGGAAGTCCATTGATTACATATGTCCACTGCATTGACTGTGTCTGAAAATAATGAACAGAGAAAGTAAAAAAAAATTAGTGATCAAATACCTTGAAAATTTGTCAGTGATTTAAGATGCAACATTGATTTCAAAAGACATTTATCCTTTTCCATGTAATGCACTGGAATAACACAGAATGAGAATTACACTCCTGGAACAGAGAACTGAAATCACATTCAAATTTATTCAGGACCAGCATAAGAATGATGAGAAATTTACCTTCCCTGGCTGATCTAAAATTCCGTTTTTGTTTAGTAAATCCCAGAGGTCTGTATATTTTTCAAAGAGCTCTATATGTTTTTCAAAGGTAATTATTCCATACTACAACATAAATGCCTCAGGTTTATACCGTAGGATTCACTTGCAGCTCTGCTATCTGTAATAATGGTATTATCAAATGCTGGGATTTTCACATTAAAACAATGAACAAAACTAAGAGACAAGAATTCAGAGTATGCACAAGAGAATTGAAGCTTCATGTTGGAGTCTCTAGTTTGAGGCATATTTATGTGGATGGAAAATGACACTCTTCATTTGCTCTCTGTTTATAACTGGTCTCTAGGAATGGAACATATGTTTCCATGTCATGTCTTGTAATGCTTGAATACTTGATTCTTCCTGAGTACATGGTCCTTATTCTTACTACACATCCCATCTATCCATGCTTAAGGACTTTTATTTCTATGAATATTAAAGGTATATTGCTGTCTACCTCCTAAGCTTTGTTTGGGTCCTGAAACAGAATTTTGGTTGTTAAAAACTCATGTGTAACTTTTGCCAATCTTCCGATCATTTTCCTCTCCTTCTGTATCACTTTAATTTGTGAAAGCAGGTCTTTATTCCAAGTCTTCAGCACTTTCCTGTCATTACATCTGGAAAAAGGTATATTCCTGGGTTTCAATTTTCTACTTTCCTTTTTTTTAAAAAAAAACAAACACAAAACTACAAACTAACAACAGAAATATTACAAACCCAAAAGATACTGCAAACTCTCCAGTAATGTGTCATTATGTTCAGCTTTGTACTATGCAAAAGGAGAAAACTTTAGGCATAGACTATCATCAATTCCCTCACATTTATGACTGGAAATCCCAGGTTTTATGTTGGAGGCTTTTCTTTCTGCTTCTGAGATAAAACTGGTAGGGAAAGACTGAGTAAAAAATATCGCATATATAGGTCTATTAAAATATATTCATACAAGTGAAATTTGGTTTTTATACACAACATAGAGCATGAACATAGTACACAGAACATACCAGATTCTCTGACTGCAGCCTCAGAGAGCAGGGGAGTCACATGAAATGAGAGGTATTTCCAAATTCCCAAAGTCTGCCTTTCCACAGGACACAGCAGTGCAATCACACAGCTGTGCTGGCTGTGGTTCCAGAGCAGGTTTTTGGTGCTCTCCTGCTGTGTTGAACTACAGGGATAAAGCTTGTAGGGCCACCTTTCTCTGCTGCTTCCAGTCACAGTTTCATCATTACAGCAGGAGCTGCACTTCATGTAATTCATCTCCCATTTAACACTAACTTAATCCTTAGAACAATCAGCTGTAGATACAAGCAGCACACCTAACCCCAGTGTCATTTTTCATCTGAGGAAACAAAAGGTCAGAAAGGCTGATACGCTCTCAAATCGATCTGGAAAACAGTGCAACAGGCAACCCCCAAAGCTCATGAGTTTTTCCCTCAGCTGCCAGTCCAACTTCCAACATGACTGGATTTGTGGCACATTTGTTCATTCCCCTCTGCTCCTGCTTTGCTGCTGGGCACATCAGTACCCCAGTGAGATCCGGCCTATAGAGAGGTGCCACAATACCCACACAAATTGTGGCAAATTTTCACACATCATAAATGCTATCAACCACCTCCAAAACACAGGGTGTATATTTGTCTTGTTACTTACTGCATTCTCCCAATTAATAATGGTCTAGGTAAAGCACTACAAAAGCCACAGAGATGTGCAGTCAACCTTCTCCACCTCCAACTTTCTATAGAGTCATTCCATATTTACAGCAACATACAGAAGAGGGGAAAAGAAAGCATGATAAAATGTTTCTTTGACTTTATTAAGTTTTGTTACATCAGTTTTATACTTGCTACTGAAAAGATTTGAATCTATTATGGTTTTTTTTGTTATCTTTCATATGCTTCTTCCTATCATTCTAATTATTACCCTGTTCAGTGCTAAACTATATTCAAGGAGTATAATTGCAAGCAGTTTTGAATTTCTGTTGCATATATTCAACAAAAAGAAGCTTCAGAACATTAAACCATAAACTCTTTGGCTCAGGCTTTGTTCTCCACTGTGCACTTATAGAGCATTTGCATTATTTCACATATATACTGCATACACTTACAGCTCCTAAATGCCATCATATGAATCCCTAATTGTAGTTTTAACCAGCATTTTGGCAACTGAATTACACTTTTCTGCACCAATGTTAAAGGAATAGATGTGGGGTTTTTCCTCTGTATTTTTAAAGAAACCTCTACTTGAAAATTGGCAGTACTGATTTTACATCGTGTCTGCTGAATGACTTGCCTTATTCCAACAAGATTAGTAAATGAGAGCTCAGTAGATATTTCAGCATGCATGCACAGTTTTTCAAAATTTTTATTACTGTTCTACTAAAATCAATATCTAATTTAAATTGGATATTATTCTGTGTAAAACAGGCAGATTAAGTCATCTTTATTCTCAGCCTTATTTAACACTGTGAAATGAATCAGTAACTCCACTGTCTGTAAAAGTAACATCCAGCAAAAGCAGGTGTGACATGAACCAACATCAGTATCTCATGTCCAAAGATAAAGCTGTCATTTAAGAAAACTAAGTGGCTCTCCAATGTTAGCTCATTATTTTATTAACTTTGGTACAAAATGAAATGGTTTATCTTTCTTTAATAGAGCAGATGACCAATTTGCTTTAAAGATAATTTAACCTCAGGCTCATTCACTGTGTGCAACTTTCATGGATTATTTCAAGGTCAGAGAAAAGATCTGAAACATGTTTCAGCCAGTGATTTAAACCAAGTAGCAAGTTACTAAAAAAATTTCTTTTAATGAAATCCACACATATTGTGACTTGACTGTGTATAGTGTTAGTAATAGTGGCATTTAAACAAAAATGGTGGGTTATGCTATCTCTCAACTTCATTTATCATCAGCATCAAACGATAGATATAGACTCCTGGGTAGTGAAAACCTTTTGTTAATTTCCTGTTTGCTATAGAAATATCCTGGATTGTATGTTCAGTGAAAAAAGAGGGTTGTGGCTTGACTTGCCAAAAAAAAGCTGGCTATTCTGTTGCTGTGTCAGGTGTTCTGTAGCAGGAGACATTGATATTTCCCTGATGGAAACTCATTGGGTTCAGCGGGGAAAACACGGGTGTTATGACAGGAACCCTTTAGACAGAATTCATCACATTAAAAGGAAGAAAAAAAAAAAGGGCAATGAAACAAAAAACTCCACCCTAATAGCTCATCTTGAACTATGGTAGTTTGTCTATTGTAAATCATGTGCCATCATCCAGGAAAACTGGAGACAGTCACTGTGAAAAAATTGGGCATTTATGTACTCATTAACTTTAAAAAAGTATTTTTTTACTGTTGTGTCAGCTCAGCATTTTGTGCTAAAGGGGAAATGAGTGTCACACACATGGAAGTTACTGTAATTGTCAACATAACTTGGGGTTCTTTGTTTCTCATTAGAACCACCCAGAAATCAGTAATTTTCAAGGCAACCGAGATTTAAGTAACTTTTAGTAAACCTTAGACACACACAAATGTCCATTTTACTATCCTTGATTTTCAAGGGCACAATATTGGGGTTTTTAAGAGCTGCTGAAGCCATAAGCATTTTTTGGGGGATAAGTCTGTGCAGCTTAACTTCAGTAACTATTCTAACCAATATGAAAACTGCAGCAAGAGCAAGTCTATCAACTTCAAAATCCATGCAACTGCATCAAAGCTGCTGCTTTGGGCTTCCAGGCCAGACACGTCACTGCAAAGGAAAACACAGATCATCACAGTTTCAGACCTTTCTGGAATCCGGAAGAGGAGAGAGACAGTTCCAAAGGGCAGCTATACATGACCACAGAACCATGACAGAATATTTGATTAACAAGCTGTATTTACTTGACTCACAAGTGGGCCAAAATTTCCCAAATCTTCCTCCTATTTTTAAAGCAGTACAGTTTATTGTATCAAATTTAGAGTAACTCCAATAATAGCTCTGATAGTAACAAAGTCTAAAGAGGAAGGCATCAAATCTGCTGCAATCTGTACTATGACTAGAACAGAACTACAAAAGAGAATCTCTGTTAAGAAGATATATCTGATATAAACACAGGTAGTTAAGAATCCAGGCTCCCTGTGATGCATATCTAGGCCTATTTCACATGCAATTTAAGAAGAAACACCAGAACATATTGTGAATGTCCTTGAAAATCCGAGGGAGAATTTTCTGTTGAAATGGATGATTTTCTTTTTTCAAAACCTCAACATTCCTGAATCAAAATGTGAAGAGAATAATGATTTGGCTCACCTGACTGGAGTAATGCCCATCTACTGAGCTAAATCTCTCTGAAAAATGTTTTTAACAATTAAAAAATGAGACACACACTGCCACTTCTTACCAAATAACATAAGTTATTCAAGTAAGTAATTTAATCATCTTGATGGCTGACTGAGTAATGTTCATGAAGCAATTTATTCAGCCAATACTTGTAAAAGTCACGAAATAATTTATTTAAAAGGCTATTTTTTTGGTATCCAGCCCATTTTTACTGATGGCTCATGATTCATAGGATTAATTTGCAAAACACAGATTATCCACGGGTGTTCACTGTAGGCTGGAAGTGCTACTGAAGTACATGGTAAATAATTGCCAAAGAAATCTGTGTTAGGAAAGTGGATTGGGAGCGAGGATCAGGAATTTCAAGGAATATTGTATTCCAATTAGCTTCCAAATAGTGTTAACTCAGAAAAATCAAAATAAAATTTGAAAGACTTCCTAAAAAGCTAAAACACAAGAAATTACAGGTATTATGTCAAATATTTCCTGGCCCTTAATTTATACTTCAGCAGTGACAAACAAAAAAATGACCAATTACAACCAGTGTATACAGAATGAAATTAAAGCAAACCTCTATGTGAAGTGGGTAAAGGAAGAGCAAAAGCAAGAAAACTCATGATCAAGATAATGATGGTTTAATAAGTGAAGGAATGAGGGAGATAAAACTCCAAAGCAATAAAAAACACCTCTCACAAGCAGACAAATGCCTACCCAGGCTCTGACCAATTTCTAATGAAGAAGATGGATAAGAATAATTTTCTTAGCTTAGAGAACATTTCCAGATATAATTAAAATTTACTTAATTGACTTCTGCAGTTCAAATATTAGGTGTTTCACAACACTGCTTAGATATTACACAATCAAAATCCTCCAGGACTGACAATGGCCTGAATACTCTCATACAGCAATGGTTCCCATGTTATCACCTTTTGCCATTATCAGAACTATAAATAAGCAAAGTAACCTTTCCTCATGCTTGTGAATCAAAAATGTTGAGTACTGACTCAGCACTCTGCTTCTAATCATAAAACTGAAGCCAACACCAACACGTGTCTTATTTAATGGGAAACTATTTCAATTATTCTAGTAAGTTACTTACATTTTTCCTCGCCCATTCTTTTCAAAAGATACAATTTAAAATAACATTAAACTACGGTAATTAAGAAGTCTACCAGGAACAAGGCAGTTTCAGCAAGCTGCTGAATATGTAACAGGACTGTTTGCTGTTAAGATATGCAAGTTTGCACAGACAAGTTTAGAGAAGCCACACCTGGGTACAGTGGCTGGCACACTGCATCATTTATTTGCAGAACAGCATGACAAATGGTTTTGATATGCTATCTTCCATAGGCTAAGTTAGTGATTATTCAGTAATAAAGGTGCACAAGCCTGACTTCTGGAGGGCTTGATAATGTTACCTGCAATCTGGTTCACCCTGACACCTATTTTATCATTTAAGACTTATTGTGTGTACCTTCTGCTTTAGAATATCTCAGAAGTCTCACACATGAATTTCAAAGCAATTGCTCTGGTCTCCAGCTGAATTCAGCACACTGAAAGGAAATTAACTGCAAGCCAGCAGGAATGCACCCTTTTCCAAGGATACCCAGCCTCCTGGATGCTCCACCTTGTGCCTGGCTGTGATTCCTGCCCCAGCTGCATCTTGCCATCCCTCAGCTCTGTCAGTTTTCTGTCCAGCCTGACTGGCACATCACAGCTCTGGGAAGTCCCTTCTCTCCTCACAGCACTTTGCAGCTTATCTAAGAAGTGTGCTCTCTTTACTTACTTATCATTAGGGGTAATGCTTTTTGGAAGGCACTTCTAAATTTAGAAGTTTGATTATGGAAAAATATTTTATTTTTTAAAATTGCTGTTCAGGCACCATTTCCCTGTTTCTTACCTGTAGCTCAATTAGGTTGCAATTTCCTCATTCAAAGCTACAAGCTTTTTCAAAGAAACAAGTATGATTATTTTCCTTACTGCCTTTTTATAATAGTTCATTCTTTGATCTACATAAATTTCTAATGTAATTTTCTATGTCACTTCTGCAAAATTGAGATTCCTAGCAGCTATTTAAATAATTATCTAACTTCATTTGTTTTGATATGTAGTTGACTGAGAACAGAAGTTTTAATGATGGCTAAAGAACTTAAACTGCTTCAGCAAAGTAATTAAGCTTTTCTGCCATTAATAAAATCTACTGTAAGTATTCATGAATATTAAAGTCTCAAAGAATCCATACCATATCCCACAAAGTACATTATTTGGGTGCAGAAATATAAACTCGACAACATTATTTCAATTATATATATACATTCAGTTAATAAAATGTACACACTAAGTTCTGGTAGAGATAGACTGTAACGTTAATGCTAATTAGCTTCTCAGTTCTGGGTTCTCAGCAGGGTAACAAAACAAAACAAAAAATTGTACATACAATATTTGGATTTAATGTTTAGAACAAATAAGAAAAAGATGACTGTAGGATCTTTCTCCATAATCTTCACCTCCCATTTTCCTTTACAAAACAATTGTAATGATGAACGTAAACTGAAGAACTTACACTGCCATCTCTGCTACTTTACAGCTTAATTATCACTGTTCATTGAAACACACAAAAATTACAAATCTGCTACTCATTGTTCAAAGAATTTAATAATAAAAATATGTTACAGGTTAGTGTTAGGACTATGACCTTTCCCTCAGAAATGCAAAAGACATTTTAAAGTAAGAGTACTGTAGCCCTTTATTACAGCAGCAGCAGAAGAGAGGCACTGCAAAAGAATAGAAGCTTCTTCATTTCTAAAAATAGCCCAAAGCCTCAGCCAATATATTGGCTAGAGAGGATACATGCAAGAAAGGTTCTTCAGTGTTAGGTCCAACACTAATTGCATTTCACCACCTCCATTGTTATTCCCCAAATAAGAGTGATTTAATACTGCTTTTATTTAATACATCTAACTAAGTCTGTCTCCCTCAGGTCACTAATGAAAATGATTTCAACAAACACAAAAGGCAGAAATGAGTATCAGGTGTTCTCAACATGCCATCAAGCCTCCTTTCAGGTCAGTGCTGAGAGCACAGCAGCCGAATCACACACAGCCACACAGTCAGATGCTCTGACTTCCATTAGAACTGCAAAAATTAGAGCTTGTGTGGAGCAGAAAGGGCTGGAGTACACAAAAGGGCTACCAAAAAGAGCAAAGAGAACAGAAGCCTCATCAAAACATTAATGAAACCACTTAATTCTACAATTAGAGTAATAATGTTAGAAATATCTTTACCAGACTGTGATGGAGTTACACTGGTCCAAAATGTACTTAAGAGCATCGGGAATCCTTGATACATTTTTAAATGTCCAGGAATAGATACAACAAGATGTGATCTGATATATATATATATATGTAATATGTATGAATGACTGACTTCCTGCAGCCACACACAGTACCAGAGGTGGAGACAGAAAGAGCTGCCTGCCTAGATCATTACCAGAGGTGTGAGAGAATATAGCTTAAAATCCAATTAGACCAAGGCCATCTGTGCTGATAAAATCCTAGAAGGAAATTCTGGATTACTGCCTGAGTTCTTAAGAAGCTAATAATAACCTTTGATCATTGTGTTTGTCCCATTCCAGACAGATTTATGGTTAAATCTCTTTTTTAGTGATGAAAGCTAAGCCAAGGACAAGCATAGCTAAGTACATTTATACGTGCCGTGCCAAAAACAAGAGTTCAGTTCCAGAACTTCATTAGCAGTTTCTGAGCTTTGTAGCTGTGTCATACAGCATTTTTTAAATACAAAAGAACACAGAATATATTGTCAGCTATCTCCTTTTTCAAATGGAAGAATGATAATCATCACTGCTGTTTATGTAAAGAGATTAAATTTATCAAACATCATTCAGTAAAAGAAAAAGAGGAGGAGGGATGGAAGGACCTCGTTTTTCCAGGATTTGAATTTCTTATTCACTGTTGTACAAGTTGTCACTTATAGAGACAAAACACTATAGCAATTTGCCATGCATCTTTTTATCAACTTTGTTTTGACCATCTTATTTCTTAAATCAATATTGCTGTTTCACTTCTGATATAGTAGCCTGAAAACATTGCCAGCATGCAGTGAATAGACCTGAAGTACAAACCATGATTTATAGAGAATGTGGGGTGTTTGCCCCTGCTGTGTGTTTTCAACAGATTCCTTCTAAAGGATAACTTAAAACTTGAAAATTAGTTTCTAAGAGATTTTTACTGCTGAAGAAACCCACGTCTTCAAAAGTTTCCTGACCTTCAGACTTACACAGGCTACTTGGTTGCAAATAATTTTTGATTATTTTGCATCTTGCTTCAAAAGAGCTATTCCTGGCTTTCTGCTCTGAAATTCTATCCTCTACAGTTTGGCACCTGCCTTCTAGAGCCTTTGATCCTGTAAGATGTATAATACAATTAAAATCAATAACCTAGGCTTCACATCTTCAATCACTTTTATATTCTCCACCAGTTCTTAACAGGATTATTTTGATTCTCTGTGAAAGCCATGTTGTCTATGGAGTTGGGACAAATGTACCAAGGTAAGCATCTGCCTCTGGTGCTGATGCAAAAGGATAACATAGAAATTAAAATACAGTATAATACAGTGTAAAATACAGTATATTCTTCCAGCCTGTCATGAGTCAATTCTCAAAATTTAGTTTTATTCTTGTCCATTGTGAGGAGCAGCAAAACGATTACAGCACATGCACTGGTGTGTTCCAGTGCTGCCCTTTGGTGAAGGATTTCCCTTCCCGCTGGCACTGCTATTTGTGGATTGCATTGGGAAGGCTTACCTCGATGACCAGTGTTGCTGTGTGCTTCTTGCCATACATCCTTGGCTTGTATCCCACGGTTATATGGGTTCCCACAGTGCCTTC
The DNA here is from genome assembly GCA_013397175.1 of Platysteira castanea. Classification (NCBI taxonomy): domain Eukaryota; kingdom Metazoa; phylum Chordata; class Aves; order Passeriformes; genus Platysteira; species Platysteira castanea. Next base: position 474,711 of record VYXC01011656.1, on the reverse strand, counting down.
TGGGAGAAGTTCTCCAGCTTGTGGCATCACCATGAAATCGGGATCGCTGCCGGCCAGGAAGCGGGCAGTGAATGGCTCTGGGTCCCTATGGAAAAGCACAGCAGACTGTTGTGCCTTTTACTGCATCTTAATAGAATTTATCTGCAATCTAATATTTAGGCCATCATGTGGCACAACTCAGGAAACATAGCATGGAACGAATGTGGAGTATTAACAGCATTTTTACTTACAGAGTAATTATTCTGTAGTAATTGTTTATTCATACACAGAGACCTGCATACTGGTATTCAATTTCAAACCCATTTACTTGCTATTATAAATATTATGTTAACCATGGAATAATGAGAGCATTTCCCACTAGAAAAAAAATGAATTATTTGACTTGTAAAGATATAATAATAGTGATAGAAGTAAATTCCATATCAGAGTGAAAATCCACTTTTTCTATTAAAAGCACTCCCCTTTCCAATCTCTAATCAAATAAAACTGACAAGCTACCCATTTTATTAAGGTTTATGACTAGAACTGGATTTGCATTCTGGCAGTGTTACTAGACTAGGAGGGAGTTCTGAAAGCCTTGAAATGAAGATATGAAAAATAGTAATTTTTTATTACTGTTGTCACATTTTTCATATACCATAAACTGAACATTTTAAGATTTCACAATAACATAATTAGGTTCCTCTATTGATAGTATTGTATATCTCTTTTCTCAAAGAATTTCTGCCACAGGTACTGCAGATCTTGTCTAATGCCTTGTTTCACAGCAGTGCTGTTGGACCCAAAGAAAATCCCTACTCCTGGTAAAGACAGTGGCTGAGCACTATAAAACAATCTTTGGCCAATCCCAAAATAAAGCCTGTCCATCACAGTTCCTCAGGGACTCCTTGCCATAAACAATCTCAGCATGAAAAGAATGTGTATTTTGTATTTTCTGGTGAGGCATGCTCCTTTTAGTCTTTATATGTGTTGCTGAGGACAGCTCTATCACCCTATGGACACAAGGAGAACACAGGAAATTGAAAGTATAAATACAATGGGATGGTCAAAAATTAATCCACAACACCCTGGCACCGTACAGCAGGGCAGGTATCGTGCATGCTTAGAGGGAACACATTTCCAGTTGATAAAACCTGAAGAATGAAAAGCTAACAGCATCTCAAAGAAAAGCTGTTCAAATCTGTTTATTCATGGACTGTCACACCAGAAATAACACTTTTCAAAGAAAATACCTACAAAGAAATGAAATTTAATATTTTATGGCAAGTCATATCTCTGAGGAGATGTTCCACATTTCCTGGGCAAGCGCTATCCTGTGGGTGGCACGCTGGGCCTATGTCATCTTGTTTAAAAATAGCTCTCCTTCGGAATATGTTATCATGAAAGGTTGTACTATATTCAAAATGCTCTTATGAAAAAAGGTCACACCGCCAGTTTACAGAAACAAACAGTGAGAGTGCAGAAAACAGACACTGAAAATTTTTTGTTGCCTCAAAAAAATTAACTGATATTTAGCAGTGCTGTTAGACTTGGGTGTACCAGCACATTTAGCCTGGCTTTCCTTTAGGTGACAGCAAGGTGAGCAAAACTACTGAATGTCTGAAACTACATTTCCAGTCTTGTGACATCAAACTTATGCTAACAACCTCTTTTTGTGGTGCCTAAAGCTGTGCCGCTGAGTTTACAGCCCTGGGCCATCAGCACTGATCCTGCTGGGCCTGAGTTCTGGGGTAAGTGCCAGGTAAGCCTGGCATTTTCACATCTTTATTTCCCACAAGGACTGCTCAGCTGTGAGTGCCTAGAGCACTTCTTCCCACAGACACAGACAGCAGGCACGGGATCAAAAAGAAGTGATGCTTCTAGACCGAGCAGCAGAGTAGAGCACTCAGCAAAAATGCCTGAGATAAACATTCAAACCCTCATTCTGAAAACAGAGTCCTGGACACGGGTCTTCATTTCCAACATCACTGCTCTACAGACTGTTCAGGAACATTTTGAGGCATCACTTTCTTTATTTCCCATGCCCAGTCTGTTTTCCAGTAAATAATTAAGGATGACAATTCCTAATAAGTGCTGGTGTCTTCATAATACATCCAAGAGCATGACTTGGACTACAGATGTGATGATGAAATGCTAAGGGAGATGAGGCAGGGGACAGGCTGCATACACAGGGGACACAGGAAAATACGGATTTCATTCCTGCAGAAACTGCCTCTTAGCAGGGTGTTATGCAACAGTAGTTTGTTTCAGGGTTTTTTTTTCAGACATCAAAACAGTCAGAAAACATAGAAGAGAAAAAGCTACAGTTTTTTTCCAGACAAGAGGACCAGAGTGTTTAAAGTGAAACTGTCAAAAAACTCATCTATAATTATGCACACAAGATATTTACCAAGTCAGAGAAAAATGATCTTATTGCATCAACCTTTTCAGATTTTAATTTTCATAAAGATAAATGGAAAGAAAAAATAATAAAAAATCTTTAAATAAAATCTACATGCTTCTTGACAGCATTATCACAAGGTACTAGAGGCAGTTATAATGTTTTTCAGGTTGAGTAAAATATATAAAAGCATACGAACATGCATGAACACATATAATCACACCTAAAACCTCCCTGTTCCCAAAGCCTGTCAGTTTTAAACAAAAGAGTCAGGGCATTTACTGGATGCAAAATGTTTCTCAGAGCATCAACTATATCCAAATAAGGAAAATAGAAATTCTGACACATTAAATGTATAGCCATAATATGATAGGCCAGCAGTGATTCTGATGAAAATGGTACAAAAACTAGCAATTAAAAAATTACACATAATCAGAAGCAGGAACCATTCACTGATAAATCATGCACTGTTTTAAAAATACATCTAAAGATGCCCTCTCTAGACAAAACAAGCAGTGTTTGCACTGCTGTTCACATTAGGGAGTTGAACTTGCACGTTGGGTACCTCACAAGCATAAGTAAATTGCTTTCTCTTTCTCATCTTTTATAATAAAGAGAAATCTGGAGATTAAATTCCCAGAATAGCACCTGAATTTCAGACATTATCATTTTCCTTGTCTGTATATTTAGTGTATAATTAAAAACTAATAATTATGGTTTTTTAAATGATCAAAATTTAATTCCTCCTTTTTGATTACTCCTTCAGGTAAAACAGCTCTGGAGTCAATGTTTGGTTTGTCATTTCTCAGCCATGAAGGTCAGTTGAGAGGCAGTCTGTACTTTTCCAAGAAGGGTGGCAGATACTAACATACTTTATAAAGCTTAATGATGTGTAGAGTTTTGAAAACACAGATGAACCAAGCCCAAATGAATTAGGAAAGGTAAGGGCAGAGGCCTTATAAACCAAAGAAAGTAAATGTGTTTTCCCATCTGTCTTTCCTTAACTCCTCTCATAATGGTTTGATATTGCCATCAGACAACATGAACTCCGTCCTTACTCAAATAATGAACAAGAGTAAATACTAATTTGAATTTAAATAATAACTGGACAATCAAATAATGGAAACCTGGAAAAGAGGACACTGAGCTGGTCTTTAATGGATATATTTATAATTACTCCTTTAATCTTGTCCTTAAATAGAAGTCTATGCTTATCAGTGTTCTCACACTAGAGAATTTTAAAATTATTAAACTAAAAAATACTAGCACCTTACATCTTCAATTAAAGAAAAACTTAAAATTTATATTCCTGTAGAGATCACACTCCAAAACTTATAAAATACTCATCAAAACTGAAAATATAAGCCTTTATTAAATTAAGGCTCAAAATAGGTTTAATATTTCTCTTCCCAAAACTACTGAAGCAGTAAATTATTCCTGTAGAAATGCAGTCCTCTACAAAACTCAGTATTCAGAAAAGCCATCCATAAAAACACCAACACATAGTCCTTTTGATCAAATGCTTGGGTATTATTTGCTAAAAAAAGAAGAACAAAAAATAAGGAAATAAGGGATATGAAAATGTTGCAATGTGGTTCAAACAAAAGTTAATCATAACTAAATTTATTTCTTGTAATTTGTAGTTAACATCTGCTGGATGACACAAGAAATTTCAGTTATTACACAGTCATGTCCTTTAAACTTATTAACTGTATGCATTTTTCAGATTCTATAGAATTATCAGTGATACTTTGTATGATTTAGATAATTTATTATCAACATAAAAAATTACAATGGAAAAATAAATTAGGAACTCATTATTATGTATCAAAGTTTTTTTGTCTTTTATACCCAAACCAACTCTGGTTTAATTGACCACTCTAAACCCTGAACTCTGAACATCAGAAAAGATATAAACTCCAAGTATCACTTCTGTGGCTTTGGAAAGGCTGCTTTGGAATTAAAGGACTTTCAAAAAATATGAGCAAACACTGCATGACAAATGCCTCTCAGAAAATGCTTTATCAACCCTAAGATGACTTTTTGCTGCGTACATGTTGTAAAACCAAAGCAGGAGTTAGAGGTTCTATCTTCACAAGATGATTTCTGTCTCACTCCTGTTCTACCTGGCACTGCTGTATTTGCAGGGTGACTGATGACTGGATACAGCTCCCGGCTGAACGTGTGACATGTCAAGTATTCTATTATTAGGAAGGATGATCATAACTTTTTGAAAGGTCTGCTGAATGTTTACATTATCAGTATTTTCCACTAGTCTCCATTCAGACTCCTACAAATGGAGCCCAGTCAACATTTGTGCTTTGCAGCTGCCACTGTGTGGGAAGTGCTAAGATAAAGTATTTTAATTACATCTTTAGATTAGTGGTAGAATCTTTGCAGAACTGCTAACAAAGAGATTGGCAGAGGAACCCAGGCCTGTAACATGCACAGCAACATGTGAGAGAGTGAAGGAGAGGGTGCATGAGTTGAGAACTTACCAAATGCATTTTCTTGCAGCATACTTATTCTGGCTCATGGTAGTTCTAATGAAATACAGCAGTAATTAGAGTAAAACAGCAATGGTTCTTAAAATTGTAATTGTAAACATTTTTTTTCTGTTTTCTCTTCAAAATTAGGGAGGGTACAGAAACAAAATGGGTTGCCCACTAATTCCTCATAATTAAAATTAATTTTGTGTGACTAAGGAATGTTTTTAATTGAACATTTATCCTATGCACTAGGAAATGTGCATAGAAGAAATAAGGAAAATCTCCAATGAAAAGTAGGTTAATACAACTAAATCTGCACATGCAGTCATTTTAAAGCCTAATTTCATCTTTATTCTCATCTCCCCAGCCCACCAGTTTGGGGATCTTTTCCCTGTATTCTAGCTCTGTTTCCATAATCAGGTGGAGCCTTGGATTTTGCAGATGTCCCTCTGAGGAGATCACATCAGCTCCAAGCTGTTTGCTTTTGTGACAGCAGGTGCTACGTTTTTCTGAGGGGCAGTTTGAGTTTATCCAAGAGGTTTCCTTAATGTAACAAATATCCTGCTTGTGATAAACACAGGATTGGAGAGACTGGGCAGGGTGGCAGTATGGAAAAAATTCTACTCTGTATGGGAAGCCATACATGATTGAAACAATCACTAACAGGTTCATGGGAAGACAGAACTAAATTGGTGAAAGGAAACTCTGTGTATGAGAAAGAAGCAGATAGAAGAAAAAGGAGAGAATTATGCTCCAGTTTGACTAAACCTTCTAATGTAGTGTAGTTTACACAAAATTTCCAAGTGAATATAGTGTTCACAAATATCTACCTATCCCACACATTTCATGCTGGCTACTGAAGAATTTGCCCTGGAAAACATGAGGTAACATTCTGCTTTAGCTGGACATCAGTATTTAATTGTGAAGAAGTAATTCTAGCCATCAAAATACTTCTGTACAGGAAGATAGAGCAGTAAATAAGCTCCAAAACACACTTCTGTATTAATACAAAAGTCCTGATTGCAAACTTACTTGATTAAAAATACATTAAATTATCTTCAGTAAGCCACATTTAGAAAGGGCTAGTTTTCTTAAGCAAAGTATCACTTTGAGAATTTTTATGTTTTAATTAAAGATTTATACATGAAATAATAGACCAATAATTTAAGATGGATATCAAATGAAATTCTGTAAGTTTTATTTCCAAGGATAATATTCCATCCTTTTTGGTTAATGCTGCTGTCATGCTGTAAACCATTGGCATTCAATAATGCATTTGGTACTAAAACAAGCACTAATATTATCTCAAACATTATAGGTCTGTACTAAAACAAATTACCCCAGTGGAAATGCTGCCAGTGATTTCAGCTGGTGTTGAATTAAACCTACATTTATGATAAAACCTGAAGAAGGTCATCCATGAATTTTAAGAAGTGGTAAATTTTTCTTATTTAGGAAGCGAAATCTGCTGATTTGACACTAATCAAATACCAATACAAGCTTAATACCAACACAATAAACCCTTCAACAACATGTCCCTTTGGAATTTTTAAAGCTGAAAGTAAAATAGGAGTCTATTCCTACATCCCAGCTAATGTAGGTACATATAGTTTTAAAGCATACTTTTTTTTCTTTATGGAATAAAACTGTTTCGCTGCATTCTCAGTATCTTTCATTATTTTCTGGAGCAGATATTGGGCTATTTCTCATTGGGTCATGTGTGTGTCAACTTTAAATGTATTAAAAAGGTGAATTACATATTTTCATGAACTGCTAGAGCTCTCATTATTGCAGATCATTGTGAAGAGTGCAGCAATGACCTCTCATTTGTAACTGATCATCCTTCCTGAAGCAACTACACCAAAATCATTAATTCAGTCTGGGCTATTCTGTATACACTGAGGATTTTGGGGGAGGAGGGCATGTGGAATTAAAGGAAGCCCACATTTGAGCTGCACTAGCTGTAAAGAAAAAGAAAGCAAAACCCATTGATCTCAGAGGTTTATTGTTGATCACTGAAGGCCCTCATTCAATGTGGTGTATATATATAATATATATACAAGAATCCTAACCTGTTCTTAATAAGATCCTGAGTCTTTTTTAGGGCCTGTGGTTCTCAAATATTATTTGTTGCATCACTATGTGCCCTGCTAGCTCAAAAAAGATGCACAAGTGTTCTCAGTGATGATGTGCAACCCCTCTGTCCTGGCAGCTGCAGGAGAAAAAGACACATCTGCAGGGTCCCTCCCCAGCAGGTTACTCAGAAATGCACCTGTTTCCCCCACAGTTACTCTCAAAGCAGCAGTGCCATGAGCTACTACCCAGCATAAATAAAGAAGATAGAAAGTATCTACATGCAAGGAGAAAAGAAATCACCTCTCTTAACATAGCAGAACTGATTCTCTACAGATTGTGCTGGTGATTGCTTACTTAAGAAAACTCCAAAGGGTTGTTTATTTTTCTTCAGGGAGGATCTATAGGATGATTCTTTATATCCTATTTGAATTTTTTAAACCATGTTTTAATATATTGTTGTTTTATTTTTAATCTAAATAATTTGAGTTATTCAAGCATTAAATTACATCTGTAATATATGTTCGTCTTATGTAAATGCTTTTAATCTGCAGATCCACCATTCAGTGTGTCGGCTGACTGAGTGTTCTGTTTCTATACAAAACCTCCACCACCAAAATCGCCTAAGCAAATCACAGGTAAGATAAAGCAATATTTAACTTACAGAGCAGTTCACAGAACCACAGAATGGGTCAGGCTGGAAGGGATCACCACGGGCCATCAGGTCCCGCCTCCCTGCTCAAGAGGGGTCATCCCAGAGCACAGGGCACAGGATTGTGTCTAGGTGGTTCTGGAATATCTCCAGTGAGGGAGACTCCACACCTTCTCTGGACAATCTGTTCCAGTGTTTGGTCATTAAATAGGAAAAAAATTCTTCCTCATGTTCATGTGGAACTTCCCGGCCATCAGTTCCTGCCCATTGCCTCCTGTCCCATTGCTGGGCCCCATGGAGCAGAGCCTGGCCCATCCTCTGCCCCCTCCCTGCAGACACTGACAGACAGGGATGAGGCCACTCTCAGCCGTCTCTTCCTGAGGCTGAACAGGCCCTCCCTCAGCCTTTCCTCAGTGAGATGCTCCAGTCCCTTCATCATCTTCGTAACCCTGCTCTGGACCTGCTCCAGGAGCTCCATGTCTCTCCCGTCCTGAGGAGCCCAGAACTGGACACAGCACTGCAGGTGATCCTCACCAGGGCTGAGCAGCGGGGCAGGATCCCCTCCCTGACTGCTGGCAGTGCTCTTCCTAAGGGACCCTAATGAGTGGAGTTCCTGGTACTGAGTGGAGTTCCTGGTACTGAGTGGAGCTTTTTTAGTACAGCAAACATGACATTTTGCATTTGAAATGTGTGGGGGGAACACTTGCTATATAAAATAAAGTTGGAATTTGTTTAAGGGCAAAAGGGAATCTATCTTCCATCACAGTTCTTCCTTTATATAACTATAATGACTCAGGTTTTATAATACCTTTCTGGAGAACATCAGGTATCTTCACTACTATCAAACACCTACCAGGAGATTACAGTATTGCCAGAGCAATTGCCTCACTTTTGTTCCTGAAACAGCCATTCTATTGAAGCTGTTAACTTGAACACTGTGATAGAAGCCTTTGTCAGAGTCCTCAATAATTATCATCACTGACAGACATCTAAAACCTGTAACAACTGTCCATCTCAGAGACACAGCTTTTGGAAATAAGCTTTTAAAAATAACCAATTGGAACCAAGCACACTTCCTGATGCGGATGAAACAAAAGAATGTATCCACAATGAAAGTGTCAATCTGCGTATCTGGCACACTTTCTAGATAAATAGTAAAAATAGTTAATTTAAAAGAAAATAAAAGAAACTTAAAAACTTCCGTAAGATAAATATATTTTAAGCATAATGATTCCTTCAGATTGACTGTTTAATATTTTAAAACTTGTTTATCATTCCCACACAATTTATTCCTTGACCTCCTGCTGTATAAAAATGGCACTCTGAGTTTGCTAAAATACTGTAAAACTCTGAGAAAATAATTGAAATGTGTAAAAAATATAAAAATGGAGATTTCTGCAGGATTTTTACGAAAGTAGAGTAACAAAATACAGAAGAATTACATCATTATTTTAACTAGTGGAAGTAGAGATGAATTCATAGCACACTTACATAATACAACAGAAGTACTTTAGAAAGAATGGCATATTTAAAAACTTTTAAAGCACAATGTGAGGGAATGTTTTTAACTTGGTGTAAGCATAAAGTATTTTGAAAAAAATCTATTAGCAAAAGCACTAAAGCTTTACTAGTGAGCCTTTAATATCAGGAAACACCTTCCTTAAGATGAAATTACAAATTTTAACATACTCCCAAGCCTTTTAGGGCAAAAGAAGTCATAATATAAACATTTGGTTCTATTTCACAGATTTTCTCTTAAGCCAAAGCCTAAATGTAGGATGCTTCTGTTTTCTACAAGAAAGCTTCAAAATCACGCTTGTTACTTAAACAATGCAGCTCTTGAAAATAATGATTAAATAGCTGCATCCCAGTTACGTTTCTGTTGCTCAAATTTATTCTAACCAATGTGTTTGAGTAGGAGTTGTACCCTTAGAAAACTGCATGAACTCTTGTATATAAGTGTTTTTACCTTGTCTGGCTCGTGAGCTTAAAGCCAACTATGGATTCCTTATTCAGGCCAACAGCTGCAATGTTGATCACATCATCCACTTCTGGCTCCGTGGCAATGAACACCAGTGGAAACTTCCAGAGGCCTCCTGCAGTACACTGAACTGCAAGAGTTGCCTTATTCCTTAAAATTTCAGATAAAAGCACTCAATACAGAGAAAAACATTTTAAAACATAAACTGATTAATGTAAAAAATAATCCTCAGGTGTGTAGGAGTAAACCACAGTAAAATGAAAATAAAAATAGGTTTAAATTGGAATACATTCTTAATTTTGCATGGCATAGTATATATCAGATAAAATTGAATGGAATGTAGATTAATAGCACTAGATATGTACAGCAAAGTACAAGAAAGAACATAATACGAAAGCAACATTCCTGGCACAGGCATGAGATTTTATATAGTAAAATAAATAAATAAATAAATAAATTTATTTTACTCATTATTCTGTATTTTAAGAATTTTTTCCAGAACATATTAGCAGTTCATATTCAGATCAAATAGACCTGACAAAGGTCTATGTACTTAAGAAAAATGCCAGACTCTGGTGCCTTCAGACTGTCTAAGAAAGTTGGTGCTGTAGATTCTGAAGATAACAAAACTAATTATTGCAGTCATTGAGTCCTGTGTACAAAGCCTGGTAAGTCTCAAGTACATAAAGATAAAAAAATCCAACCCAACGAAAAATAATAAAATAAACAGGAGATTGTAGAAATGGAAAAGCTTTCTCAATTCCCCTCCCTCTGACACAATGACACTGCGTTGGTGGGGGTGGATCATTCTTCCTAAAGGTTTGCTCTTTGTTTATTTAATTAACCTTCTGGACTACTGCAAGTAAAGAGTAACCTCCTGCCTCCTAAAGATAACATTTTTCATGCAATCCATGATACTCAGCAGTGACTGCTCCCTAACACTCCTGGTAATGTTGGGACTCTGTATTTACTTTGTGCCTGCAGGTCACTAAAGCTTCTTTCCAGCTTCCTCCTGACACACATTTGACTGTATCCAAAGGAAGGGGCAACTTCCCTCTCTCCAAAAGGATCTCTCTTTCACAGTTTCCTTTTAAAGAAGGGGGATGTAATAACGTAAATCAAAGAACATACATAATTTCTCACATCACAGCTATAAAAAAGGAGAACAATTTCCTGTGGGTCATTGTTACTGGGGCATTAGAGACTAACTTCAAATTCAACTATCCCATCGAGTCAAAGAACATGCACACATGCTTGTCTAGGAAAAGTTTTCCAAGACTGACAGACCATCTTGTTTGTATGTTTACGTTTTTTATGCATTATGAGAACAACTAATTTTCATTGGAAGTCTTTCAATACTCCAATGTTTAGAAGTGAAATGATGCACACACAGACTATGGAAGTAATTCAACAGAACCACCTCACAGGCACAAAAAAGAAACACTGTCAGTTTTAACACCAAAGATATCCTGAGAAGCAGCAAGGGAGAAAATCTAAAATAATAGGCCTCAGAGGTGAAAACAAACAGAGGAAGAGAATGCAGGGAAATGATTATGTAGGTAAGAGTGACCAGACAGGATTTCATTACGTGTTCTTTTGGTAGTAAGGAACAGGTTCTTACCTCATTGGTTTGCTAGGTGCAAACACTACGTTAAAGATCAGCGTCACAATTCTGGATTCTGTATCCCATTCCTTTTGAAGCAGCTGCATACCAACCAAAGAGTCAAGCTGAGATCTAATCTCATCTGATTGATATTGCAATTCATACAGAAACTCCAGTGCTGCAGAGGAACCTAAATGATACAGGAGAGAAATATCAGCCTGTGCGCTGTAATTTCACACGGTTGGCTCAGTGTTACAATTCTCCCATTTGTTACTAAAAATGAAAAATAAGTAAAACTAGCAATTATCTAAAACTTAAGTGATTTCCTTCTGACTGCATAACTAAATCTTCCCATTTCATATGACAGGCTATATGCTTTCCAGCAAAATGGAAGCTGGAAAACTTACTTGGGATATGTGAATGGTAATAGCAATATTGCTCTGGCTACCATGCCTGCATTATGGAGAGATATTTCTAGTTCATCAGCCAAATGAAAATTTCAAGTACATAATACTCTTTTTGAGTAATGCCATTGGGACAACAGGAAAAAAAAAAAAATCATTAAGGACATCAATGGCATTGGTGGCTGCCACCCTGAGAAACAGAATATAGAGAAATACTGAAGGTGTCACCCCAGCCTCTTCTCTTATTCCCTGAAGCAACTATTAAAAGGCTAAGTAGTAATGACATAAAAATAAACAGCTGAGCTTCTTGAATCAAATGTCTCCTCCAGCTGTAATAAAGAAAACGGAGATATTCAATATACAATGGTAATTTGTGCTCTGAAGGGAGCATCTGTATGAGGAAAGGAATCTCAAGTTCCTAATCCATTTAAAGGCTTTACACATTTTATGGATGAGAAGTATTTTAACACAACCACTATCTCCTACAGGAGATTTCATTTTACTACGACCACCCATCTCAGGGCACATTCTGAATTTGCACAGCTGAGTACAAATGTACAGAACCGCTGTGTGTGCATCCCTGTACACATATCCTGGCTGCAGAGTGCCAGGCAGAGCTATTCCCAAGGCCTTCCAACACAGAATACTAAAATACAGATGACAGATTTGTTTATAAAAAAAGTCCAAGAGACAATGTGGAGAAAAGCTTACTTTGGTACTGCCAATCTGTAAAACCATCCAAATTTAAGTGACTCTGGAGATGCTTTCCCACGCTTCTAGTCTTTTGTCCCCCTCTGAAATGCACAATTTCTCTCTTCCCACTTCAGCAGCTAACAGGAGGCGTGAACTTTTGTTGCCTTATTTTTTTAACACACAGATTAACTCTAAAAAACGTAGCAGTTTATACTGAAACATTTCTAACTCTTTAAAGTAAACTCTTCACAGACCACTGCACAACGTATACCATATCAGAGTCATGCAGATGTAATCAAAGTATTATGACCAGCATATGGGATTATCAATCACAATAGATTAGAGACATATTGAGTACCAGAATATAGGATTTCCTTGTATTAATCCATATATACATGGACTTCATTACAATGAATGTAATTTCCTACATGGAAATTCAACACGAACATTTTCTCGTACAGTCTATAAAATTTAGGATCATCGTACATTGTTTCAAGCTTGCCATTTCTCCATTTGAAAAATATAATGTTTATGTCACGCACTCAGATTCCAACACAGCCCAAGGCTTCTAGGAGTCACCCTTGACAAATGCTAGAACATGAAGATTCAGATGCTGACAATCAATGGGAGAGAAAGGATGACACAATCTGGAGCATTTCACAGTGAAAAAAAATTGCAGCTGTTGAGCAGATGCTTCTTTCAGCCGTTATATCACCCAGTGCTACTCAGAAAAAGCTTATTTTATAGCTCAGGTGCCAGGATGACAACACTGGGAATTGCATGCTGCTTTTTATATCCAAAGACATTTGGGGTTGGTTTGACATATATATATATAACTTTTTAGTCAGAAGCAATTAAATACATTTTTTTTTCTGTTTCAGTCTGTTTTGCAACCTGTTCTATGCTTATATTAAGTAATTAGTCAAAATATTTTAATACTCCCAACACTTAAGGAAAAAATGATGCATTTATGAGTGCCAATATTCAAAAGCCTTGTTATGTTGGTCCCTTCAGCTCATTTTGATCTAGACTGCTGATCTAGTTTAAGACTGCAAAAAAATGTAAACATAGTTATATTTTTCATCACAGCTGCCCTGAAGACTCCTATATTATCATGCTGTGGGAATTTTCTGTGAAATGTTAATATTTGATTCTAGCAATCCTGTAATACATGTGCTGCCTGAACAAACTAGCAAAACTCAGAAGAAAAAGAAAAAGTTATGAAACAGCTGTCCAACTGTCAAATATTCAGAGTCCTCTTGACTCTTAGAATTTCCAGTTTCATTTAAAATGGCACAAGATATAAAACATGGAGACAGCACTAATGCCTTCCTGAAAGCAAAGTCAAATGCAATATAACATATTGCTCCAATAGGCCTTGACCCTTTAGGCCCAGCTCTTTGTATTTTTTCACCTAGTTTTATCTTAATTTCAGCTTAGTTTTCTTTTTAAAAATCACCATTTTTAACACAGGTAAAATTCTTGTTTTATCTAATGCAAGATGTAAAATACACATGCAAATATTAAAAGTATAACTCAATTAATCCACTTGTGTTCTGTAAATAGAGATCAGCAGGGAGAGCTTTAGCCACATCTGACTCAACATAGTTATCAATCCAAATACTGGGAAGGTATAAGCATGCTACTTATATACAGCTAGTTAAATCTAGGGAATAGAAATTCTGATTATAAAAATATTACTTCATATTTTCTGAATAATAGTTTGTCTTATTTAAGATGAAAAAATATATTTTGAGGTAATTATTCCATTATTAAACATTATTATTAAACATTTCTTCTTTTCAAAGGCAATTAATCTCAATCTTTAAGTGTTTTCATTTGTATGAATAAAGATTTTTAAAAGGTAGTATGCATTTCAGCAATGCTTGTGTATGCAGAATTACTGAAGCACCTATGTTTCAAAACCAACCAGGCTTTTCAGCTATCTAGTTCTATGACTTGGCTGTCATTTATTTGCAAGTGCTAGTAAGGACACTTCCTCAAAAGCTCTGGAATTAAAGTGTTGGGGTTTGTTTAAATAACCTCTAAGAAGATGAAAGGATATAGACCACTTTTTAAAAAAAAAGTATTTTATGACTCATAAGACTTATAGCATGAAAACTCCAAGGACTTTACACTCTGGATGTATAAATCAGGGAAATGTGAATTTTTTTTGACTGCTGGATTTACTGTAAAACTAATTAATAGATGTATGCATCTAAAATGAATGTATATAAAAATTAAAGGACTATTCCAACAGGTTCACAAAATAGGAATCTCAGGAATTTTAATGACATTTTAGTGGAAAAGAATCTGTATTCAAGGTTCAAAAGAGTTAATAACAATGACATTTGTAGATAGGCCCATTGCCTACAGAAAGCATTGTGAAAGGTCCACTGGATATTTCTGACCTCAAACAGAGCTTCACAGTGTCGGGAGAGAAGGCTTTGTACCTCCCTCCTGCTTCTGAAAAGTGAGTGTTTGATTTCACTGAGGACCAGCTCATTATACACTGCATTTTCTGATGATAAAAACCTCATGGACACTGGCCTGGGAGGCTGGAGTCTCTTGTGGATGCCCAGGGGAGATGTGGCTGTCTGAGCTCTCCACAAATAGCGCTTAACCAGCGGCAGACTTGGTGACATGAACGTGGCAAAGGGGAGCTTCTCCCTAGGGGACCCTCTTTACTTTGACACTGTCTCCCATTTCCAGTGAGACAGATGGAAATTAAAACTGTGATGGAAACATGCTCAGACTGCAAAAGTGCTTGTCCTCATTGCACAGGCTTTTCCTTGGATGGATGCAGTAAAACAGAGATGCAAGTAAATTCACTTAACTGGTCTTATTTGCAGTCATTTCATAAAGGAGAACAGCACAATCACCAAATACAAACATGTAATTAAAGCCCAGGCATTCATAAATTTGCAGTTTCATGCTTTGCATAAACCAGATTAATTATTTTCATTTGGTGCTGAATTTAACATACTGCACTCTCTGATTTTTTTTTTTACTGATTCTGATAATTTTCCAAGGCTAAGTGTCCATTGTGGCCCTGACACCTAACAAAGATTTCTTCCCCTCCTGATCTAGTAGCCCCCAAACTGCTAACACAGAAACTACAAAACCAGACAATAACTAAATATTTCTACCAGATATCTGGCATCTAATCTTCACCTTCCAGATCTTTTGAAATATCTTTCTCCATAGCCCCTTTCAGGTCTCATCTGACACTTGTCCTTTTCCTGCTTCTCCATTGTCTTCTGGGAGTTTTCAAAGAGCACTGCTGGAACTCAGCAGGCAGCAGGAAATGAACATTAAATATGCAGTTGTGCCTCTCCAGCAAAAGTAGAGGCTGACAGAACACATTATTATACAGCAGATTGAATAATTTTAATACAGTATTTATGTAAATATTCCAGTGAACAGCAAAAAGTGGATTACAAGAGTAATGAAGGAAAAAATATAAAAAAAAGTCTGGTGGTCAAGAACATCCTAACACTTAAGGAGACATTCCCATCTGGGCAGTAAGATATGATCTCATCTGGGAACTAAATATCTATTTCTCATTGTAAGATGTCATAATTATGGGACAATAGCAGCAGAATAAACAAATTCCACAAAAACCCCCAAAGACTTGGCTGTAGTTAAATATGCCTTTCACTAGGTTTTTCATACAGATACAAAAGAGCCATATGTGGAGCATTAGAAATACCAACAAACATAACATCATAACTTTACTAAACGCCAGACACCAAATTACCTTAAATACATAGAAATAAATGGATAAAAATGCTGATCTCCATTCTGTTTATAATAAAATTATTGATCCTCATTGGAATTCAAGTAAATCCTCAATGTAGCTCTGCATATATATCTTTATACCTCTTCTCTGCAAATTTATTTCTCTTTCCATATCCAGTGAAAAACTTTTATCCATGTCTTCAAGGCTCTGCAAAATTCCAGTCTTATCCACATCTTTTTTTACTCTGCATCCCACTGCCTATTTCCTTAGCAACCAAGGGGAATGCTTCTTTCCTAAATTTTTTCTTACATTCAATTTTTGTTTCCTAATTTTTTTCTCTTTCAAAACACTTCCTTAGAAGAGGTATCTACTTCTAAACCAAGTTTCTACTGTAAGGAAAGCAGCAGAAAAGCCTCCTCTGCCTTTTTTTTTTTTTTTAAGAATATGTTTCTTCAAAACACTGTATAGTTTAGTGAATGAAATGGAAGCTTGTGAATCCATGTAAATAAAACACATGGTGTGCATCTAGTATCTGCTGTTCCAGATACATTTCTGCATTGTTCCATGCAGTTTGTTTCCATATATTCTCCCTCTCTGAATCCTCTTTGCACCGTCTTTTTACTATGCCTACGTACACGTCCCTCTTAATGCTTTATTTTGATATTACTTGCATAGTAAATTGAAACAAAAACCTCAGAAAAATCAAAAGGATTTTCTTCAGCCCAAAGGATCTCACATTATTCTCCTTTGATCTGGCATTCTACTCAGATTTGTATGCTACCCTATAAATTCATCCTATAAAGGAAACAATTAAAATTTATTTCCTCCCAACCATTATAATCCTTTTTCAACCAGCTCCCTTTTTATTTAGCCGTGTCTTCATTTATCCAGAAACCTTGGCAGATAAAGATCGCATCTGTACCTTGGCACAAAAACATCAAAGCAGCTTCTTCAAGAAGGTATCTCATGATTTAGTCTTAATTCCCACAGACATTATTTTTTCCATGGCATCCAGAGCAATTTGCCTCAGTTTCAATGTTGCCCACAGAAGTCAGTAACAACTCAAGCTGACTTTTAACCTAACCATTCAATTTGAATTGGCACACACAGAGGCTAAATTGAAAACCCATGTCACCTTCTTTTTTAATAGTCCTTGACAGATTTACACTATACTGTGGTCTAGTGTGGTGTTTTATCTTCTGGCATTTTTTAATATACAAAACTGAGCCACAGAGAGTGGAACACAGCACCCGATCACTAGGGTCACATTCATGTGCTTCCCCTTCCTTACCCAACAGGCTGCATTCAGTTACACACAAGACAGAACATCTATCACACAGGGTAGTGTAAATTCCTCTACTATAAGACATTTCATCTCATGGGAGGTATCCACTTGTGTTATTTTTTGGACATAAATCAAGTGTCAGAATTAATAAAAGTTTTGTGTAGTAAATTTCTGAGGTTTCACTCTTAGCTTCCTCAACTGGCTTGAAGACAGAGTAGTGGTTCAAGGTTACAATTTCATTCAAAGTTCTGTGGTGATGCTATGTAACTTCTATTTACTTGTCTTATAGTTTTAATATCTACCTGTATCTCCAAAGCTTCAGATCAAATTGTTCTTAGACTGTCAGAACTACAGACCTGATGCAGTAATTTATAAAAACATAAAGTTTTATACATTCTACAAAACAACGGGGCAGTTCTTTGGGTTTTTTTTTTTTTTTGTATCATGTTCTGTTAGAAATGTGCAGTGTGGGAGAGATGAAGGAGAGCTAGAGTTAATGACTTCATTTTCTGTAAGAACAACAAAACTTGAACAGTGCAACTTCAGAGACTGAAGACAAGGACAAAGAATTCTATTACAACAGGATGTAATAACCTGGAAACAGAAGAGCATTTGGGATAGGCTCACTGCCTGCATGTGTGCATGTGGTTTTTTACAACAATGACTGTCAGATACATTTTCTGAGGCAAATTTAGGTGCACAAATCCTCTACGACAAAAAGCATTCAAACACAGCTGAGAGACAGGGAAACCACTCTTCTTCAGAAAAACCTAAGGAGTTGCATCTTAAGGGGTTTGATCAGCATTGTTGGTGTCCCATAAAGAATGAGAAAATAATTCAGAAAATAGTGCAAATTAACACAGACAGATTGTTGTGAGGTGCTGCAATGTTGCAGAAGGACAGTTAAGGTTCTGGAGAGCTGTGTAGGCCATGGTTTTGCTTTACCAAAGCTACCCCAAAATATCTCTGCAAAACAAGGGTGTAGTGGTTGTGTTTCTATTGGAAGTAATACTTCCTTATCACCCAACCAAAGAGACCACAGGAAATTCTGTGAGCCAGAAAGGGGAGAAATGGCAATGACAATCATATAACCATCAAAGTAATTAACAGACTCTTCAAATATATTGCCTAGGCTTTTCTTATACACTAGCTCAAATCATTTTAAGGGGTATCTATTTGTGTGTTCTTGTTTCAGAGATACATTATTTGAGTCAGTCAATCAGTTCTTTTGGACTTCTCATGTTTCCTGGATCTACACCATACTGAAGAGTAGCACCCAGAAGAAATTAATTATTTCTGGGTTTGTAATTTTTGTTGGTTTTGCAATTTTATGAAGCTCAATAAATAACTTCAGATTAGTTTATAATTGATTTGGTTCCCTTTAAGTATTGAATATTTAAACTGATTATGATTTTGCATAAGTGTCAGAAAGTAATTTTGATTAATATAATGACGATTCTCCTTCCTACGGCTTACAGATTTTACCATTTCATAAAATGTCAAGGAAGCAGAAATGAGTGACTAATGTAAATAAAAGCAGTTCCCAACTGGCTGCTCATAATTCATGAGTTCTTTTCTTTTTTTGCCAGTATTTGTTGTTATTGTTCTAGTTATGTTAAGACATGGCAGTAGGAGGGTTTACTTATGAGATAAAAAATTGTGCTATATTTTTTCTCTTTTTTATTAGACCCAGTGATAGCCTTGTATATCAACAAGAACTATTTGACCTTCCTCATTAAAATGCCTGGCATTATTTCAGTTCAATAACAAAAATAAACAACACATCAAATCTCTCCCATGTTTCACTCATAAATAAAGAAACACACAGCCAGATGTAAACAAAAATTATGTAGCTGAAAAAATAATCCATCTAAGACTTTCAGTTCTCCTCTGATGCTCTATTCTTTGACTTCTACTAGTTCCCTGTTTTCCACCCATGGTCACCCCTAACAACAAAGTAATAATCCATAAAAAAGTGTCTCAATTGTTGGTTCACCCCCTTGTCAACAGTTTCATTTTGCCATTGATCACTGCTTTCATCAGCTCTTAATCCAAAACAAACACTTCGTTATCCTTTCTTCTATTTCTTGCATAGGAAGAAAATCTAACTTATATAGCTATAATTTTCTCATCCTCAAGGTTAATTTCAAAAATAATGCCACAATTATTCTGACAACATAGAGATGGCTTGAGTCAGATTTAGGGCCATCTTCATCATTATCCTCTTCATATTGCTTTCAGTATTAACCTACTACACTTTATCAGCAATTACATTAACATCACTGGATGAGAGATCAAGTCTATAAAAATATCTTGTCTCCAAAGATTTCTTTGGTCATACCCAATTTTATTGACCTTGTATCTTAAAGGTGAGCCTCTTGATCCAGATCCATCACATTAAATGGGAATTTAGTGTAATCCATACCACTGGCTACCATAAAATCCTGCTGGGGATGGAAAACAGCTTTTTAATGTATGTTTGGACATGTTTTTATTCTTTGTCTGTTTCAAAGAGCTGCTTTAATGAAATAAAAGAAAATAGAGCCTTTTGTATATTATGATGAGTTTCAGGAATATTAGATAATTACTATAAAGTTTTTATAAACAGTGAAACAAAGGGTACATATACACTTTGTATAATGTGTGACAAGGTACATTATAGATTAGCATATCTGGAAAATGTTATTTCACTCTCGGGTGCAGTTGAAGTGTCCATCTGTTTAGTCTGAGTTCAGAATGGCTGTAAAGCTTGCTCGTAACATAAACCAACCTGGTACCTGTGCCCCCCTACAGAACCTGGGCAGCACTATTCCCCTCCAAGGTAACTGTCTTGAAACCTTCCCAGAAATAAGAACTCAAGAGCGAGGAGCTAAGACCAGCCTTTGGGCTGTGAGGAGAGCTAGGAATTAATAAAGATGAGGGAAGGAATGAGAAAGATTCAGCCCTCATGGTTGGCTTATGAGATAAACTGAAGCAATTGAAAGGGAAAGGTTAAAAAGGACACAGAGTTGTGAATGTCAGTCAAACATCCATAACTGATTTGTGATTTTTTTTCCCCCGAAGATTGTGGAAAATTAAATATATTTGTATTCCACACTGAATACTTGAATGAAAAAATAGCAAACTTCACACTTGTTTGGATGAATCTCAGCTCTTAAGTTTCCTTTAGCGCAAAAGATATCTTTAGAGCCATGTGTAAGAAAACACATGAAAAATACATTTCGGGTGATAATATGCATTGAAAATATGCAATTGAAAATAATTTTTTAAAAGGGCCATACTATATTTGCTATGTCCAAAATATTAAGATCCCATTATTTGATCCCTGGAACTTTGCTGACTTCTGAACAAGAAACTATGTCATTGGACCTAGCATTTAGATTGCACCCTCTTTCTTAAGAAACTGTAGTAGTTTTCTGTGCCAAATGCACTTCCCTGTATTGGATGAAATTGAATTTTTTACGTAAAAGACATGCTTGAAGATTTTTCATTCACAAGACTTTATACTTGTCCAAATAATTTAAATACTGAAGCACAGTATTAGCTGTTTAAATCTGATCTGCCAGTAATTATCATCATTTATCTTTGGATGTGAAAACTGCTTACTACACATCACACACGCACTCTGATGAATCACTCTTTCAGAAGAGAAAAAAAATGAAGAACAGCATGCCAGACTGTTATCTTAAAGGTTTAGGCTTTTATTTATGCTCTTACTGGTAGACTGCAGAAAGCTCAGATAGTACCATTAAATTTGCTTCCTAACAGGCCTCAAATTCATCTATCAATAATGGCATTAAAATGTCATTGAAAACTATGAGAAGCACAGTGTTATAAATGATCTTACTACCTATGGTGTAAAGCATTTCATTACCAGACTTCTTGCTTAAAAAGGTGCAATGCCCCAAATCAATGTCTTGTAGCATGTGCCGAAGCCAGTGTTAATAAATTATTCCCATGAATAACAAGTACTAGACATCATAAATCTGCAAGACTTTCAAAATGCTGTCTCAGCTTCCTCAGTGAACGTTTTTCTTGTCAATTCAGATGCCATAATTTTGGAGGGAAAAAGCCCAGGTGTGTTTAAGGCAGCCTACTCATATGTGACCAGCCAATAATGAGCTAAATCTGTTACTCTATGTTAAAAAAAAGTCCTTTTGTATCTTGATGGACGTCTGTTCTCAAAAGCCCAAACAAAGTTTTATAATAGTATTTACAGTTCTCCAAAGAGGAAAGAATGTACACTGTCAACTTCACATCTTTTTGCTTTACTGGATTTACCACTATCACTTCATAATATGTGAGTGTAAGGTGATTATAGGCCCACACAATAAGCTATCTTTGGCACTGCAATATGAGTAAATATAAAGTTTAAGTAATTATGAATATTAGCTAATCAGTAAGTATATGCTGTGCAAGCTCTTGTTAACTGTTCAACTTCAGACCTCTTCCTATTTTAAAAGCTTTCAAAAATAAAATCTGTTTAAACATCTGGACACTAATTGCTGATATGAGATTACATTGATCAGTGTGCAGAGCATGAGCATGTTTGCATGAAAATTGGCCTTCTAGGAGGACGTAATGCATCTTGATTTACCTTTTACAGCTACTCACTTTTTGCCAGTTATTTGGCAGGACATTTTCTGTAACATGGTATTCCTGCAAGGCCTCTGTTGGAACAGACTGAAATGGCAGAAATGGGACACAAAAGCCAAGCTTGCCTGTCTCTCCACCTGATTACCTGGTAGAGTGCAATTATAGCAACATCTGTAAACTCATCTTTTACCACCTTGAACAAAGCCAGAGTACATGCGAAATCCCTTCCCTCATTTACAGTTAAGTTAAACATGTTAGTCTGTCTCATGTGAAGTGTCATAATTTTTAAATAACTTTTTTCTTAAAAAGGATGGCTTTGAACCCAAAATGAAATGTTAAGTTTCCAAGGTGCACAATTTTCAAATTTGTGGTAGTGACTATGACTGATAACAGAAATACTGGTGATACAGCAGTAACAAGCGCTCTTTCCTTACTACTTATATGTTGTACCATTCCGTTTCAAGGAGAGGTATATTTTGAAAAGCTGCTGTATCTGAATACATTGATTTTTGCTGTGTTCTCAGCAGATTAACAGCAAGTGGAAGCTATCCTTTTACAAAGCTTTATCACTTCTTTCGCAAAGTCCTCCTTCTTCAATCCATTCTGATACCAGTACTGGCCTGCTGATGGGAATGCATCTTACAAACCTACAGATAAATGTTTCCTGGCAATGCTTACACAGACATATTTTTTCTAACTGAAAACTTTGTGCAGGCTCTGTTTTAAAGGAGAGATTGTGTGTATGCAAGCCTCACATCCAGGACAAATTAAAGAAAAGGAAGGTTCAGGTTCATAGCTACCTATAGCTGCAGACATAAAATTAAACAAATACCCTATACTTGCAAAATGGTAGAAATATGGACTGGGACAATTTGCCTAAACCTTATCCATTGTCATGGCAGAGCGGCACATTTGGTGAAGTA
Organism: Platysteira castanea; assembly: GCA_013397175.1. NCBI lineage: Eukaryota > Metazoa > Chordata > Aves > Passeriformes > Platysteira > Platysteira castanea. The sequence continues at coordinate 451,890 of VYXC01011656.1, read as the reverse complement.
CTTATTTGAAATGTTCCTAATTAGTATGATATCAAAACTATTCTTACCATCAGTGACTTCTGGGGTGCTGGACGACTCATCTGTATTGACCACGGCAGAATTCCCTGCATCAGGCAGAGCAGTTTCACCAGGTATTACACCAATCAGCAGCAGCTCTACTCTCTGTTCTAGTCTCTGCCTGGCTTGACAGCGTACCACAACTACAGAAAAGCAAACACATCTTATTTGCAAAGCACTGGCATCTTGATTTTAACAAAGCAATTAAACATAGGAGTCAAATGTGCTTAGAGAAAGACAGAATTCCAGTAAGGGGCAAGACAAATAAAAGCTTTTCCCAAACTTCACTTTCTGTTGTTCTGTTGTGATGAAGCAGTAGAAAACATTTCTAAGCGAACAAAAATCTGTACAGTTAGTTCCCAACAGCACTTGCAAATTTCTCTCTTATCTTTAATCATGAAATCTATCTTCATTTACATTCAACTGCTAATAGGAATTATGGCATAGTTTAAACCTGCCAGTAAGAAAGGAATACTGGAACAAAACCAAAATGTAAAATATTTTAAGATTAAATGAAAGAATTGTTACTCTTTGATTTCTTAGTTTAAGAATACTGTTGTTCAAACTACGGCTTTAATAGAAATATGTTAGAATAAAAAGCATTCTTCTGTTTGAAGCATCACAGAACTTCTTTCAAATTACTAAGTGATTTTAATTTACTGCTTCCAAAATATGTCTTTTTCATTACAAAATTGTTAGGTTTTAGCTTATACACTAGTTTTTATAAAGCTTATTTCAATAGTTATTTTTTCTGGTTCTTTCAGTATTTATTGGCACAGAAAAAGGAGAAAATCACATAAAAGCACTGAAAAAAAAAACAAACCCACCCCAGTTTTCCCAAAGAAAAGACCTAGAACTTCCTAGAGTTCTGGGAACCAACATGAAAAAGAACAGCTGATCACATACTTTTCAGTTTAAAGGTCTAAAAGTAATTTTCATCAGTTACACCTAATGTTTCTTTAAAAATTAACTCTGAAATTAACATCAGGAATTAATGATCAATAATTTGGAACCATATCATAAAAAGTAATTATATAAGGTGTTTTAAAAAAGACCCAATAAATCCTTTTTCAATATCATGTTAATTTAGCTTCAGCTTTCAGTTCTGGAACTTGATTCACTACCATTACTCTGGAAAATCATTAATTATATATCAAGTTCAGGTAATTTCCTTTCTCTGTTGCTCTTTCCCTGTTTAACAGGGTGTAAGCAATTTCTAGAGCTCTCTTAAAAGAATTTCCATGAGGGAGAGTTACCAAAATAGTTTAAAAAAATATTTTTTTTCTAAATGTATAACCTTACATTTAAAAATAGATTAAATTCTCTGTATTCCACTATTCTACCAAATGTTTCCGATTATTGTGTGCATATTGTCTCATTTTCTACTCCGCAGCTCATCTTACTACCAGAATTGATTTTACATTTTCTTTTTCCTAAATTGCTAAGTAATATTTACAAATAAAAGTCAGATATCTCTAGGATTTGACCGGAAAAATCCCTGAGCAAGCTGCCCTTGAGCAGGTGTTTTGGCTAGACGACCTCCAGCAGTCCCTTCTAATTTAAATTGCTGTATGCTTCTTTGACTCTACACTCTACAAGAATTAAAAGAATATCCCGGATGATCCTCCATTTGTAATCACTTCTATAAGATAGCCAAGTTATCACCTACTTAACATGTACTACATGGGTTATGACCACTGATCATTTTAATTGGTCTCATGAGATAGAGAGCCAAGTGACTTCTAGAAGTTTAAGTATATTAAGATGCAAATAAGAATGACACAAAGATGAACTCCCTAATATACTGGCAAAGCAGCTTTGGGTTTTGACATAGTAGCTTTTAGCCTCCAGGCAATTTTAATAAATGTCTGTATTAAAAGAGACGACAATAATCTTTTGATCATTATTTAAAATTGGGGTTTTTTTAAAGTAGATTTCTTGTTATTGCCTGCTTTGGATTCATACCTTACAACATGGATTTTTTAAATGCTCATTTATAACTGAAAACCATAGGCTTTCAGAATCAAGGTTGGAATGGAAAATTCCATAAACACACTGACAAATACATATTTCTGTTTTCTGGGACATTTTTGAAAGACCTAGTAGTTCCTTGGGAAAAAAAAAAATATTAGCCCAACATAACATGCTGATGCCCAAAGAACTGTATGTATTCAAAATAAATGCAATGCTTTTTTATGTATTACAAACACTTATTGAACATAAACTAATGGTAACAGAGTTATAAATATGCTACAATTTGGTTTTGCTGTTTTAAAAAAGCACTTAGGAATTTAAAATTACTTAAGAGTTGATAGTATGTAAGTTTCTGATCATATACAGAAGTGATGTCACTTAAGCAATTCATAAATGCTAAACATTTTAATTCATAACTTATATAGAAAGTATTGGGTCCTGCACTTGGGTCACAATGCCCCAGGCTTGGGCAAGAATGGCTGAAAAGCTGCGTGGTGGAGAGGGACCTGGGGATGTTGGTGAAAAATAGGCTGAACATGAGCTCAGGTGTGCCCAGGTAGCCAAGAAGGCCAGTGGTATCCTGCCCTGTATCAGGAATGGTGTGGCCAGCAGGGCCAGGGCAGTGATTATCCCTGTACTGGGCACTGTTGAGGCCACACCTCGAGTGCTGTGTCCAGTTCTGGGCCCTTTAATTCAGGAAAGACATCAAGGGGCTGGAGTGAGTTCAGAGAAGGGCAATGGAGCTGGTGAAGGGTCTCGAGATTAAGTCCTATGAGGAGTGACTGAAGGAGCTGGGGGTGTTTAGCTTGGATAACAGGAGGTTCAGGAGAGACCATCTCCATCTCTAGAACCACCTGGAAGGAGGGTGTAGCCAGGTGGGGGTCAATCTCTTCTCCCAAGCAACAAGGGAGAGGACAAGAGGAAACGGCCTCAGGTTGTGTCAAGGGAGGTTTAGATTGGATACTGGGAAAAATTTCTTCACGGAAAGGGCGGCCAGGTGTTGGAGCAAGGTGCCCAGAGAAGTGGGGGAATCATTATACCCAAATGTTCAGAAACCACACAGATGTGGTGCTTAGGGACACGGTTTAGTGGTAACATGGAGGTGCTGGGGTAATGGTTGGACTCAATGATCTCGGAGGTCTTTTCCAACCTTAACGATTCTGTGATTTCAATGAAAGCAACAGCCCCATAAAAGGGAGATTCATCTTGAAGAGTGCCAGTGAATGACACAACAGCTTTAAATAACACAACAAACATTCACATTAATATACATAGTTTTAATGCTAATGAGACTCATTAAAGCCATCATTTTGGGCAACAGTTGATTACATGATAATATTCTGTTTCATCCCTTAAGGTATTAAAGTGCAAATTAAAGAGATGAAAGCTCTAATTAATACCACATCATTGGCATTTGTCTACAAGTAAAGAGTCCTTAAGCAATATAAATTAATGACAGTACAAGTATCTATTTCTATGTTTTTCCAGAAATTGTTCCTGTATCTTAATACATTTAATGTAGAAAGGTATTATATTCACTTATTCAGTCAATAAAAGGTAAGCTGAAAGGACAAGCTGGTACAAAATTGATTCCACATCTACACACTGAGCTGTAGTTTCAGGGTTATAGATTTAAAAAGCTGTTCACAACTTCCTGGTTCATAGCTCTGGAATTACATCACACCTTAAAAATACAGATGGCTAAATATATAAGCATTATACTATCCCCAAAATAATCAAGAAACCTCCAAGAATGTCACTCATCTTTTAATACAAGTTTACTTCTCAGGAGCAAGGGGAAAACTTACTGCTATTCACACTACTTCATATTCTGGTTTTGATTAAGACATGAAATTCAAGGCTGAGAGAAGCAGCAAACACCTACACCAGTATTTTGCACCCTGCAGACTCTCCAGAAGGTTGTTCTGGGTATGCAGGAAGTCTACCCATGAGTCAGTCCTTTGCTCAGCTTACCTTCAGTTCTCAAACTCAGGATTAATTGGCACACTGAAGGGCACAGGCCTTAATATTTCCAACTGCCCCCGACTCCTTTTATCCACAATAAGAACAAAGTAATGATCTAGATTTGCTTTGGAAGTGGGAAAAGATTTTATTTTTCATACATGATTTGGTTTTTTTTAAGATATAGCCAAGTACTGCTGTAAACTCTTGTGATCAAGCAGATGAGAATATAAATGACTATTTAATTTTCTTAAATATATTGTTCAAGCTTTTTTCAAGCATTACCTACCTGATTTCTGCTGTGGTGCTTCAGACATTCCATGAATCGGATAGATCCAGAGTATTCCCTGAATTTCCCCGTTCTCTGCTACAGTAACATTTCTAGAAAAATAAGAGTATCATTAAGATAGACTGCTGATAATTCTGTTTCCAAAGTAATCTAAACTTAAGAGTTGTTGGAAAGGTTAGTCTCTATTCTATTGTATGCTGTAATGCTAACCATATCTGAGAAAAATATGAAATAAAATCCAACTAAATATATCAGCTATAAATTTTATCAGCTATAACTTAGATCCACATAGTGTATTCAAATATTATAGATCTGAAAACATTTGGCCTGATCTGCATTCTGTTAGGTTATGTTTACGCTGAGATAAAATTTCTGCAGTTTATGAATTACATAAAAATATCGGGGATGAGAATCATTATTATCCCAAATATATTGAAAAAACAGAGGTACCTAAGAGCTTTCACTTGCTTAATACCCATAACTGCACCAGCAGTCAGTACTTTACATTTCCTTTACTTAAAGTGAGACGAGGTAGGTATTAAAACAAACAGAAATTTTTCCTGACTCTGCATACTTTGCAGGGTACATTAAAAGCTTTTGACGGATACCCACTATCCTCAAAATCAGACTGCCCTTGGGAGCTACCCATGAACAGCCACTGGGATAAATGATGATAGAATTGAGTATCCTCAACTACTTTTTCCTTTCCTATTAGAATAAATTACCTGATTAAGTCTGTATTTGATTCAGCAGTAACCTCATAAGGCCAGTTTTCACCGTTTTCTCTCATTACATGAATTACCACCTGAGTTTTATAAATTTTCATTTCAGCTGGCATGAATAACACAGGGATTTCCAGTCGTTCTTTTGGAGCTAATCGGACTCCTGCAAGATGGAACAGATTGTTGTGGTATTTTGAAAGTATTCAAAATTATTTCTATCATTTTATTCATAAATTTCCTCTTTTTCTTTTTTAATTACTGTTTAACTTCTTATCACGGTGTATGGTTTTCCCTCTAAAAAATTCCATTTTAGCCTGCCTTTGCTACAAAAAAACCCAAAACAAATCCACAATTAAGTGAATGTCCCACACTTAATATTCAGAGATCAGGTGTAACATATGCATATCAGTCCCATGATTTTCTAGGGCCTAAGTCATGTTTTCTCAGCTGCGGGTTCCATCTATGAGTAACATTGTATAAAAAAAGATCAATCCTAAACCAACGGATCACATTCAAGACAATTGTAATGTATTTAAAAGAATCTACATTATAATTATACAAACCATGCCTTTTCTGTATGATTTTTTTATCTGATTGATTTTTCTGTATTAAAAAAAACCCCTAAACTTATGTTGTCTGTAATGAAGGTAACCTGATATTTTGAACCTTTAAGGGCCTTTTTCCAGTGACTTGCCAGTCTCTCAAGTGTCAGAACATCTACCTCAGCTATTTCAGAACTAAAGTTATCAGAAGATTACACTGAGAAGAACAAGTAAACCAGTCTTTTCACTATAAGGCTCCTTGTCTGAAAAGAATTATTAGAATTTGCAGGAAATGACACCTCAGGGTCAGGGTTTCCGCTTCCATTCTAGCTGCAGAAAATCCTCTTAGTTATGAGTAACTACCTCTACATTAGGCTTTGAATCAATTTTTGTGGTAATATTTCACACTTTTTACTATGAATACAAGCTGATGCAGGTCTAGGGGTATCAGTCCCTGGGAATGACTGGATCTGCTGGAGTCACCCTGCCTGGGACATGCAGCACCTGGGGATTGCTTCTGATGACCACAGTGGCTTCACGCTCAAAAGATTTCAGCAGAGAAACTTTACCTGGTGCTCCAAACGGTCACCTTCCTACAGCCTTAATTCCTTGAGAGTGAAGACCTCAGTGCTGAGAGCTGTAGCAGAGTGGATGGTAGGAAAATTGTAACTTAGTCTTGGGCAGGATGAAACGGAAAAAAAGGTAGATGCATGGAAGTTTGTGAATGAAGGTGGAAGTGTAGGGAGACTGAATAAAATGATGTCAGACAGGAATGGCCAGGAAAAAAAAAAGCTCAACTAAGTCACATCAGGGAAGGAGAGAAAGGTTTGAAAAACAGCTTTCCAAAACACAGAACAAGAGTCAGGACTCCTCATCTACACCAATCCTCTACTAGCATTTACATACAAAGTCTCCAGGTGTTAAGCTTTTCGCTAGAAACACTCTTAAATTAAAACTAACCAAATTCAGATTGGAAAACCAATCTTAAATTAGGAAAGTTGAGAGTATTTAAAACCACACAACTCAGCAGGATTTCTACCTCTCCCAGTTACAAAGGCCTCAGGATATCAAATACAGACCAGTGCCTCACTTTATTATGAATGTGAAAAGCAGTAGGAAATCCTTACCTAAATTCACATACCTGAATTTCTGTATGGAAGAGATTTATCATATACTAATTATGAAAATTAGCCAACTGCTTTGAACTTGTAATTGCTTAATTCTTGTATATTTGTAGTTCACCATGGCAAGAGCAATTTGCCTTTGAGAAGTTTTGTATCACAAAATATCTTGAAAGTATCCTCATTAAAATCCATTAAAATTTTAATATCTAAATGAAAAAAATAAACCATATTTCTTCTTTTTTTTCATTTTGATAAAGATTTAATAAGATTTTTCTTTAGATCTTTGATGCATTTTCTATCAAAGTCATACCCAAATTTAAAAGATGTACTATATACACACGTATTGTTGGGGATCAGGTGGTCAAAGTGAAAATCTTTTAAAATTACCAACTCATTTTTATTCCAGTATCTGAAATAACTAAGATGATGGCAGACATAGTTGCAATACTCCTGAAGACATCTGAACTGGGATCCATTCCTCTGGATCAGAAGCCCCCTAGAGCACTGACATACTGTTCTCCCCCAGTGAGAGAAGAGTCAGCTCTCTGCTGGGATTTTCCCACTTCGGGCTTACTCTGCTGTAGTTAAGACAAAGGCCTGTAATATCTTTAAAATAGAAGCATATACTTCAAGATATATTTGCAATTAGATTGCCTTGAATCCACACAGACACATATACCAAAATAATGTAAACACTTTGTAACACCATTGCAGCACATTCTTAGGTTTCATTTGCAAAGCTTTTAACAGATGGCAAATAGAACAGACTGTAAATTTATAATTAGTTATATGTATTACATATGTATTTTGAACTGTAGCTTGATTATGCCCGTCACAGGACAGAGCCCCTTGGTTTTTTATATAAATTTTAATACAGAATCCATATGATAGCATTCTGGGTCATTCTGGCAGAAAATTGGTTATTACAGATCATGAAAAGACAAATTTTACAATATTGCCTTGAAACAAATTGTATTCACATTTTTAATAAAAAATCTTCTTAATAGAAGATGTTCATAATGATGGTAATTTTTATATCATCAGGCTTGCCTGCAGCTGTCAACTAACCAACTGATCATTAACTGCTAATACAGATTTATTTCATTATGATTTGGGCTAGTTAATAAGATAGATAAAATAGGCCTAACTGCAAAAATCATTCAATTTTATTTTTTTCTTTCTCATTTAGAGAATTTGGGTTAGCACACAGAAAAAAGCTCTGTGTACAACTAATAAAAATCAGTGTTGCCCAGCAAGTTGTTCCTATTTGCCTGGGACCTCAAGTACTCTACTAAGGACACCAAAAACTAATACCAATGGCTGATCCCTTTGTGTAAGTATTTATATTGCAATGAGTATCCAAAAATTCTTTTTAAGAAATCCACAGAAAGTTCCTTTTCTGAACAGGGGTGCATCTTTTTTTTACATTTGGTAAAAAGCTTTGGGCCAGATTTTGATAATACCTCGCTTATTTTCACTCTCCTACAGCACATTAGGAAACAGTAAAAGTTAGCAGAGTAAGCTCAGCTGACCCTTTAAAGACTGAAGGGATCTGATTCAAACCAAGGACAGCAATTTGAGTCAGCTGCTTTAGAAAGAAGTGTGTGGAGCTCTGAATCCTTCCTCATTTCATTTTTAGGTAACTTTTTGTTAAGCCTTGCCTCAAGCCTCCCCAGAGGCTGCTGGAGAACACTGCTGGAGAACACTAATTCTATAAAAGATTCCTCAGGCACTGAGCCCAGAACTCAGAACTGAATTAGATAATAAATCAAAATAAGTGTATTTCAAATTCCTGGCCTCAATTCTTTGGGACACTACACTCTGGTTGAGTTCTGTGTAATTTCTGTGTCAGCCCTAGAAAGCTCAGCACTGTGACAGCTAAAATTAAAGAAGCAGTGGATGCCCATAGATGGGATGTTATTTGGAACAAATATAGATGGGCAAAGATTCATTTTTTGCCTGTACAGTAGACTAGAAAAATGTTAAGAGCAAGCATACCAGGCAGTGCCATGGTGATCAAATGATGATAGCAAGGAACAAAATATTCTGCAATATGTCATCCTCCCATTGAACTTGCACCTAAAACTATGTATTTTTCATTTTAGTAAGGTGCTTTCAGAGTAGATTTTCTAGACATTGAAGTGCATCTCCTTGATGCACTGCTCTTAATTCTGTAGCATCTGAGTGCCTCCCATTGATTTTACCCAGAAGAAGAGCACTCAGTTCAGCCGCCTTTAATTGCAAAAGAGAGATGAGACAGAGCTCAGAATATCATGTTGAAGTCTCATGGAGAATCATTTAAGAGGGGGCACTTTTATTTGTTTATTTGTTTTCTTGATAGTTTCACCATTTAAATTACTATAGCATCATTTTGATTAAACCCACAGACATCTCTGCTAAAATCAGCACTGGCGTTGTAAATGTCAACCCAGTATAATTAGGTCTGTTTTCTCCTAATATCCTCAGAATCTGGAAAGGGCAACCTCCAAAATATTCATACACAGCAGCTGCTGCTGGGGAATTATTGCTAATTCCTTCTCAAGGAACTCATCCAGAAAAGGAGAATTGATATCAGATAGTAAAGAGTGAGATATTGCCAGCACACCAGTATCTGAAATGCATAAAAAAAAGTCAGGCCTAGGTATTCTCAATTTATTTTCCTCTGCTAGAAGAGATAAAATCCTGGGTTACATACGAAAACTAAGATCTGTTATAGCAGCTCTCCCAGAAGTGTTTCACTGCTAAATCTCAAGAGTTTAATAAAGAACAGAAAACATTTCTGCCTTGACTCTTATTAAGGATGGGGTTTTGTTTGCACCTTTCTTTTTTTTTAGTGCTCCCAGTAAGGCTGCCTGAATTCTTTATTCCCTTTCATTAAAACATGATCACAATCCCTTGTTATGGATTCGAATCAAAAAACTGTGAGAGTAGCAGCCTGTGTTAGTTTTGCTACATCAGTATTATAATTTTTCAGTCTAAACGAGTAAATGTAAATAAAATTTTCTGAATTGGCAGTCACCATACAACAGCCAACAGCATCCATCTGTGGAGATATTCAAAACTTGACTGGACATGGTCCTGTACAACCTGCTGGAGATGACCCTGCTTGAGCCACGGAGGGGTTGAATGGACAAGATGATCTCAAGAGGTTCCTTACTGCATAAACAGTTCTGTGATTCTGCAATTCTGAGGTCATGATAGATCACTAGGCTTTGTCTTGTTTCTGTTTTTGAGAACTCATATAAAATGCATCCTTGTTCGCAAAACCAAACACAGATACTTTTCTCAGTGAATTGCAGTTGATATCAAAAACAGTGCACCCTTCAAAGGGAAAGCACCAAGGCAGAACAAGAGATCACCCTGACATAACAATTATATTTTGGGTACAGTTAAAGGCGAAGAAGCAGGATACTCCTATTTGCATCTTACCTGCGACAAATAAAATGGAACATAGTGCATTGCAACTTATTTCAAGTTCTATACAAAAAATTAATTTAAAAAATTATAAACATGCAAAATGACAAAAATTAAATTAGTCTCCTCCTATGTTTTAATATTTAGATCACCATTTTCCTTCATTCAGCAAAGTTCATTTAGGAAGGTAGGATGCAAGAGAAGTTCCTTTCACAGATGGTCCACAACGATTGCATTTCTAGGGGACTCTGCTTCATGAATTATGGATATTTACACCAAGAGGCAGAGTTGTGTATTCCCTTTCCTCTGGCAGCTTCACAAAATCCCAGAAGACTTGAAGTTGGAAGGGACCTCTGACAGACAAATGGCCCAACACCCCTCTCCAAGCACTCACCTACTTGGACCATGTCCAAAAAGGCTTTGGGTATCTCCAAGGATCGAAACTCTGTAATTTTTCTGGGGAATCTGTTCCAGTGCTCAATCACCCGCACAGTAAAAAAGCATTCCCTTTGCTCAGATGAGAATTTCCGTGTTGCCTGTCATTAAGGACCACTGAAAAGAGCCTTTTCCCATCTGTTTTGCACCCTCCTTTCTGGTGCTTATACAGAATAATGAAATCCCTCTGAGTTGATAAATTACTTAGTTGTAAAAGTTAAGTCATGAATATGCAGCTCAGATGATAATAAACAATTTCACAAATGACTGGTTAAAATATAAGTTGCTTTAAGAAAGAAATGGCACAAATAAAGGCTTAAAACATCACTACCATATGCACACAATAAAATGTATTAGAGCATGTTTATAAGATTTGTTCGTCATTTTATGGATCTTGTGTTAATACAATTTTGCATACTTCTGGTAGAGACTTTCTGGATTATTTAATTAAGAGATTTCATTTAGAATGATTTCTTTCTGGTACAAAATAATGGATACAAGTTAAACGTTTGCTATTTAGATTAAAATAAATGGATTGAGAACAGAGCTCAGTAATTAAATATGTTGTTTCATTTAATGCAATTTATTTTGTTTTTAAATTAAGCATGTCTAAAAGGCCAAGTATAAGACTTTCTTTCCATTTATAAAATTATTCTTCTCTAACTAATAGCTTACAGTGTAGTTTCAGTAAGAAACAAAACAATTATTTTGACAGAAACAACTATTTTATTTATTTATTCTTGAAGTGCAGTAACAACTCTGCTTACAATGGCTAAGCACAGTGAGGAAAAAATGTTGTTAAGTACAGTAATTCATGTCTCTGGTGATAACCAAAATAAGCAAAATTATACTTAAGATCTTTAACTCTGAGAAAACTTAAAAAATACATGTAACAGATCACAAAAATCACACTCTCTTACAGAGAATAAACAGAAAAGTTTTTTAACCCTTAATATAAAATTGTTACTTAATATATTTCACAACAAAGTCTCCATCACTTCCCTAACACATCTGATTATAAATTTTAATATAATAATCTTCTTAAGTAATATAGAAATCATGTAAAATCCTAAACTGATTTATCACAGATCATCCTTTTATCTCTGAAACTCTGGTACCTGCACCTTTGACCTTGGGTAGACCTGTTTAAAAAACAAACCCCCAAAAAAGGACCAACATTCATATAGGTGTCACATTCAATTATATTTTACATCTCTGCTGTTACCTTATGCATTTGTCTTGACACCATGGGATATCTCTGCAATTTTCCTTCAGAGGTGCTGGGGTGATGGGCTTGGGGTTCATTTTACAGAAATACAGTCAGGCAGCACATCAGGAAAGACACATCCATATGAAGGGTATGAGAACAGCAAAGAAGCAAGGCTGAACCGAGCAGTACAGAGCAAAATGAGGCAAACGTCAGAGAAGGAAAATCATTGTAAAGTCAGGGAATAGTTCAGCAATAGGGATGGAAAAATGAACAAACAAAGCACCTGAGGAACCAGCAAAAGGGTAACAGGCATAGACAGTAAGATGCAAAATGAAGCCACGGCAGAGAGAGAGCAGAATGTGTGGAGGCCAGACTATTATATTAAAGTCATTTGGCAGAGGCAATACCAAATAGATAAGTGTAAGGAGTGAAGAATAATCAGGAATGAAAGTATTACATTTTCTATTTATCCTATGGACCAACAGTTGTTCTAAAACTTCATTACTGTTTTTCTTGCTTTTTCCTTCCAAATCTATTTTTTTTCTCCAAATAATCCAACAGATGGTAGGTCTACCCATCATCCTTTGACAAGTCCATACATTTAAAAATTGTTTACTGTACTTATTTTCCTGATGACAACTTTATGTTGATAAAATTCTGTAGATCATCCTGGCATCCAGATTCTAAAGGTCTGCAACATAGTAATGTCCTAGATCCAGAGTCACTGAAAGCAGGAGTCAAAGATGCAAAACCTCTTTGAAATCAGCCCTGTAAAAGATACAATACTACACCTCTCCTCTGAGTGATTCTATTTGTGACAGACTAAACAATAGAGAGTAAAAACTCAGTTACTCAATTAGGTCAATTTTCCTTTCCTTAGCTAAATATTCATTTTGGTTCTGCACGCTTTTAAGTATACTTGACATTCTCAAGAGAGATTAATTGCTAAGTAGTTATATAGAAGAAAGACCAGAAATTCAGTGTGGATGGAGAGTGCTGAGCTGAGCAGAGGGATGAACGGCCATATCTTTTAAAAATAGGATCTTACATTCTCTACTTTGGAACAGAAAAATTACACCCACTCAACCTCTGTGCTCCTCTGCTATAGTGAGTTAGTTATACGTGGATAACTCTTATCAGCACAACCTGTCTAAAATCTCAACAAAGTAGAAAATGACCACACAAATATTTTGAAAATGCAAGAGCCACACAAGAAATGGCATATGCTTCTTAAACAAGTGTGACTTTCAATTTAACGCCCAGCCACAAGAAACTCCACCAAACTTTGTCCTTTCTCTCTTAAGAAAAGTTCATGTTACCCTAAGATGAAGTACTAGCAAGTAAATTAAGACTATGACAGCTTTCCTATTTCTTAATCTTTTTCTAGATTGAAACATACACAAAAGTGTCTTGAGTTCATGGCCGAAAGGAAACTGTAATTGCTTCAGTTCAGATGTAATTGAATTTCTGACATATGTCAAATATCTGATACTTTTGACAGATGTATTTTTACTTTCATTTTAAACTTCATGGATATATGTATCTCTTAGTCTGATCTCTGAAAGCACAGTCAAGGTCTGAAGCTATGGCAGATTTTAATCAAAATCTGAAAAGTGTTGTGAAATCACTAATGACACCAGTGCTGTTACATCCTTCTACTTGTTACACACAACCAAAAATTGTACTGCTTGCTACAAGCATCCAGAAGACATACCACACTTTATACAGCAGACAGTAACTGGAAACAGTGTGACTGTGAGTCTCATATATATATATCTATAAATATATATATATGTATATCTCAAGTTATGCACTTTCATAATCCTGGTAAGTACACTCTTCATCATTTGAGGCTTATAGTTTCTGTAGTAAAGCAGAATTGATCTCTGCACTTTTGGGTTTTTTTGGTTTCTTAGTGCTCAAGAAAATAGATAAAGATGGTAAGAGGAATCCCTCTTTAAAAGTAACGTTTTCCCATTAACTTGACTTGCGTCATAAAACTGGTTCTATGAATGACAGAACCCACAATATGCTACATGTATTTCACAGCTATGAACAATAGTATGATTTTAAGTGGACTAACAGTAACTTTTTCTTAGCCTATCAAATTAGGCAAATATTTTTTCTTGCTCCACTTATGTACCCTTTTGACCCACTCTGTTTTGTGCACAACCTGCTAAAACCCAACATGTGGCAATGCCAGCCTCAATGTTAAACCACGACACTTGTCAGAAGATAATGTCCAGATTCCAAAATTCTGAAGAAATTAGTTACACTTAACCATTCCAACTGAAAATAAAAGAAACCAAACTTTAATGGGAATATGTGGTCAAGCTCCTATCTACAAAGTAGAAGAGCAAATAAAACACAAAAGAAAATTTTATATTTCATTAAAAATCCTTAGGCAGAGCACCAGTTTTTAGAGCTGCAGGTTCAGTCTCTAACTATTCTAAAATCTGGCCCCTTAAATGAAACTTTTCTCCTGTTCACAGCTTTTCTAATAGAGTTGTCTTGTCCTTATAGGTAAAATATTCAAAGGTCAGCCAGGATATTGCTGTGATGCAACTGAGGCATTTGGGGCTTAGCTAGGAGCTAATGTCTTCAGGGAATGCGGACTTAACACAGAAATAGCCTAAGACACTAACAACAACAGCAATAGACAACTTGATACTTAAACCAGGCATTCTTTTCCTCCTAATGCCACCTACAAGTTCAAGATGTTTCCTGTGGTCTATGGAAGTGAAAAAGAAAAGATAAAAATCAACTGCTCTGAAAACAAGGTTGCAGGACTCAATTCATAAAACTCTATGTAGGAAAAGAAAATCCCTGAGAGCAGACAAAGACCCTTTTTTTTTTTTTTTTTTTTTTAATTTATTAGGATATCATTTTGATTACTTCCTTGGTCGGGAGAAAATGCAGTCAAACAACAGCCTGGATGCCACTGCTGTTGGACTTTATCTTATTTTTAGGAATGAGTACTGACTCGACTGCAGTGGCCTCACACAGACGCTAACAACCATATCTCTAGGATGACAATTTATAGAATACATCTTATGTTTAGACTGCTCTCATTGACATGCAAAACCTGCTCCAGAGTTTATCAAGACTATCACAGAACAATAATTTGTCCCCAGAGGAAGTACAGAAAAAAACCACCAGCAATATTCTCTAGCAAGAAACTCTGTTGAGCTGTCAAGTGTCTTTTTACTTCAGAGACATTTTTGATTTTTATGGACAAACTGGTAACTCACATTGACCTGTTCTTTTTTTAACAAGTAATGATTTTTGACAGAATCCATTTTTTCAAACTCTGAAAATCCACATGTCTACACAATATCATCTTTTATTGTCAGTGTGATCTCACATGCTGGTTATGTACATCCCTGCTACTCAATCATTACACCATGTTAGGACAGTTTAGAAATATCCAGAACTATTTTAACCCCATTACAAAGATCTGGGAGTTGCTGGATCAGTGTATGTGACACACAGCTACTCACCCTATAGTGAGTAGATTCAGGTATAGCTACAGATCATATTTAAATTTCATTAGGACTTCATTCAAGTATCATAACATTTTATCCCTTGAATTTCTGTGGTTAATATGATAGTTATTACAATTCTCCTGGTTCCCTGAGGGGTAGTTGAAATGTGGCATGAGTTTTCAGCCATAAGGACAATTAGCAGTTCATGGCTCGGGACTGTGTCTTAACTCCTGTTGTGTGAACAAGGTTAAAACCATTCCCCGTAGCTGTAATTTAGAGCAAACCGTAATCAGTATTCCAAAAATCCAATAAACGTATGAGCTGGTGACCTCTGAAATTCAGAGATTAATATAGGGGGATATGCTTGCAGACCTCAAGAAAAAGAAGAACAAAATGCTTAGAACAGATAGGAAATGAACTAGATTAAAAAACAAATAAAATGAAGCTAAAAGTGGAAATTAATATAATGATATTCTGGAAGGCATCAAGAACCCAAATTTCTTGACAGTGTCAGGATGATTCTGAATCATACTGACACAGAAGACAGGCTTTGCATGACTCAATGGGATAATAATTGGGAACTGCAGTGTTTCTGAACAGGGGAGGCTGCTGCAGATCCCATCCTCTGTGTGGATCCAAAAACGGAAACCGTACACAATCAGCCACAATTCACAAGGCAAGATGACTACTTCATTTTCACATGAAATGCAAAAAAAATGTCAAAAATTTAGCTTTTACTTATTTTTTTGCACAAACTGAGTTCCCAGTAAGAGACCAGTTGTCTTTTGATTCAGGAAGGAAGAAAACCAATTATTTCTGATTCTTTTCTAAAACTGAGTTAAAATATAGAAGTAGATAAAAGTAAAACACCTTTCTGGAATAGAAAGGAGACATTTTAGGTCAGTAACTGTAACTTCCACTGACAATAACTTGTGGTGAGATAACAGGAATGAAAATTTTCATGCAAGTAACTTAATCAATCAAGATAATCCATTTTAAATCTGTCAAAACAAGAAGCTGCCAGCCTTCAAATCTCAGACATTTTTTCTCTCCATATGGTTTAGTCTCTAAAGCAGCTCAAGGCACAAATAATTTGCAGTCAAACACTGAACAAATGTAGGGACAAATGCATTTCCCAATAGCTGTCTGTCATAGGTGCCAACTGAAGAAAAGGCAGAGGAAAAAAATTCCTGTGTGTAAAGATGACAAGGAACAGATCTTTACAAACTGTCATTTGGTATCAACCTAAAGGAAAAAAAATTAAAAGTTTATTTTCTGATACAAGGCAGCAAGGAGGTGGAGAAGAGTAGAAAAAAAAGAGTTAAAAATAGTAGTTCATTTTCCTACAATCTATAGCTTTTTCTGATTGAATATATTTGATCTCAAAATTTCATTTCATTTTTAGATAACTTCCTTTTGTATATAGACTAATGACCAAAAAACTTAAACCGCTGATTCTTTAGAGGCTGCAATGGTAAAGAAAAGAAAGCTTGTACAGTTTGTATCTGTTGATTGTACGTGACTCCTTGACCCTGTTTTCATCCTGATGTAGTAACAGAGTACAAAAAATAATATAACGGAAATTCTGAAAATTTTAATTCAGAGACTTCAAAGTGTTTTTTGCCATTTTGGGTTGTACCAATAAAAGCATGTTTAAAGTATATTTACTTACCCAGAACTCGGCAGAGATCTTTTTTTCATTTTTTCACTGCTAAACATTTCAGTCATTATGATCACCTAACTTGACCTAAATGCATAGGATTTCTCAGAACTCATTTGAAAAAAATCAAGGTTCAGTCTCAACTCTTCTTGAACAGAATTTAATTAGAAAAAAACACAGCCACTTGATTTAAAACTTGTCAGCGATAGTGAATCCTCCATGTTTCACTGAGAGTTGTTCTGAGAGTTAATTAAGCTCATTGTTAAAAATAGATTTCACTTTTAATTTGTTTCCTGAATAACACTAACTCGTTGTCAGTCCCTGCTTTTTTCTGTGACAGTGAATGTTTCATTCACCAACGTTCTGGTTTTTAGAGAGGTAAAACAAATGAATTCCCACCAAAACTCTCCTTGGTCAGATAAGCAATTTGGGATCACTGAATCTCTCACTCTCATCTTGAATCATTTAAACACGCTTGTATTGCAAAGATGAACAACTGCAGAAGGCAACTGAGGCTAATCAACATTGTACACCAAACGGAGGGACTCTAGAAGTGAATAGGCTTCAAGAACTCTGAAAAAAACCCCTGTATTTCTTCAATCAATAAGATTGGTACCAAAAGGGGAGAGGTACCAGAAAGTAGGAAAAAAAACCATTTCCACTTAATTCAGAGTTGAGAGAACTGGGTAAATTTGTAGGTCAAAGAAAGAAAAATAACATAAATAATTCTTGATTTGGAAAAGGGATAAATCAGTAAGAAGAAAAGATTAATAGGATACAGCTTGTGATTTCATATCTGAAGGGATGTAAAGTAAGCTGGAAAGATAGGGATTATCCAAAATTTCCTCAACAGCTACTGACAAGATATTATATTGTGTAGTGTCATGTGCTATTATGTGTGATAAAACTGATGTGCTTGTTTGTGCATGTAGAAAAAGTGTTGTTCACGCTGGTCTGAATATCAGTTCTTTTCAGCAATCAAATTCTTATTTTCCTATTTAATGGAAAAGAAAAAATTGTATACAATGGCTAGAAAAAAAGAAATTGGAACAGCCCCTAAGAGGAGAGCATGCAATTCAGGTTGTGGCTTCTGCTGGTTGTATGTAGCAAAGGTAATAAAAAAGGTAACAAATCACAGGGATCAGCTGACATTACTGGGACACACTGTGAAAAAGGCAGGGCTACCTGTAATTAATAGATATCAATATTTATGAGCATATAATCTTTGTTTTATCTTAGTATCTTTCTGAAGGAGAAAATTTCTTCATTTATAAGGGATTTTCAGTGCTTATGAAGCAATCAGATAAAAGACAATTGAACTGCAGAAATTGTTGCAATTCTATAGTTTTCACCTCAGTGTACAAAACATTCTTACAACAGAAGCAGGCAAACAAGGCAATCAAAATACATGATTTGTGTTCCTTAAGTTCATCTCTTACAAAAAGCCTCTCATGTTAACTAGACTGAATTTAACACCCTTAAGAGGCAGTTCCAATGTAGAGATAAAAGAAACATTCCCATCACTAAGTTTCAGAGACTTCTTGATGGTTGCATTGGATAGTTTTCATTCTAAGTCTCCTTTTGGACTTTGTATGAAAATTGTTTTCCCAATGTTTCACCAAATGACTACGAAAAAGAAGATCTGCTTACCTTTCAAGCCTCTAGGTTTTACTTTGAAACAGTTATATCTTTAATAGAGAAAAACCTTTATTACATCTATACCACTGTTTCGCTGGTTTAAAATGAATAAAATGCTAAATTCCCTCTCTCAAGTAAGTAAAGATTAGTAAAAATAAAATTATCAAGATGTGAATGAAGAAAGTACTTAGGGTTCAATGCACTTTCATTACCCACCTAAAATTCAAAGGTTTTACTGTATTTTTGCAAATACAGGTTTTACCTAATGTAGCATACTAGCAGTAAAAAGAGTAAAATCCTTGCACATAAAAAAATGCATGGTAAAAATAATGTCCTAGCAAGAGGAGTCTGAGAAAGTAAAACACTCTTCCAGTGCTCTCATGACCCTTTGAATGTGTTGTCATCACAAAAGATGCCATTACTGTGCAAAGTAAGCTTAATTTCCCTCAGCTCGGCAGAAGGTGATACTAGACCAAGTGACTATGAGTGTAATAAAGCACCTTATGTACATTGTTAACATAAACTTTGATGTGCAATGAAGAACTTCGTGCTGCATGCTTCAGTGGCTGGGAGGTATTACTCTTTGTTATAGTAAAGGTCACGATTCAAACACTTTCCAGCTGTTTGCAATGTAAGTCCTGGTTCTGCATTCCTCTAAGAATACACAGATGATTTTCTGTACTTAACACCAAAATCTCCTCTGTTGACTTACGTACTATGGCTTATGGGCATCACATTGAAATAAAGAATAAGCATCACAGTGAAATAAAGGTAAAGTCTGGGTTACAGTTACAGCACATCCTCATCTTTCACACACAGCAGACACAGCAGGAGTGCCCACATTCTCTTTCTCCCGTCTTGGTTTGGGGCCTGGGTGGGTTTTTTGAGCTTGGTATCAGTGATGCATTTAAAGAAATAAACCTAAATATTATTGTAAGATGTACGGTTGTTACTAATGTTGATGACTGAATGTATCAATCTGATATTCAGGTAAACAGGAAGGGTTTCACATAAATATTGTAAAAGCTGAATGTAAGATCCTGTGTGCATCATAAAAGGTAGAAGAGAAAGATAAATAAATTTTTGCTGAGACTTATATGAAGAGAAAAGAGGTACTAGTGATATGAATTCTTTTTGCACATACACTCAGACAGGTACAATCCCAATGGCTTTATCAAATCAAAACAGGCCCTGCCTAATCATTCAGGCTTTGTGACAGAAAAGTAAATCAGGGAATCCAAATTCCCCCCAGTAACTGGAAGATATCAATTTTTAATGAGAACGTGAATAATTCATTATCTTTCCCATAAAAAAATATTTTGAATAATTTGTTAATCTTAGTAATAGTATGGCAAAATATCTAGGGAAGAATGAAAGCAGCAGAGTACGAAGGATATGATGTTCATTTTAATTAAATTATTCCCTCCCTTCAGTGAACAGCTTTAAAGACCCCATTTGGAAACAACTGGAGCTACAGCATTATTGATATCTTATAGGCGAGGCAAAATACATAATTTTGAGGTGAACATATAGATTATTGACATACTACAGTATTTATAAAAACAATTATCCACACAAATAATCCCACCTCTATTCACACCACAGCAGTTAGAATACATGACTAAAATACACATTTACATTTCCTGTAACTACAGTGCAAGTGAGGCAGATGTTTAAATTTAAATTCTTTGCTATCTGGGGATTTTCTTACCTACCTGAAATTCAACAGATTCAAAAATGCTACTGAGCCAAGAACTGTACAATCCAAATGCATCTTTCCCTCTAATGAATAATCTGACTTGTGAATCCAACTGCTAGCAGCTATTACTTCCATTAACCACACACCCTACCACAAAGCCAAACATATTATTTAACTGTGATAAAATTTATTATGGAATGTCTAGGGGAGAGAACACAGACAGTCTTAAATGTTAAACCTCCTCATTCAGCAGAAGCAAAAAAATTTTGGATCTAGCTGTCATGTGCAGTGCTAAACTAAAGCTCAGACAACACAGACTTTGCCAAGGAGAAAATGCACATCTGCACGCCCAGCACACTCACTGCTTTCCTAACCAGGTCAAACAACTAGTCCTGACAACTTTGTGACTAAAAAAAAATAAATAAATAAAATTTTAAAAAACCTGCTTTACTTTCAATTCTTTGCTGACTGCAATTCAGATTGAGATTTCATGTAATTACAATTCAAAACATTTTCAGATAGCAACAGAAATACGTATCTATTGAAGAGTTGTAGAACTCTGAGTAGAGAAGATAGACAAAAGAATTCATAGAACTGTGGAAAATGTGTAGAAGCAGGTTAATTGTTTGGCAGGAAAACTATGGAATGATTTCATTGTATAAATTTGACTTGTGTGATTGGGTTTTACAGAAATACAAGACAAAAAAAGAGACACTTGTGTAACACACCTGGGTCTGTGCTACATTGCACTGAATTCCAAAAGAGATTCCAAGCACATCCTGCTGTTCACAGCAGCTACAGAGAGTACCAAGGGTTTACAAAAAAGTTTTACCCTTATCTTCTAAATACCTGTGCCCAGGGACCCCTCACACTGCACTGGAGCCTGGATTTCTACAAACATCTGATGCTACTTGGAATGAGGAAAAAAAAGGTCAGAACAGGGACCATCACAGATATGTAAAAAGCTTAACATTTGGGAAATAAGACCTTTAAAATCAAGCTGAAGTACACAATGTTCTGCAAGCCAAATTCTGATTAAGAAAAACCTTAATGGTTCACTGACTTTAAAGTGTACGTGACTATATTGAGAATTCTGTTACCACTGTGGGTAAAAATTGTTGTTTAACTATTGAATGCACACTGTATATAAATATATATGTGTATATATATAATTTCACTTTCTCTTAGCTTCTGTCTTATATTTGAGACCCATTCTTCATTGACTAAAAGAAAAAAAAAATCGATGAAAATATTTGACAAAAAAAATTTCTAGAAAAACTCAGTATATGAAAAAAACCCCACAAGTTCAACAGTGTAATTATTAAACACTCTTAAGGCATAAAACTTTAAGGATAAAAGATCAGTTTCAATAATGCCTTCTAGCATTTATGCCTTAAAATAAAATCTGTGCCCTGGACAGTTACATAATAAGCTAAGATTAAATGGTCTTTCTCTCCTGGAAAGTATTATAGTAATTAAAACAAATGGGGGAAAAAAACAAAAANNAAAAAAAAAAAAGACAGCTCAAAACAACCAGCTCTTCTTTCTCTCATTGAAAAGCTTAAGATTTTATCATGATCTTCCATCTCCAAATATTCTTACACAAAAGGTTCAATTTCTTTCCCACATACTCACCACCTCCTCATTTAAAAATGTTAAGGGAATATTTTCAAGGATTCCAAGATTGTTTTCAACCTCTATAGCAAAAAAAATTATCTGTAATTGTTCCGAATTTCCACACATTCTTTCTATTAATACCAATGCCAGTAGGATGGGGGGTGGGTTTTTGGTTGTTTCTTTCATTTTTAGTCTTCTATCCTCTCTCAGCAAGTTTAGATGTGCATCTCCAACATACCTTCAAGGTTTCTTAGAACTCAACAGCTGGATAGACAAGGGAAGTCGATTTAGAAACACAAATGAAGAAAAGCTACAGCAAAATCAACAATTTTAGTTCTCAGTCACCAAATTAGCTAGTTTAGGGCAGGAGGGAAACCTAGTCTCCCCTGTATGTTTGGGGTCCAGCATGGATGTGGAAGGGTCTTGCACAGATGAATTAATGGGAGACAGAGATGTCATTGTTCCAAGATCAGAGGAGGACCAGGAAAATGGAAATAAAACAGACATCTAGAAAATCAAGGCTCTTAATTTCTGCTCAAGAAACAATTTCTTTATACTGCTGGTAATTTCCCCACTGTGCATGTGCTGCTGGAAACAAAAGATTAGTGTAGATAATTTTTTATAGCCAACTTAGAGCTAGACATAGATTTACTGAGTAATTTACAGGATGAAACAAATCTGTATCTCTGGAGTTTTCACTGGGTTTATTACCTAAACAGGTGAAGGCTAGAAACAAGAATCAGGAAGAAAGGAAGAATTAAGCACTTCTGTCTTATTCAAGGGCACATCCTGACTCCATCTTGTCCATCCACAGCTGTTACCAAACAGATTAGCAGCAATATGCTATTCTAAGTCAAAATTAATCATCTTTTCATTTTCTAGTTCTATTGAAATTGAAGGAGATAACTTCTTATCAAATTATAAAACAGAGCAGATATTTTTAAATAGAGAAATTGACTACGATAATGTGAAATAACAGCCTCCCCTGAGGCTGATTTGCATAGTTTAAATGCTCTGAAGTACTGTACTCTGGATGCTCAGTAACAAATCCTGATATTCTGAAGGAAGCCTACTGCAGAGCCTAGCTAAAATCTGGGAGGCAATTATAGCCCAAAAATCTGTTTTTCATGATAAATCCACATGGGAAGTCTTATGTGGATCTGCGTGAGACTATGCAAAATCTGTATTTCTGATGCCTTCCCGTCTTTTATTTGCATCCTGAATGTCTTTTTTTTCTCTCTTCTGTTGCAACATCAGGAGAACACACTGAAATAAACATTTTCTTACATAGTCAAAGGAATGTACTGTTCTATTCCTGCAAGTCACAGGATTGTTTTAAGAGAACAGTAACTGAGAATTTTTGTGTATTGTTACAGTCCTGCCTTTCGCTTCCTTAACTTCAAGTTATTTCACTAGAATGGATTCCTGGCAAAGACATACAAAGATATCTACAGGACATAATCTGTAAAGGAAGTAAAATTCAAAGGTAAAAAGAAGGTATATAACAGGCCAAATAAACATATATAAAATATGTATGGCCTGAATAGATTGCAGAGAAGTACAAAGAAAAATCTTTAAGCTTTATCCTTTTTTACATTAGAAGGCAAAAGTGCCTTAAAACATAACACAAAAACTTCTCTACTGATTTTCTCAACGTGAGGAAAGCCTCAGGTGTGCTGTGGCTTTAGAGAGCTCTCCAAGGTTTTCCATGCTGACAGCAGAGACACCCAGCACTCAGGAATGCCACCAGCTTGAACTCATCGATTTTGTCAGCACATGTCTCTGGAGATAAATATGGCTTAGACCACATCATTTGTGCTGTCACGTCCCAGGACTGAGTACTGATACCCTCTCCAAAAAAGCCTGCTTCTCTGTCAGCTACAACACGAGGACACCTCTTTCAGAATGGTTTCAAAGGGTTGAGAGGCAAGCCAGGCTGATCCAGCAATCAGGAAAATGCCGTGTGCATGGATTAGGCAGTGATCCCATGCCTTCCTTTCTGCTGGAAAATTCACAAAGCAAACCTACATCTGTACAAGCTTCCAGGTACCATGATAGTACATCAGAGAAAATAAAACAAAGGAAAATGCCAGCTGGAGGTTTCAGCAAGGAACACTCATACAGACAGATACCCAAATAGAGCCAGGAAGGGAGGTCATTGTGCCTTGCATAGATTAGGTTCAAGAAGGGTGTTTTGTGGCAAGATAAACAGCAATTTCTTCAAAAGCACATGTAATTTTTCGAGTAGCAATTCAGATGCCTGTGATGCAGAGTCTAACTGGGTACAGAAGAGCACCACAACTTTGGATTCCTTCTACTGAGAAATGTGATAAGATGCGAGAAAATACTTAAGAAAGTTAAAACACAGAACAGTAGTAACAGCTGAAGGACTCAGTAAAAAAGTTCTGAAGTGAAAAGCTATAAAAAAATCTGTAGAAAGAAAACAAAGAATCAGAAGGTGGCAACCCAGCAATATCATGGATTAATGCATTCCAAGAGAAAGGCTGACCTGTCCTCAAATGACTAATGAAGACCTGGGCAGCAAAGATACATCCCATGCCTCTTTGGGAATACTGACCATGGTAATACCTAACCTAGCAGTGTGTTAGTCCTGGTTATCTACTGCACGTATCAGATGATTAAACAAATCTGTGTATTCTGAAATTGCACAAATCGTGCTTGCAAAGCCTCTCTGTACACAGCAAAATATGCCCACACCAAAAGTGATCCTGCAAGGAAGGAATCTCAAACTGAGGTGGAGGACAGGTAAGTTTCTCACTCAGAGAACAAATTCAGTGAAGATGATATTAAAATATTCCCATGAAGGTCCTGGTTAACTGACCACCAACTCTATGGGACCTTAACCAGCCAGGGATGATCACCAGTCTACAACAGGGTATGGCCTGTCAGTAAACCTTTCTCTGACAGACTGGTGCTGACCACACATGGATCATGTATTTTTCTACTAGGTAACCAACAGCCAGTTGGATGCAGTTGCCAATCTAGATGCAGTCTCCAATCAGCCAGCCTCTGTTCTATGTTCAGAGTAATATAATAGAGCTGAAGTTAAACCTGACTTTGTGCACTGAATTGATCCTGGAGTTAATCTCGGGCCCTCTCAAAAAGCCTGCCCTAACAGTACCTCAGGAGCAGGGACAGAAGAAGTAGTCAGGCATAAAAAAATTGAGATGTTAAAGGCAACCTGATTCAGCAAACTGTGCCCCTTCCCATAAATGACAGAGTAGAAAGAAAAGATGAGCTGCATTCCTGAGAGCTGAATGTACCCACAGCTTGAGGAACACTACCAGCTGGAGCCACTGATGGTTGACTCCACCACAACCTCTGCTGGAAGTTATAAAGTGTAAAATTATTTCTGCTTGTTGTGAGTGAACAAACCCTGGTCATAAAATGCAGTTAAAACATGGAAGAGGAAAGGAAACTTAGTATTTTCCAACATGTTTTCAAAATAGTCTGCTAGAATGGAGAAACATTTCTCACAGCTCTTTATTTTTTTTTCCTTTTTTCTGGCTCTTCAAGTCATTTTGAGATAATGGAAGCATTATAAAAGAAACAGAGACAGAGGAACTAAGGACAACCAGGGCAAACAAGTATGTTAGTTTTGTTGTTTTTTCAGTCTTTGAAAGCAATAATAAGAAAAAACGGACTGTGCATGCGAAATTACTGAAAGAAAAAAGTAGATGCAAATAAGTATAGAATTCAAGAAGCAAATCTTGAAATCTAATATTTTAGGGAAATGGCTTGAGGACCTGAACAAAATTTATGCCATTTCTTAGGTGAAATTATTTTAAAAGCCAAATTCTCTGTAATCACAGTGGACTGTACATGACATAAAAAGTATGCTAAAATGCTTTCTCAAAGAATGTTGAATAAAATATGCAACTGTAACAGTAACATGCTTCCAAAGAGCATACACAGAATTCTAGTATCTCAAATTTGATTGCCATCAACTGGTTTTACACTAGAGGCAGCTTTTTGGAAAATGTCTCACTAACATTAAATGCATTTATCAAATACATTTCACGTTTCCTTCCCAAGTGCTCAGCAAAGCTAATAAATACATATATTTTAAACTAAATCAAAGTGGGAAGGAAAAATTAAAGAGTTAATCATGGAGTTCTCCACAGGAAAAGAGAGAAACATGATACAGGTGACATGGTAGATTAAAATATAAAAGTTTTAAAATATAAAACTTGTGCTGAAATATGGAGAGAAGTATCTAAAAAGCAGGTTCAGCCAACTGCCCTGTTCACTGTTCTTGTTTGATGTTGCACCAAGTGTTACAACAGAAAGGCTTATTGATCACCCAGAACAGCAGCTAAGCCATAAAATGCAATAACTGGAGGTTCAGTGCAAAATGAGATCACACCTTCACTACGAGGACTGGGTGAAGTAACACAGTTTGTGTTACTGGGAAGCCGGGGCAGGGAAAAATACTCTGCTCTGAGTAACAATTTCACAGCATGGCTAGTATTTTGGATTTCTTGTGAAAGGATGATGAAAACATACTCCTAGATTCTCGAGACTATCTCACTATTTCAGAATTTCTCCCCCCACTTTTTACAGTGAGTGAGGAAAAATCAAGTAATTAATTAGCAACAAGCACAGTTTAGATATTTCACACATAAAAGATGAGGAAAATGTACAACTTTTAAAGATTGCTTCACTGCTGTAATACTTCTGTGAAGTGATTGCACTTTCAGTTATACTGTGTACATGAATTAGATTGTTTTGGACAGCTCTTCACTGCTTCTGGGGAAAAAAAAATATATAAAAGGTCATGGCAAAAGTTACAGCCTTTATATTTGTCTGTGTAAAATGTTGTGCTGGTTTCAGTAGTGTTAATTTTGTTCCCAATGGCTGCTATGGGGCAGTGTTTTGGATTTGTGCTGAAGGCAGTGATCATAGTACAGAGATGTTTTTGTTATTGCTGAGCAGGGCTCACACAGAACCAAGGCCGTTCCTGCTTTTCCTGCTGCCACACTGGCAAGGGGACCGGTGTGCCTGGGAGACTGGGAGGAGACACAGCCAGGACAGGTGACCCAAACTGACCGAAGGGATATTCCAGACCATGTGACATCATAGATCAGTGTATAAAGTTGGGGGAGGAAGGAGGAAGGGGGGGACATATCTGGAGTGATGGTGTTTGTCTGCCCAAGTCACCGATATGTGGGATGGGGCCCTGCTCTCCTGGAGATGGCCGAACACCTGCCCAGCCATGGGAAGCAGTGAATGAATTCCCTGTTTTGCTTTGCTTGTGTGCATGGCTTTTGCTTTCCCTATTAAACTGTCTTTATCTCAACCCATGAGTTTTCCAGCTTTCACCCTTCCAATTCTCTCCCTGATCCTGCTGCTGGGGGAGTGAGTGAGTGGCTGCCTGCAGCTTGGCTACTGGATGGGGTGAAACCATGAGAAATGTATATATAGGAAACAACATGACATCCAGATCAATTCTTACACCTCTTTTTCTTCTAAATCCTTCTTTCTATATCACAAAGAAATGTTTTGAGGCATAGTGAGGTCCCAGAAGAGAAAACAAAAATAGTTCCTTGCTGGGAAGGAACTATCCTGCAAGAGTAAGGTCTGCAATATCCTTTACAAAATAAAGATCTGTCAAGTACATCTACAGGAAAATCACAGTATATGGCAAATTTTTTTGAATGAAATTGTAAACAAGTGATCCTCATGTCATATTTCTAAATCAGGTCTTTAATGTGAGATAGACACTATTTCTTCATGGAAAATGGTATGGCTTATTCTGATATCTGTATTAGCATGAAACAGATGCTCACACATGTTTGTAGGGGTATGAGCAAAGAAAATTAATTTCTTTGGTAAATAACTGAAGATATGAATAATTTAACTGTGTGCTCTGAAATTAAAAACCATATCTGAGAATTAATCAATAGAAATAATTAGCAGAAAAAAAAATTTAAAATAGGTACATAAATCTATTTATCTTCTATACTTCAGCAATGGATAATTTGAAATTATTAAAATATGTAATTTCTGTGATAATCCAAGCCTTATCATAACACCAGACAAATTAAATAAATCGATTATTATCATATTAAAAACATAAATAAATTTCGGTAAAATTACAGCACTAAAGACAATTCATTCACTTCATCTCCCATTTTAGATGAGATATGACCAGCAATGACATCTAAAATTTAATTCAGGAAATTAAACCAAGTAATTTAATTCTTTCCAGATAGTTCAGGCCTATAGTATCTGGGAAACTAGAAACAATAATCCCCCCAAGAAAAGAAGTCCCCCCAACAAAAAAAAAAATGAGTTTAAATGACTGACTTGAAGGTTGAAGAGGAACATAAGTGTATCTAGAATGAAATAGTTGTGAAGTCAATTTTTTTTATTATTTTCTGTTAATTCAGTAAAAACTAAAAGTAGTTACAAATGTCTAACTCATAGATTTTTGGAATTTCTTTCCTCTTCTTTTTCTTAACCAATCCTTCAAACTACAAAAAAAATATTTTTAAAAGGATTTTCTTAGCATTTACATATTTTTCCACTCTAGTACTTCATGTTTTTGGAAACTGTGACCTGTTGCAGGTTAAGTTGATAGAATAAGTAACATTAATAGTTTTAATATACTTTAAGAATTAAGAAGTTACATACCTTGTGGGTGTTTAAACAGAAGATGAAAACCAGATTTCTTAGTGGTGGACTGGGATGGGACAGATGCATTCAGATTCTGACTAAACAGTTCCTCATCTAAAAAAAAAAAATTAAAAATTATTTGTGGAAACTCATTTAGAATTCAAAATTCATGGAACTATTTCCCTAATAAAATAGCTTCACAGAAGTTTCAAAAAATACATTTTTGAATGGGAGCACACGACCCCTTTTTCCCTGCTCTGATTAAAGGTCCTCTCAGTATTTTCCTCATTGTGGAAAAGTATAGATACAATATGGGTATTTTTTAAATAGAATGAAAACAAAATAACACGGTATCAAGAAAACCAAAGTTAAAAATGTTTCCAGTTAAATAACATCTAGAGATTACAAAATAAACTGTCTCCTAAATTAAAAAATCAAGTAGCAGTGAAAGATGACAGTGAAATGAAATGTAAGATACACAGGTTCAGGACCAGCAGTACTGACACAGTTGCAGACAAGAATTGCTTTCTTGTTGGCAAGTTACTGGATCGACCAACAGATCATTTCATAAAGACAGAGGATTTAGACATGATTTAGATTGTTTCACTGATTACTGCCAATGCTGTGCATAAATGAAAAATGAGATAGGAGAAACTGGTTTTAAGTCCAATGTTACAAACAGGTCTTGGAACTGTTCAAGCAGCCAAAGGAAATTCCTTGTAGGAAATATGTCTAGCAGTTAACTCCGAGAACCTGAGACCAAAAGATAGACTATATCTGTATAACATGTAATATTAAAATGTGGTAATACTGAATGATGAACTGTTGACAGGAAGATAGGATACACAGGACTCTCTAACAGCCAGGGAAGACTGTCATTTGGGGTTATGGAACTAAGTTAAGATAGCTTTAAGAAACAGAATAATGATCAAAGATGTTCAGGAGGGTAAAGAACAGCTCTCTTGACACTATCAAACATCTTACTTCTTGTAAGAAGAGAAACAGCTGCAAAATTATTTCATCTCAAGAAAAAAAATTCAGGTTTCATAAGCCAGCTTAGAGGTTCAAAATAAGATTTGCAAACTATAAGGAAATACAAAGACAACTGAAGGGCCCTTTCCAAATATT
The DNA here is from genome assembly GCA_013397175.1 of Platysteira castanea. Lineage (NCBI taxonomy): Eukaryota > Metazoa > Chordata > Aves > Passeriformes > Platysteira > Platysteira castanea. Next base: position 422,295 of record VYXC01011656.1, on the reverse strand, counting down.
AAAAGATGGATGCACAAGAAAAGCCAACACACTCATTTTAATATATCAATAAAACAATTGTATCATCTTCTTTTTTGACCTGAGAGACTGCAGTGGCAAAAACAAGGCTACAGTGAAATCTTTCTCTATAAAGCTAATTATTCTGAAGGAATTTTTTTCTATGGGTTTTTTTCCAGGATGCTAATAAGCTGAATACTGTAAATTTCACCTACTAGAAGAGTTTTCCAAACTTTAAGATATATGGTATTTATTTTTAGCTTATATTCTTCTACATATTCAGCTAAAAAGTAATTCACACAACTATTTGACTAATCTCCAGAGATCTTTTTTATCTGAAAAATATTTTCACTGTATGAAATTAAAGGCACTATGTTATGCTTCATGATGCTTCAAAATTGCATATATCAATTCAGAGGTGCATTTATATATTGCACATCATTTCTCTAACTGGTAGCTAAAATAATTATTTGAATTGTGTCAGAATCAGGACAAAGTGATGTTAGCACTTTTATTGTAAATTGATTAGAAGATTGAAAATAGTGTTTCTTCACATCTTTACTATTCCATTCTAACACTGACACATATATACATGCAATAATACTTAGTCCAGTCTATTTTGCCTGAAAGAAAAACGACCAAGTAGCAGACTTGTCTTTGAGTACTTAGTTCAATTGAATAAAGTCACAGAAAGTAGGTTTGAAAATATCTTGCAAAGTACATTTAAAAAGTGGCAATTCTATTTGGAAATCTTTGAATGGAAAAAGACCAAGCTACTGTGCATGCAGCCTTATCTTGAACATAAGGTAAGTTTTAATAGGCAATCCTATACACTGCCACAGATATCAGCTTTGCTACTGCAGGTAACACTGGATTTGAGGAACCAATTCACCTCCCTTAACCAATTCCTAATTACTGCTGCAGCTTTAATCTTCTCTTTGAGCACAGCCCTTCAAACTTTGAAATGAATATCCTCTATAAAAGCTGTTGCAATTTTTTCTTGAACTATATATATTTGGCCCACTGAAAATATGAAATTAAATTATCCGCATTGACTGAAATAAAGCATTATGGCATTAACAAACCACTAATACTTAGAAATAATTCTTATACAGGTTAGCTCTGTGGGTTTTGGTTTACACTGGAGATTGTTAGTAGTTTCAACTATTTATATTATTTCTATTGGTTCCAAAAACTCTTAGTAGAAATACTACACAGTGTTATTTACAGAGAAGCAGTGCCACTGTAGTGGTTTTGTTTTCAACCTGAAAAATCTGAACTAGTACAAATGCTTCCTAGACCATCTGTGACAAGAGTTTGCATACTCTGTAGTTCTGGTCATTGGTTCATATTGGGGAAAATCACCTGCTGTCAAATAAACATTACTCACATGGCTATTAATGTAGCTATGAATGCCTGTATGAGTAAGGGCTGCACATTTAAGCATCCAAGTGTTTAATATTGGGAAGAAAACCCACTGGTATTAAATTCCGTAAGAAAATACCTAGTTTAAAGAGGTCTAGGGTGGTAATAGTAGTTTTACTTGCTCTATAATTACCCTGAACAGAGGGCATTTTGTGCTACAACAGCAGTCAAAATTCACAGAAAGAAAAATTTCTGAGGAGTAATGCTCTTGGGTTTGGCAAAGCTTCAGAAATGCAAATGCAAGCTTCAGAAATGGTCCTGATATGACATTTCCCAATTAATGTCTATTTTAATTCCTGGACTCTGCAGTTCTAAACATAATTTCACATCTATCTAGGTCAGAAACTGCCTGTGGAATGTTACTTGAAAATAAGATACACATAACTTGTGTAATTTTCTTTAAAGCATCGAGGAAATCTATAAATGTTGATGTTTATTGCTTGTACACTTTAATCGAGATGCCCTATTTTCTCTTAAGGAAGGGCACATGGTCTAAAACACAATTTCTAAAAATCAAGACCAGTCAGGCATGTCACTCTGACTTCTGAGTTGCTGCCTTCTGTTGATTTTTCCATTCCACACACTTTCTGACCTCCAGTAACACCAGCAATAAGCCTGACAAATTATTTCTCAGGATATGCAAGGGCCAGGAACTGAACTTGTACATCCACGGTTTTGCTTATAAGACTACATTTCTCTTCCTCTGGAAAGAAGGAAATAAAAATTCCAGTAAGTATTCCCACACAAAGCAAATCATAGAATGGACAACATCTAAATACAGCTTGAATGCATAAATCAAGCATCTTGTGATTAAAATAAAGCAAACTTTATGTACAGGTCACAAAGAACAACTGAATTAGAAAATTAATGTTACAATTAAGCAGATTAACAAATTCAAGATAGATTTTAAAGGATAGGTATGATTTTCCTCTCATAAAGACTGCAGTATGTTTTTTTTTTTTTCAAAGAAAACCTTTTGTAATTCTACAGATAACAGAAACATGAGATCATCATCATGTCAGGTCTACTGATGGGTAAAGAAAAATGAAGACTGAAAACTTCTGATGTATAAAAACAAACATCAGTCCTTCACTGTCTAAGCTGGATGCTTCTGTCTCTGTCACTATTCCTGAACAACTCCCTGGGACAAGTAAATGTGCTATAGTTAGAACAATAACTGTTTCCACTAAAACAATTAAACAACACAGTTTCTGCTGGTTCTCAGAATGTCACAATCTAGTATGCCTTAGTTACAATAGTTAAGTTCTATCAATAATTCCTCATGAAGTTGCATGACAGATGAGTTTGCTTATTCTTTATTATTTGGTGAATCCAGCACACTGGATTAGTGTTCTTACAAATAATACCTAATAGTACTGGAATACTAAATTGTGCTGTCTGGCACAAGATTTATTCTCAATACGACAAACAGTTTGCATCTCTTAATTGCTCTTGTATAAATCAGAACCCCAGCTTGCACTTTCCACTAGAATAAAGTGTACTGCATTCATGGTATGCAATAGGAACCTTTCTTTATACTACAATGTAATACACACCTACACTTCAAAAGTTTATACTTTTGAAGTCAGTTATTTCCTGGCTAAATAGGGTGGGTTGCACAGCTAGTAATTCACAGCACTTCTAATTCACACTGTCTGGCCTAAGGTAAGCACATAGGATAGATTGAGTGAAGGGAAAATACAAAGGCTTAACATTTTAGCATGAAAATTGCACTACTAATAATGTAAAAGTTCACTCTGTCTTCAGCTGTTCCAGGAATGATGAGTTGATGAACAAAGCAATTCGAAACTGAGGTATACCAACAATTTATCAAGGTACCTCTGGACTGAAGCTCTACCATCCATCATATCAGTCCCTTTCCCTAATTTACATTGCAATCTCTGTCATCACCCATGTCGTTAATAAAGGTCTTGAATAATATGGGCCCCAACACTGACCCCTGGGGTGAAACAATCATCACCAGCCAGCAGCTGAATGTCAAGATGTTGATCACTACCATTTGAGACCAGTAGTTCAGCCAAGTTTCCAATCCACTCAGCAGTCTGTTTATCAAGCCTAGACTTCCTTAGCTTCCAAACAAGAATACAGGATACACTGACAAACGTCTTACTAAATCATAGTATATTACATTCACTGCTCCTCCTTTATTTGCATAATCACTCATTTCCATATAGAAGGCAATCACATTCGTCAATCATGATTTGCACTCAAGTAATCCATTTGACTACTCCTGATTACCTTCTTGACCTTCATGGGCTTGGACATGGACTGTAAGAGAATGTGCAAATCATGGGCTACACACACTGCAAAGGGAAGTGTCCGATGACCCCATCAGGGGTTCAGGTGAGACCTATCATCCTACTGCTCCTTCAGTCTTCCTTCTATCACTTTTCAAAGGAGAAAACAACAAAACCTTTTCCCACTCAACAGAAACATCTCCTGATCAGCATGAATTTTCATAAAAAACAACAGTCTCTTGCCATTTTGGCCAACTGTTTTATTATATTGTGAATTTTATCTGGATTTGTGGATCTGAATACATCCAGCTGCTCTAAGAAGTCTGCAGCCTGTTGCTCCTCACTTCCCTCTCAAACCAGGAAGTTCCTCTACCACAGCACACATCTAATGGGTGAGGCTCTTGCCATTCCTACTGCAGTGCCAGGGAGAAACCTAAGGAATTCCTGACTGCCTCAGACCAGTGTTGCAGCTGCCACCTGGATTACAGAAGCAATGACTGCACAATCAGAATGACTGCCCATGAGCAGCTCCTGTGGTGTGCAGTCAACACTTAGGCTTCCATTTCTACCATGAGCAGCACTTTGGAGCCTTGGGTACATGCACTGAATGCCACCTCCTGCATCAACTGCCCTGCCTCCATGTGCAGAGCCAGTCTGCAGTGTTCCTTGTCACTTAAGGACACCCAGATGCCAGATTAGTAGGAAATTGGACAAGACTCTGTTCCTCTCAATGCCAGGATCCCCTCTCTGCTAGGTACCCTGCTCAGCAGGTGAACTCTGACTGTCCCCAGGATCCTGGCCATGATTCACTTAGCGTGTAAGCAGTGAATGCTCTGCAGGCTGTTGCTTCCTTCAGTGTTTGGCAGAAGAGAACATCAAGTGAAATTCAGAACTGGTCTAATCGTTTACAAATGGATCTCTATTTTGTGACAGTTGTGAATGAAAATATTTCAGCAGTTAAACATGGGAAACTGCACTGAAGTCTGCCAAAAAAACCCCTGGTCAGCAAAAGTACAGAGTGTTTAGCCATGAATCCAAGATGCTTTTGACCAGGCACCTTTTAGGTAAACATATTTCCAAAATTCCCCATATATGAACTGTGTATGCGTACAAAGTTGTATTTTTTTATTTGTAACTTGTATTTAGATGGTAGGATTAAAAAGCTTTAGTTTAATGCAACAAATAAACATGAATCTACAGTTTTTAAAAGTCACGTTCCTTATTCTATGTGCCACAAACCCCAAATCATAGCATGAGTGTGTAAACACGGCTTAAAACTTACCTTTGAACAAGTTTGATTTGCTATTCTCTTATGGTTTTAGTTATTGCTATTACTCTTACATTTATTTATTTATGAAGATAAAACAGGGAGGTTTATCTTCAATTTTTGTTATTTGTAGATGCCAGGACATGCTTCAGCACCAGTTTTCTGATGTTACCTACATGCTATGTTTGAGTAGGTAGAGATTCAGAGAACCATTTAAAGCCTTCTGATGCACTGAAAGTGGAATTTCCTCTTTGACTGAGTAAATTTTAGTCATCAAAGAGAATGTGGGATTCAGAACCTGAGTTCTTACAGCATTTATGAAATCCCAATATGGACAGTTACTTGTCAATCTCTGATAATTCTGGATCTCATCCCCTAAAGTATGTTTGAAAGCACTGATGAAACATTCTTGTTTGGAAGGCCATCAGATAAAAAAACAAACAAAAACCAAACAAATCTAACTGAAATTGTTTTGCCCTTGCTCTCTTACTAACTCCTTTAGTTACCCAGAATCTGACCAATAATATAAAATATTTGAAGGTAAGTGAGGAAGAAAAGCAAAGCTAAGCATTAGGTGTTAGGCTTAGGTATAACAGCTACCAAAACACATCCCAGGAGTCTCCTGTTGCCAAATGCTACCGTGCAGTGCACAGCCAGCCAGCAGCTGTGCATCCACAGGAGGCTGCATGACCTAAGAAGTCTACTGTGAACAGCTGTTACAGGTTTGTGTTCTTTCCTATCTCCCACAGCAACTCTACAGAGTTTTCAGGGTGGATGTGGATAGTGCACAACAACTCTATTGCTAGATGATGGAACAAGGCAAATTTAATCACATCCCTTTCACACTTTTAATGCAACCCATGGAACTTAAGATCCTTCCTGACCTCCCCCCCCCAAAAAAAAAATCCCATCCCCTGTACCTGTCAGCCTGATATCTATCACCACATTTTCAGCAGTTGGATTTTCGAAGGATACAATGGCAGAAGAGTACTCGCCAATGCAGGCACTTATGGTGGTTGTTTCCATCTGCTGAGGAGGATGACCAGATCCCCTAAGGTGAAATATCCGCTCTCCAAACTGTGAATGAAACGTGCCATTTTTTATTATTTGACCGAGCTGCACATTTTAAAGTATTTTGCCTACTTCTTTCTTCCACTGTTCTGTGTCTCTGCTAGAAGTGAACTTCAATGTTTGCTTTCTTTTTAATTCCTTCAAGCTGTTGTTAGTTCCAAATAGCTAAGTATTGCTATCTGGGAATCGACAGCTCAGTTCTGGCAGATGTTCACATCTCCTTTTTGTATATAATTTCTGTCCTACTTCAGGCACATAGTATTTAACTTCCATCCAGCTACTCAGAGCTTCCACTGTAGTGAATGGAAAGATGTAGGTGGTTGCAAAAGGAAAATTCAAAGCGCATACATTAGAACCTGAAAGCAGATGAAGTGAGTTCTCTTCAGAAGACAAAGGAAGAAAGATAATAATTCTTTGGTGGAACAGCAGTAGAATTACACAAAAAGCTAAAAGTGTTACTCCAAAGATCATAAAGAACATTAGACACAGAAAAATCAAGGATATTGGAAAGAACTTGTAGATATAAGATTTCTGTGGACCATCAGATTCCAGAGACGGTAAGGACATTGTGTCCTCTTGGACTGACCTTGGATATATACCATTCATATTAGAATTGCTGTCTCCTTGCTTTTATTCTTAATAAATATTTAAGAGAGATTCTGAAAAGAAATGCTGTGTCAACACCACCTGCAAATAACCTGCCTGTTCAACACACTTTTTCAGGAAAAAAAATTTTGCCAAATAACTTCCTTCAGTATTTGTTTTCTTCATATAAAAGAGTATTTGCTTTTTTAGTATTAAAACACTACTGAAAACTGCTGGTAGCACTCAACTGGAATAATTCATAGGTCAGCAGTCTTTTAGGATATCTGAAACTCAAAAAAAAATACAGAGAGGAAACTGCACAGAAAGCAAATGGTTCATTTAACCACATCTCACATGATGAAATATTACCATTTACATTGTACTATCAGGTTTTCTTTTTTATTCCAGCTGTAATTTAAAAACAGTAGGTCATGCTGATGACACGTCTCTTTGTTTACTTGTTTCTCAGTCAACTTTAGGAAAATTCACACAGAAAAAAAGTCAAAAATTCTAAGATGTTCAAAGTAAAAAGCATTTTTGGATAAAATGAAAGGAAGAATTCACTTTTTCAGGTGTGTGACCTTCTAAAATTCAGTTCAGATAAAAAATGAAACTATTTAATTTTGTTTGGGGTTGGGAAAAAAAATCAAGAGATTTAATTTCAGAGATGACTGCTAAGAAGTGCCAGTCTTCTAGTGTTAAAAACAGCAGAACTCATTACTGAGTACGCTAAAATTATTCATTACCTGTTCTAGCTCCTAGGCCATTATTGCACATTTTCATATTGCAAACAGAATAAATTCTGTGTAAAAAAAAGGATTAAACTAATTGTAGGTTTTCATCATCTTTGCACTTGCTTGTTCATTATGCATCCAGTCACTAAACTTCAACTTGACCTACAGGCTGAGCCTCTTACTTCCTTGCCTATCACAAATAGTATCTAATCTGAATCCCAAGTGTTGTGGGCATGAGCACATTATCATACCTTTGGGCATTTGAAGGTTATTGTCGCCTTGTGATTGCGTCTTCCAAGGGCAGTGGGACAGAATCTCACAGGCAGCTGAGTGGTGGAACGAGGAGGAAGAGTCAGCTGTACAAACACAAGAAAGAGGCAAAAGAAAGGAGGGGTAAGGGAGAGGAAATCAATTTTTTTGAGTGTGTTTCTGCTTTGTGCTCTGTACCAACAGTGTTGATGTGTATGTGATTAATGTGTTCCACCAGGTGCATTCTCCCCGCAGCCAGCACAGGCTGCGAAGGCAGTGAGTGCCTTGCAGCAAACAATCCCAGCGGCAGTCACTGCACGTCCTCTGCCCAGCAGCTCCAGGGCAGGCGTTAGAGATTGCTCCAAGGACACGGGCAGCGCCTCACGAACACCGTTCAAACAGGACTCTGGTGTCTGATCACACTGATGACACTGAATAGTTATCACAGCAACCTCCACAGACACAAACTGGCTTAAAGGGAAATACATGCCAGGTTTTAATAAACTAGTGCTTTGTCTCTCTCCTGCTTACCTTTATCGAAACCAACACTGTAAATAATGTTGCAAGTTTCTCTTCACCTCAAGTATTCTACTTGAGACTCAGCTGCACAGGGAAAAGCAAGGTAGCTGACTACAGTGGAGTAATACATGCTTTTAAGAATCATACAAGCAGTAAAAGAATAGAACTACAAATAATAAAAACCTCAATGCATTAAGAGAGTAATCAGCCAGAATCACTGAATACACAACTACTATGTCTATTTCTTTATTAAAAAACAGGTAATAGCCTTTTAATATCACATATGTTTAAATAACATTTGCACATAACAAGAGATAAAAAGGTAACTGATTGATACAGTGAGCAGCTAACCTGTATCTTATAAAATGAATATAATTTGCAATAAATTAAGGTCAAAACAACACCCTACAACAGCTGGTACTGACAAAACACACATATAGCTACCAACTCCTAGGGTTTAACCACAGCTAAAACAGAAAATCCAGGGAAACGCAGTGTCCAAATGTGCTCCATCTTTTAAGCCCCACAACCTCCATTGGCCCACCCACTAGGTGGGGCTTCCAGTCACTTGGCCAATCAGAAGCCAGCTAGCATAGGCCCAGTGTGTGACTGATGGACAGCTCTGCCAATCAGAGGCTGGGTTAGCACCACCCCGGTGATTGATTGACTGATTGATTGATTGATTGACAGCTCAGCCAGGCTGGGGGGTCTGGGGTCAGCGTCTCCCCACAAAGCAGGGCCTGGCTCACCCCCAACCCCACACATACAGAGGTGTTGTCTCAGGACACTGATCTCATCCAGTCCCTGAAAGAGTCTTATGTTGCTTTTCCACACTGCCCCGTGGCTTTCCCTGCTATCCCAGAGCTGGGCCCCGGCAGGAGCCACAGCATTCCTGGTCTTGCCAGTCATCCTCTGGGTGTGTTTATAGGGAACTGTTACCTGGAATAAAACACAGATCCCTCCAATCAGTGTTTAAAAGTATAATATAGAGGCAAATCTTTAATTGAAAGGTCTTCAAGCTGCATAATATGGCAACATGTACACGTAATACAGTTGTTCTGCAATTTTATAAGGTTAATTGTTTACTATACCTATCAAATACCTATCAAATACCTATCGAATATCCAATTAGAAGACCAGTTGGTTAGGCAATTTTACCCTGGGTACTGCCCCACTGGAATTGGTCCAGGGGCTTTTTTGCCACATTTCTTGCTGTGTCTTCTTAGATTCTGGTTGGAAAACAAAAGGTCTTTGTTGTAGGTTCTCTTCTTGAAAACAAGACTAAACAGTATTTCAGGAATGTGTTAGAAGGTTAGTTTATTGTTCTTAAAAGGTAGGGGAAAAAGAGTAGGGAAAGTACCAGAAGCTAAAACCATGTGGCAGTCTGCAAATCTACAAATATATGAATATATCTAAAAAGCTAAAAATCTTTAGGCGTCAGTACCAACTCAGTTAGGGACGGGGATGGTGATGTGCCTTGAACAACAGATATTCCTCCTGATGGCAGTGGGAGGTAGGTTGTGCAGAAGAGAGGACAGAGCTCAGGTGTGCTCAACTAACACACAAAACTTGAAATGTTATTTTTCTCTTTTTGGGAGAAAGTTTTAAAGTAATTCATCAGAATACTGCCGCAACAGTTAATTAAACTTTAATTTGCAGTCCAGTTCCTACCTACCAGTCAGACCCATTTATCAAATGAAGACTTACTAACGGAGAAAGAGCTGTAGTAGAAAGAACCCCCTCCCAAACACTTGTGAATAAAATGAAAAAGTAGGTGAGGACAGGATGCCACAAAATAAGAATACATAATTAAATTAATTAAATTAACACTAAGAGTTTTAAATTTTGAGTTATTTCAGTAAGACATCATCTACATTATTCAGAATAATAACTCGTCCACGGTGATGAAAACAGACAGGAGTTCGATTTCCAGTAAGTATTACTTGACATATTATCATTACTCTGAAAATGCACTGCCACAATGAATCAAAATAATCAACATGGAGCTATGATAATCCAGCAGACTGCCTGCTCTGAAAGCAGAAAGGATTGTTAATTTTTACATTATAGATTTGTTTTTTAAAATCCATTTTTTATTATACAGTATGATGTTCTCTGTATCCAAAAAGTAATTTGTTTTGAAATAAGCTGGGCAAAAAAAATTACTTACTTTCTACTGAAATCCAAAGAATAAATTGCTTTTAGAACCAGAATTGAGGAATAATGCTAAACAACATATTTTAAGAAGGTCATACAATCATTCAATTATTCAATTAAATATGCTGATGCTAACACATCCCATGCCTTTCATTTTGTTTACATAAACAAGTGGCTTCCATGCTACTCATATAAAAAGAAACTATCACTGCTCTTCATAATATCTCAGATATAATTGTTTAAATAAAGAAGCTTAGTCTGAAGCAACTACAGATACATTACTTCTGTTATAAAATGAAAAAGGGAGGGATATTTTTAAATCTAAGAGTTTGCTCTCTGCTCTACAAAACAATATTCATGGTCATTAAGAAAATCCTTAAAGCTTGCACACAGAGATTGCACTCCTCTCTGCCAGCCCTTCTCTATTAAGTTAGTTGTCCTCAATAAAAATTTTGTTTCAAAGGCAATCAGGAAAGAACACAGCTTAAGGGAAAAGGTTTAGATAGTTATAAGCCAGGAGAATAGCAAACTGAAGAATTACAGTGAAGGTATATTTCTTTTTGGCCATAGAAATGATCCTGTTTGTAAGACTTTTTTCTACACCATAAATAGATGTGTGTATCGATATAATACACATATATGTGAAATACATCCATGAATTTATACAGAAGAAAAGTAGTAAATTTGGGATCATAACACTATCAATGGCTGGAAATTTTCAGCTGTTAAATCTGATGCTGAATCTGAATCCTTTTCTACTAAAGACAAAGAAAGCTGTGGTCAGGACAGAAACACAAAGCTCAACATCCCAATGCCTTCTTCCCCAGACACTCCTAATACCCAATATGTTAATGAGAAATAAGTTGGAATTTTACAGTAAACTTATGTAAGTTCACTTTCATTCCAGCTTTTAGATAATCTGGCAGCATTTATAAAGTTGTTAATTTAGTTTAAGGTTGACAAGAAAGATGTTATATTCCATTTAAACTGACTTAGGCTACAATTGCAAAGCTACTAGTAAGATATGCATGCTTTTCTCATTTTTGTCAGTTTACAAAGCGTAACAGAGCTGCTTCCAATGACATGAAGTTGACAAGGGATTTAAAGCCTTTAAATTTCATTTAGGCTTCATTATGCACCCTGAAGTTCAGCAATACTTGAGCCTAATCCTACTGGACCTCAGGAAAGCATATTATTAGCAATGTCCAACTTGAAGTTGAATCAGATGTATAGACAATAATCTCTTGTGGTATTTCAGTAAAGTCCCTTCTTCCAAACTGAAACTGGAACATACTTCCACACACATGAAAATATGATAATATTTGAATATTTTTAAATTCTGAAATATTAGTCAACATTTTGGTTATTAATTTTAGGCAAACATCTCTAGGGAAGAAAAAAATTTCTTTGATATCACTGTTGAATCTGGGTTTTTTAACATAACTCAGTGACTGAAGAAATCTATTTGAGACATTTTCTGATTGGCAGCCCAGTATATTCAAAAGCTCTACATCGTAGATGACATAAAAACAAATATGGAAAGTTATATGAAATATTAAAATTACTGACCTGACTTTACTAAATGTCTTCAAATATAATGTATCTTTATTGGACAACCCCATCTTTAATCTAATGTTCTAATAATTTTCTCTTTTTTGTTGCATTTCATCTGAGGGTTGCACAAATCAGAATCTTTCTGCTAACAAGAAAGCATTATTTGATTTAAAGAGAGGAGAAACTTGAATGATCAAGATGGGAAACTTCTTCCATGCATAGCAAAGGCTTTGCAATGGACATTATTATAAACCAATACCTGAAATATGAGGCACAGTTTACGAGCAGTAATCTTCTGGAAGTTGAATGCAGGGTTGTGTGGAGGTACTAAACCTAGGATGTAACATATTAAGGAGAAGCAAGTTCACATCTGGAGTGCTGTGTCCAGTTCTGGGCTCCCCAATCCAAGAAAGATAAGGAATTGCTGGAGAGGGTCCAGCAGAGGCCACAAAGATGACTGGGGGTCTGGAGCATCTCTTTTGAGGAGAGACAGTGGGAGCTGGGCCTGTGCAGTCTGGAGAAGGGACAGCTGAGAGGGGACCTCATCAGTGTGTACAAGTAACTTGTGGGTGAATGCCAAACTCTTTCTGGTTCTGCCCTGTGACAGGACAAGGACAATGGCCACGAGCTGAAGCACGTGGAAGGAAGTTCCATCTCCATATGACGGAAAATGTCTTTCCTGTGAGGGTAACTGAACACTGGAACAGGCTGTCGGGAGAAGCTGTGGAGTCTCCATCTCTGGAGACATTCAAAACCTGCCTGGAGGTGATCCTGTGTAACCTGCTCTAGGTGAACCTGCTTTAGCAAGTGGGTTGGATTAGATGGTCTCCAGAGGCTCCTTGCAACCCCAGCCATTCTGTGATTCTGTGATTTAAATGCCACCCCCTGAATTTGTCAACAAAACTGAGGGAAATCACATGACCTGTCCAGACATGGATCTGTAATGGAAGAAATAGGTTCAAAAAGGGACAGCTACATGAAATAAATATTAAGCAGTTGCATATAGCAATCAAAGCTATCCTGTAACTGGAAGAACTACCACAATTAACAAGGAACATTTCAGAATTCAATCCATAAATGATATACAGGACTGAGGATTACAATAAAAAGGGAAGAAAGAAAGAAAATTACTGCAGTTAGTGTTGAATGTGTCTTCTCCTACACGATGTAATATAATTATTGTTGATCTGTGACTCTCTGGTGATAAATTATGAGAGCAGATAGATTTTTTTCTTGTTGTTAATTTCCTGCCCAAGGTAGTATGCAATCTGCAGCAGCCAAAAGTCACTATAATTAAATCTAATCCAGTTCTGTGCCAATGACCTAAATATAACATATATATGTAATACTCCCAGACAATTAATATAATTTGTATATATTATGTTTCTTAGCTCCTACTTAAATACCAATTCATTAAATGATTAGTAATAGCACTTGTCAAGGTTAAACGTAGTGTATGAAGATGTGTCATCATGCATGACATAAAAGACAGACTAAAAAAAACTTCAAGTTTTATACTTTTATTTTAATGGAATCCTAGGTAGCAATATATAGGGAAGCTGAGTAAGTAAGTTTAATCTTCTTTAGCTGTTACCTTCAGAGGCCCTTTTAGGAAGATTTGGTCTGGCTGTACTGCTATATTTGAGGCAAAAAATTGTTTAGTTCCTGAAAACTGAACCTATAATGACTTTATATCATTCCTCTATTTTTCCCATATGGTCTTTGTATCTTCTTAGCTTTATTTTATTACAATATTCCTCTCCTATCTCTCTGACCCTTAAACCATTTTGCAGGAATAGAATCATAAAATCATAGAATGGTTTGGGTGGGAAGGGACCAACCAGCACTGGTGTCTTCCCTGTATTACCTTCTTCATGTCTACAAAAGGGGCCATTTCTTTCCTGTCCAGCACAGGTTCTTTCTTTTATTTTTTTCATGTTAAAGGTTCTGAGTTCACATCCTAAGAGGTTGTGACAGAGTCACTCGATGCCACGCATTCAGAAGCAGAGTTTCCATGCATCTGTCCTCCCTTTTCTCCTCTCCCCATCATGAAAAGGTCAAATATTTCATATAATTAACTGTTAATAATATCCAAAGAGTTCTTTATGGGACTTGTACTATTAACTAGCATTCAGTGGTCAATAACAAATATTTTTCTGAACCCTGACCACCTAGAACTCTAGCCAAGCTCAATGAAAATATAAAAGCTGAGCCCATTTACGCAACTGCTACTCCTAGATAGGACATAAATGTTAGGCAGCAAGATGGAAGGGCTTCTGTGATGGAGGAGGAAAAAGTGGAGTACAAACCAAGAAGAAGGTTAAGATTTGCTCTGTAGAAATCACTCTCAAGGTAACTGTGAGCTTGGAGAAAAAAATGATTCTAGATATTTGCTTGAAGCTTCTTTGCAGCTATATTGATCAAATTATTCATCGGTCTTGCAAGTTGCTTATTACTGCCATGACTAGGAGTTATTCTTGTATTCTTTCATTAACATTTTATCTACTAACCTGAATATTTACCTAGTTATCATCTTGATTATTAGATACCTACAAAGCTTCTAACCAGCTGGTTTGTTTACAGCTTCTCCTTGTAATATCTCCTGAATTATTTACAACCTACACTGCAGTCCTGCTCAAAACCATTCCACAAAGCATTCCAGGCAAAAAATTATCTGGACTTCAGCTTGAGCTGCTTTTCAAGTTCAATTGTTTTCTTCCTCAGGCTATAAAATCTCTGAAATACATACCGAAAATGTCTAAAAGATTGTACATTCTGAACACAGAGTACAATACACAATCCAATATGTTTTGAAAAGAAGTCTCTCTTCTATCTCTTTTGTGAAAGCACAGAAATCTTACTTACAGGTTGTTCCGGGTCAATCTCAACTGCAAAATGGATGGGATCACTGTTAACCATTTGTAGCACCAGAGTTTCATGAGTAGGATTAGCAAGAGGTATATGTGTATAAGTCCATCTGGAAAAAAACATACATACAATGACGAGACTAATTACAAAGCTTCTTCCATTACATCTCATTAGTCATATTTTTTTTTTATTTCCTGAAAAATTCTCGTTTTCTTAAATTTTAAAAATAAGTTTTATTGCATTAGCATTTCCCCACTACTGTGGACACATATTTAATAACCGTAATTATTATTTTAATCATTATGAATTTATTAATAGTAAATTACTATCATCCTGAATTCATTCAGTGTTTCATTTTGTACAATTGTTGTGTTCATTACAGCATAATCATAGAAACATTATGCTGCATGTGTAGGTTATCTATTTAATTAGAATAGTGACTCTCCCAGAACAAAGATTGGACTATGCTGATTGCTTAAGTGATATGCTTTAAATCAGCTGGCCCTCTGTTTTACAGACTTTAGTTCTTTATGTTCCAGTTCAGGAGATAATTTCATGAGATACTTTCAGTAGGGAGAAAATTTTAAAATATTTCATAAGACTCCAAACATTTCCTCTATCCTGGTCAAAATATTATATTTTTTGCTTTTGGCAAAGTTATATGACCATAAATCACATTCTTATTGTAACACCAAGGGACACAGAGAAGAGATTCAAGGTGAAAAAGTGAAAACAGTAAATAAGAAAACTTTGAAAAATGAGATACATATATTGGTTTTGCTGTAATTTGTCTCCTAATGGATATTCCCTCTAGTCAAAGCTGTGGCAGGTCAACTGCCAGATTGCTCACATATTTATCATCTGAGAAAAAATTAGTCCGTTAATCATAGCTAAATCAGTAGGAAAAAGAAAATATAAAAAGTAACATTTAGAAGATATTTCAGTCCAGCTTTATAACTGTAACTTCACACCCTACACTGTTCACAAGTGGGCTCCTTACAACCTATGCAGTGACATAAATCCCCAGCAGTGAGCAGCAGACTTGTTTCTAACACTGTCAAAGCATTGTATCACTGAGATCTCAAAAGCTGAGAGTAAAGAAATGTTAGGAAANTATTCTGAATAGTTTTTTTTTTTTTTTTTTTTTGGTCTAGTCTTTTTCATACGTAATACTTTGTCAAAGGGAGAGTTATTTGGAATATCTGAAATTTCAGTAAGGAACTACCTGACTGTTAGAGGTTCTTCAAGTCATCAAAATCCTGCCACACCACACAGATTGACTATCATGTTTACACTGGAAAAGTTATTGCATGTGGCAGTTAATTCCATATCACTGTGAACATCATTTGACTGGCTCATCTTCAGTGACTCTACTGTGGAGCCCATAACAGGATGGATAAGGAAAGATGAAAAATATCAGGAAGAAGATTTCCTTCCTTTGAGACATATGCTAAGGGACGTGTTAAATCTACCTGTACATAAACAAAAAGCAGATCTGACTGTGATAACCCCAAATGTTAGGGAATCTGATGGATTAAAATATAAATTGTTAGAATTTTTTTTCTCTTTCAAGAGTTGGTTAGAAATTGAGTCTAAGTTATCAATGGGTTCTTGGCTCCTAATCCAATTCTGTGTAATGTTTCAAGGATACAAATTCCTAAATTTTCCAGATCAGTAGAAAAAAAGAATAGAGCAGGCATGCAATGAAAATATTCATATGCTAATGCTTCTTCGGTATTCAAGTAAAAGGTGGTAGAATGGAAGTTAATCTGTTAAAGAGCTATAAATCTTCACCAACCAGAAATGCTTCAAACGATTGATGACATTTACAGTTCACATCTCTGGGTACCTAGCAAGGAAGTACACCCACTGAAAAAAACACCCAAATTGATACCTTTCTTAGACCATACATTGATGTCTACCTGCACTGCCTTTACACATTCATCATAGATTAATGCAGCAAATTTACTTGGACTGTCTCTTTTCATGTGGCAGAGCAATTCTCTGTAATTGAACTGTAACCTCAATGCCATCACTGACTGCCATTGTCCAACACTTTGCACTTCCAGAAGAGTGCTGATGACATTATGCTGACACCACTGGGCACCACTGAAAAGAGCCTGGCACCATCCTCTTGGCACCTGCCTTTGAGATATTTATACATCTTGATGAGAACTCCTCTCAGCCTTCTCCTCTCCAGACTGAAGAGGTGCAGCTCTCACAGTCTCTCCTCATAAGAGAGATGCTCTGGACCCCTCATCATTCTTGTGGCCTCCACTGGACCCTCTCCAGGAGCTCGTCTTTCTTGTACTGAGGAGCCCAGAACTGGACATGGTGTTCCTCTGCATATGTAGAGATACATAGGAGCTACAACATGTATGTATCTATAAAGGGAAATGAAATCTCATTTGAAAAAATAAAACATGGCATTTGCAGAGTTTGAGATAAGAATTTTGACAGGAAGGGTTGTAGTTAATGGAGCTAATCTTTTCCAACATCCATTTTACTTGCAGTAGAAAAGGATGACTTGCCATTTTCCACTAGACCATTGTGCACGTAGATCCCAGGCAATGCATGTCAGAGAAAATTATGAATGCCAGATAGTCTGAATAAAAAAGTTTTAAGTAATTCCTTACTCCTGACAGCAATAGTCTACATAGAAGAGAAAAATTACGGTTTTTACTCCAGTCAGCCCAGAATTTTAAGTAAAAACCAGGAAATGGCACAACTTATTTTCTTTAGAACATAATAACAAAGGCATTGTCAGTTATCTCCAGTCTGTGCATGATATTTGAACAGCAGAATATATTCACTCACAAAAATTTAATCAGATAAAATTTCATGTTGTGGTCTCTAAAAACATTCTTTTTCAGTCTGTTATGTATATTAACTACAGATTTAGCCAAAGATATACAGAAGTAGGTGGAATTTAGCATTCAGAAGAGCAGCGTGTCCACAGAAACTATTAATACGTGGAGGTAATATGTGGAAAAGCACTTCTGAAACTTTGACATTCTCCAAAGTCTTATCCTCAAAGTTTTAGTTTATGTCTTGAAAGTCAGAACTGGACTGAACAATATGCTATCAAAATGCACGTTGAAATTTCATTGAAGCATGGTAATAATTGGGTTCATTTCTCTAAGGAGTTCATTTTCTTAACACTTGTGGCATTTCAACCATATCTACCCCCAGGACCTGCAGGATAGAAGGTGCATTTTTTTTCCATTTCTTGAGAAGATATTGCTAACTTGTATACAAGCATTTGTAAAGCCAGATTGCCAGTAAATTCCTAGTTCAGAGAGAAGAAAAGAAACAGAAAATAAAGCCTACTTACAGAGCTCTGTATTATGGATCTTGGTGATTACATTCTGCCATATTGTCAGAGTGATTTCTCTATAAAGACTTCAGAGGAAGTTTGCATAGAGTTTAAAATTTCATTTCAATTGTTTTTCTGCAAGGAAGATTTCACCTACCTACATATATATCTAAAAAAATTATCTGCAAGCTATTACAGCAGACATAGAGCACTATTCTGAGTTTTTGCTGTAAACTGTTCATGTAATGTCCACAATACTTAAAAGCAGTGACCCAGTCCAGCATTATGAACTACTCACTTACTTTCCAAGCTCACATGCTATTTCAGGTAGCCCGGCTGGCCATGGCTTCTCTACATTGAACTTCAGAGCATACCAGAATTCTCCAATTACATCTGACCGGAACATGACACTAAAAACAGATGCATAAGCTTAACATGACAGTTATTTTTTTCAGATAATTAGAAAAACCCAAACAGATTAAAATTCAGGAGAAACCTAATGAGTTCAACACAGAGAGTTCTTTAATTAGATCATTTTACCTCTAACACTCTTTGCTGGTATCTGAATTCAGCTACCAAATCTAATAATATTTAGAATTACTGATGCAACAAAATCTCTTCTTCATCTTTCCTAAATTCTAGCAATAAAATTCGTTTGTTGCTTGTGGTTTTTATTTGTTAGCTTGCTTTTGTCAAAAATACAACTCAAACATATTTCCGCTCATAAGAGTAAGCTTTAATTTCATTTCAATACTACAGTATTTTCTTTTTAGCCATTTTGAAGGGCAAAATAACAGAAATACTATACACTAATTTTAAAAAGGAAAATCTTTCAAATCTAGTGATAAAAACTGAGGAATAAATATAGACACATTCCTATGAGCCCGGAAAAGAGCTCAACAATTCCAAGGAATATTCAATATATTGTTTTGATATACAATCAAGGGTTGTCATGACTGAAAATTGCTTGCTGCTAGGTGAGATATGTACAGCAATATATTTCAGTGACAGACATTCTAATACAGTTTTTTCCTACTGCAGATTTTCTTTTCTATTTCTTGAGGTTTTTTGAGTAGCAGAGTCATAACAGTATTAAGCCAAAGCACTGGAAGCATATAAAAACTTAGAAGAAATGTACTGTAAAAAGCCATGACCCACTAAAGATGAGTTCTTTTTCTAAATTATATATAACTATGTCCATTCATGACTTTATGGTTCCAGACTATCCCCTGCGCCAACAGAGCTTTTAAAGTGAGCATAAAACGGCTCTAGGAAAGAATCAACCATTTGAAAAGGTACACCTGCCACGATCCCTTTTCCAACAGTTCTTCCCAGCTGCTAACATAGCGAAGGAAACAGAGCCTGGCTTCAGAAAAAAATTTATAGTGTGGATGTAACATGGAAGTACATGTCCAGCTGTAATTGTAGTCCATGGGAGCTACTGCAATTTAAAGGAGTTATTATACACTTCTAGAACAAAACTGCAAAACCATATTGAGAATGTCCAGATGTGCTTTATGTCACCTCTGCATATATTCCCTAAGCCCCAGCCCACCAATCAGCTGAGCCCAAAGTTTTGCCAGTTAAAAGAAACCTTTATCTTATTATTTGGAAATTCTGCACTTGAAAAATACCAGAAATATTATCTGGTATGAAAAAAAGAGATGAGCTTCATTCTCATCTGCAGCTTAAGAATGCATAATTTCTATGAATTCCCACAGGAAAAAAAAAAAAGAAACATACTTACTAGACTTATAAGAGTACTCAGTTTTATAAAACAGTATCATTTGAATCTGTATCACTCAATGATACCTGACATTATTGTGGTCTTTGGAAAAATCAATGCAAGCACATTGAGTAAAACTCTGAATGGATTTTGACTTTGTAAATATTCTTTCAAAACTGGTCAGATGTCTCTGCCCTCCTCTTATATAAACACCCCACCCTTCTCCCCATGCACATATTTTTGCCAGTCAGTTGAGATAACTGAAAACAGGGAATTGTTTTTCAATCATCCCTTTGACTAAATACTGCTTTGGTAACCAAATTCCAGGAAAATAAGTTTTGCAGTTCTACAGTGTTCAATTACTTGCTGAACTGTTTTAGCTGAAACTAAGACCAAGAGGTGATCTGTCTTTTCATTGCTAATTATCATACCTGCATGGTTTCACTGGAATTTCCAATGTAATGATTTTTTTTTAAATTTGAAACCTCTCCATATTCATTTAGTAGATCATGGTTAACTAATGGGAGATTATGAAGGTAAATGGATTTAAGTGAAGACAATTAAAGGGTTCTCCACCTGGTTTTAGTTACGGTTTTACAATTTTGTTCCTTCTCAGAAAAAAAATGAAAATGTGCCATTCCCTTTACAGAACTTTAAAATTTACAAAACTAACTATTTATCTGAAGTTTTCAAGGGAGGCTTATAACATTAATTAAGTTTCTAAAACATTGTTAAGTAAATTCTAGTGAACTAGAATAACAAGGAGTTACTCTATTGCCTGTCAAAAATGCTTTTCCACTCAGAGGAAAGCTGCTGTTAGGGATACAATACATTTAAAGCTGGAAATTTTCTCAATTCCATTTATTAACTTCTGTGGGGTTTTTTAGGGCAACATTTTCATCAGATTACTTAGCTTTCAATGAAAGTAGTTCATTTATTAGTAAAACAGCCACAATAACAAGTATCAAAACTCTACAACCTACCTTCCAGCAAAAGAGCCAAGAGCAGCTGGGGAAAACTTTAGGTAATATGAAAATGTTTGTTTGGGCCTGATAATGAAAGAGTTTTCTCCAAAAAGGGATGGGTGGTCCATCAGCACACTCATCTTGAGAACTTTTTTGGTAGGATTAGTGATGGGAATATTAATTCCAACAGTATCCTAGAAAGAATTAAAAAAACCCCAAAATCACAAAATTGATTATGAGCAATTACATGTAAAAGATATTTCTCAAACAAGTGTTACTCACTATTCACACTTATGCAAACTCAGGCTGCCCCTTTGTTTGATGTGTGAACTAACCCCAAAAAAGCCAAGTTGCAGCAATAAACATTTCAGTCAACCTTCAAATTTTAAATTCTATAATTCCATAAGTATGGAAAAGTTCAACTCTTCTTGGCTGGTCTGTGTTCTACCAGGCTACTTCGCCTTCCAAGGCATGGCCAAGGCTTGCCAAAATACACCTTTCAAGCCAGTCTGCTGTAATCCCAAACAGGTAAAAACTCCAAGCCGTCTCCCAATAGTCAAGCACAGACAATTGGAAATGTCCACTTCACAATCTGGCAAACGATTAGGCTGAATTCTGCTGGATCTGTTCTCTTGATTTATAAGTTACATCATAATACTTGACATTAAAACAACACTACCACAGTAAATATTCCCTCTGTCATTCTTTTCAGTTGTTTCCCTCACTAGTGATCTCCATATCTTTGTTTAAAGTCTATGAGCCCTTCAGGGAAGGGCCGTCTTTCCATGATCACCTGGAAAACATCGATACTATTAAAGATGCATAAAAATTCCAGTTACTGTAATAAAACAGAGCCAGACTATGGCCTCATTAGATAAATATGCATATTTTACACGTGGAACACTTTTAGGATGAGCAGGAATTGGGCAGAGGCAGCTCACTCTGCACAGCTCCTCCATTTCAGCAGACTTCCCTTCGCTCTAAGGTTAGAAATGGTGTAAATTCATCCTTTGTGCTCTGGGTGTATAAATACCAATAAACTATGAAACAAAGCACTTTTAACAGACCAGAAGGAATATACTTATGAAGGCAGTACACTGTGATAATCCAGGAGGCATAATTGCAGTTTAAAATACATATATTCTATTCAGATACATTCATCTATAGAAAATGCACAAAATTCAAAAACAAAGATAGGTATTTACTTCTCTGCACATTTGTGTACATGTACTCTGTATATTTGTGTCTACCCCAATGGTCTCTTTCCTTTGCTCTAACCAAGCAGTTTATTTTAAAATGGATGTTCTTTTGTTGTTTTGTGTTTTTTTTAAACATATAGTGATTTGTTTCTCACAGCAAAATTATTCCATGTACTTTTTTGTAAAATGTAAATAATTCAAATTGCAATATGAAAGGAGAAAAAGATAAAATGTCTATTAAATTAATAACACACTAAAAAATGAATATGAAATACTTTTATGACCCCACACAAAGCTGCCTCACATTGCTTTTAGCTTGCCTATGATTTGGTAAATTTCTATATATTTACATTTATAGACAATGAGTACTGGAATATACATAAAACACATTTAATGTTCTACAGATGGCAAGATTACACCTACAATTTAAATCATTTAAGTGCCTTGCATCAGTAAAATGGGATTTAAATTTGCCATAAAATATTTTAAAGCTCAGATTAATAGTTTTTACTGGTGTAAACAAGTTTCTAAATCTATATACCATTTTATTGCCAAAGGCTTCATAACAATTTTATAGTAAAACATCTACATGCTGTGTTGAAGAAATACTTTTACAGTAAAAAGGAAATATGGGACAGCTGATTTAGGAAAAAAGCAGCAACTATCAAAGAAATCTTTTTAATCTTGTACACAAAAGAAATTTTACATTGCCAGTGTTATCACAAAACACTGTTCTCTTGCCAGTATAAAAGGAATGCTTAAGATTATGTATTTGCCTGGAATTTCCCAGGAAATTTGCCTGGAATTGCCATACACATTTTAATGATCTGCTACTTCATAGATGGAAATAAGAGCAGATGTATATTTATCAGCAGAATATATATATAATTCTTACATTTTTTTATACATTTCTAGCCTTACTGGATTGTTATGGAGGCACAGAATTAGGATAAATAACAAAATGCCCGTGCAATTGCTAAGAGTATTATTTTTCTTGAAAGTACCATTTTATCAGACAGAATGTGAAAGAGGAACATCACAGGCAATTTCCAAACACATTTATAGTCATTAATTTAGTTCCACATTTCAGTGTTTAGTATTTTTTAAACATTTTGACAGAGGAGAAATGTAAAAGTTGAAAAAAGAAGAAAATTAATCTCTTTCCTCAAACATTTCTTATATCAAGGCTACCAGTCCCCAAAATAGAGCCACTTTTGTGCAATATGTCATGTTATTATTCCTTTGGAACTTTCAATGACCCTCTCAATGCAGGTAATTTAAAATAATTTCACATGAGTTAAAATTAAATAAAATAAAATGTATATATGGGATAACATTTATTCTCTATGGAACTTGAAAAACAATAGACAGATAACTCAATCCTACATTAATAGCCTAAGTGTATGCAGAGGTTTAATACTCTGTAAACCACACTCTGTTTCAGAATATTCTCACTATCATCAATTGCTCTTTTGTGATATTATACTTGTTTTTTGAAATATTTTCCTGGTATATTTTATGCCAAAGATTTTCTCATCATTCCCTTTTCTATTTCTTTCTTTAAGCAATTGGATCTAATTTATTTAAGCCCATAATATGCAATTTTACTTTTATCAATTTATACACTGCACTGAACTATCAACTAATCCTCTTCTAAGTTCAAAAAGGAAACTTCCAGAAAGATGGACGCATTCTAAAATTACTGTGCATAACAATTCTCTGTGTTCCATCTTTATTAACAATCCTATTCTCACCACAAGCAGGTGTCAATAAAAGCAGTACCTGGCCAAAGTGTCTAAGAGACTGACTACAATTCTTATTCTTTAGAAGAATTGTTTTCAGTTAAAATCCAATTTCATTAAGGAGATGACATTCATTCCATATTGTTTGCAGCTTTTTCGATCCATAGACCTTGAGGTGAAAGCATTTGTATTTGCTCCTGAGTTTGCCAGGCTATGGCAATAGAAGCAAGTTTTCAAGCCAAGTAAACAGCAAGAAAGTTATTTTTATAGGCCTGGTGAGATAATGCAGCAGAAATTCTTCCCTTTGTAGGTCCTTGTCCAAATCATTGTTCTTCTAGATGGACAAGTAAAAAGTGCCTTCCTTCTCTGTGCTGCATATGATGACAGGCAGGAATGTTGCTTACTCAAGGACTGAACCTGGAATGGTGGCAATATTGTCGAAAAAATAGATCTTGGCCTTCCCTCTTTCATAGGCTCGAAATGATCAGAGCTTTCAACATCCCCACCCGTGTCTATGTCAGTAGAAGGAACTAGGGTCTCCTGCTGTATTTTCATTATTATTCATTTCTGTTTCTTGGAAAAAAGAGGCTCAAATAAGTTGAGCAGTAGAAGTTGATGACAAGAGTTTCAGGGCCGTGCTGAACACAGCTCAGCCCAGTTTGGTCAAACTACTTCTAGAAATCAGTTCTGACTCTTGAACTGCGTGATGCAACGTGCCTCCAAGTCACACCTCACCTCACACCTTCTCCACACACACATTCCTAACCCAGACACAACGTCCACTCTCAGCTGGGCCTTTCTGGCACTGATCATTCACACACGGAACTTCTGACCTCTTCCGTCTTGAGGGGCTGAGTCCTTCAGGCTTCCTATTCACTCCTAAGTTAATGGAGATCTTTGTAAATGGAACCATCTCCCTCGCCCCTTTCTTTTTCTTTTTACTCTCTCTGAGACATAAATGAATTGCCAAGATAACCCTCTCCTTTCCGTGCAGGGTTAAGAGGCTAGAGAACCCCAGCACTGCCATTATCTTGATACTGTATTTTCCCATTTTACTTGGCATATTTTGCCTTACAAAATACCAGCCTTCAAAAAGGCACCAACTGTTCATCAGCAGTGAACTCTATCAGAACAGCAAATTGAACTGCTTGAAATCTAGGACTAAACACCTTAAGCAAATTATATATTTGTACAACTTGCTTAGTAAGGTATCAATTCTTATTACTATTGCAGTACAGGAAATTAACAAGAAGGAAAAAAATTTGCACAGGACGTTTAATATCAGAAACTAATAGAGCAGTGAGTTTCAGGTTTAAATTTACATATAAATTTACATAGAAAAACCACACTGAATTGAATTTCTTTTAGACGTTATGTGTATTAGTGCCTAAATAATAATGCCCTGAAACAGAATACAGCAATGATTAGTTCATAAGTTATTACAAGAATTCTAAGCTCACTGACTAAAAATTACTACCCTGTTAACCTCTTAATGGAGGCTAGACATTGCACCAAGCAAATAAACTGGGAAAACAATGTTTTGCAAGAGATGATTGCAAAAAACATTTTTCTGAAATGGAAGGAAAGGAAGAGACCAAAAAATAATTGTATTTTGACTTAATCAGTGATGTCCTCAGCTCAATCAAAAGATGCCAAAGCACACACCAAACTGATATTACAATAATCTATACACATATAGGAAAAGCAAATGAACTAAATAATATGCACATATTTGGACTTCCATGTACAGATAGGAAAACTTGTATCAAAGAAGAGTTTAATGCTAAGAGAAGTGCTATTTTAAGATAATTATAAGAAGCATAGCTGACAAGGGGATACAGACTGACTCAAAGTAAAATTAACATCCCAAATTCCCACATCTGAGAAAGTAATAACTATGCTCACATCTTAATGAATACTTTTTTGAATTTGAAATCAAGGGCACCTCTGCATCCATGGAGACTGAAGCTCAATAACTCTCCATCCTCCTGAGATCACAGGCAGATTTTCTTCTCAGAACCAGCGATGTTGGAAGAAGAAATTACCAATTACAGCTACTTTTTGCCAACATCTATACTGAAAGCTGGCACTTCCAGTGATCAGCTCAGTTGCCTAAATCACCTCATACAGTAACCTGGCTTATCAAAGCTCAATTGGTTTTGAGAGCCCTACTAAAAAAATGTAAAAATCAGTATTTTCCATTACCAGAATCAATGGGGAAGGAGATCATAGCATCACAGAATGTTTGGGTTGGAAGAGACCTTAAAGATCATCTCATTCCATGAGCAGGGACATCTTCCACTAGATCAAATTTCGCAGAGTTCCATCCATCCTGGCCTTGAACACTGCTAGGGATGGGGCATCCACAGCTTCTCTGGGCAACCTGTGCCAGTGCCTCACCACCCCCACAGCAAGAAACTTCCACCTAATATCCAATCTAAACCTACTCTCTTTCAGTTTGAGGTCATTTTCCCTTGTCCTGTCACTGCATGCTCCTGTAAAAAGTTTCTCTCTCGCTTTCCTGGAGGCTCTCTTTAGGTACTGGAAGGCCACAATTAGGTCATCCCAAAGCCTTCTCTTCTCCAGGCTGAAAAATCACAATTCTCTCAGCTGTTCCTCATAGGAGAGATGCTCCCTCTAGTAATCCCAGTGCCCTCCTCCAGACTTGTTCCCAGAGGTCCACGTCTTTCTTTGCTGAGGGCCCCAGATCTGGATGCAGCATTGCAGGTGGGGTCTCACCTGAGCAGAGCAGAGGAACAGAATCCCTCCCTCACCTGCTGCCCACAGTGCTGTTGATGCAGCCCAGGACATATTTGACTTTCTGGACTGCAGAAAGATGTGCTGCTTCTGATATCTGACACTGAATTAATGTAACAAAGGGGCAAATTAATCTTCAAAGGAAAATCATTTACACCCACTTTGTCATCAGAATTTTTGGAAAGCATGACTCAGCAAGTGACAGATTTCAATACAACTCCTATTCATCATTTTTATGGGTCACTTTGCTGTGCAGATACATGCACATAATATATGAAGTGCCCATGATGGAAAATAGTTTGAATCAAATCAATAGATGTATTTACAGTCCTTGGGCAATAGGACTGTTTTGGGTGATGTAAATCCAGGCTGCATCTGTCAAAAACAGACATTTCTCTTTTTTTCAGATTGTCCTTTCTCCTTCAGAGACTGTCATATCCATAACACCAGAACAAAATACTTAAGGTCAGTATCACTCAATAAAAAGCACTAGGAAGTGCAACATTTCCAAGTGAGAAATGTTCTGTTCTTAGATAATGAAGTCAAGAGAGGTATCAGTGACTGCTGCATTTTCAAAAAGTCAGTTATGTCCCGTGGAGTTGTAATATGCAAACTCTTCTGCAGGCATGTCATCACACTGAGATACCTGCCCAAAATCAGCCTTAAAATAGCAACAATCAGCATTTGAGACCCTTCCTTTCAAATAAGTTAGGGAGATGCAAAATTTAGGATACATTTCATTTCCAAATAGCTTTTGATATATCAGGTAGACAGTGAGCAAAACCTGTCTCTTTCAATCATCTCTCTCTGATCTAGGCTAAATCTTACTCTTAAAGGTCTTAGCGAATGTAGTTCAGGTTAAATATTTAAGTAATTCTGTGTCATTCCCTTATTTACCATAGAAGTGCA
This sequence comes from Platysteira castanea, assembly GCA_013397175.1. Taxonomy (NCBI): domain Eukaryota; kingdom Metazoa; phylum Chordata; class Aves; order Passeriformes; genus Platysteira; species Platysteira castanea. Next base: position 394,997 of record VYXC01011656.1, on the reverse strand, counting down.
TGATTATCCCCAGACTCTGAATGTGTACAGCACTGCAAGGTTTAGTTCCTGAATTAATTGTATCTGCCCATATAATGCAACAAGAGTTAGCTATAATTATTTTCTGCTGGTCTCACTGATTTGTTTTCAAGTGCTACATAAAGTCACAATAATGTCATAAATTCACAAATCCAGTAGACTAGAACATACTTTGGGAGGCTTGGTGAGTGCTGATGATTTCTGCACATTCATAATGAAGTCAGTAACTGAAACCACAGAATTACTTCCAGGAATTTAACATAATTTAATTAGCCCATTAGTTTAATACTGGATTAATATTTAGATCCAACTGCCCTGGACTGAAAATTTGATGTGATGAGGTTCAAAATCTCCATGTGAAATGCAGCTACAAATGACAAAGTCTAGATCAGTGAAATGCTGAATATCAGGTCGCTCAGAACTCACCAGGAAAAGGCAGTGGCCAGCACTGCCCATGTTCCAGTGCTTCAAAGAAAGAAGTGGAAATACTTGGTAAAAATAAACTTACAACCACCTATCAGAACCTAATGGTAGAATAGCAGCAGGGACTAATTATTACATTATTTCCACCAACTTTAAAGACTGCTGCTAAATGTGGAAGCAAATATTCTACTATGTGCCTCTTCTCACAGCTCATGCTCCTACAAGCTAACTAAAAGTACTTCTTTACTTAAAAAGTAGTAACCAACTCCAATAATATCTCATTTTATTGAATTTTTATAACCATACTAATAAGGTAATTTACATCTCAGCTACACCACCTACCATCAAGTTACTCAATCAGTCGAGGTAAAATGCTAATTAATTTGACTGTCTTAGATCTTGCACCTACTGTGACTCTCTCATTCTGTAGGCCCAAAAAAAGATGTTTAAGGAAGCATTTCTTCACAATTTAAAAGATCGATACCATAATTATCATTAGGACAAAACACGTAAAGGCAGAGATAATTCTAATAGAAAGCTGAAATTTCTGCTGAGAAAAACGTTTTCTCCTGAATTTTCTAGGAGTAAAATGCCTCTGACAAAACCTTTCTCTCCTAGATTCTAGACACTTGTTTTTTTAAATCCAACTTTTATTTTTGGCATATCTCTGCAGTCTCAGGAGCCACACAGTGTTATAATATTAAGAGAACATCTTTAATGTTCATAGCTTTTCTGAAAACAGAAATATATATAAATCTAAAGGAACAATCTCTGTAAGAGTTATTGCATTCTATTCCTTACTATGACTTATAAGATCAGATAACCTTTGAAAACAGCCTCATTGCTAGTTGTTGCTCCAAGACAAGTTAACTTTTAAGCCCTTGAGGTTTACTCACAGATTACTTTCTCAAATGAAACAATAAATACTACATTATAAATATTGGCTTCTATGTATGGCATGCTAGAGATATCTGCAGTCTTACACACTGCCTTAGCAGTTACCTTATAAAAGTAATGCAAACTCACTACATCACAAGCAATGTTTTTTAATAATAATAACATCTATAATATATATTTATTGACTGGTATCTGGTACTAGAACCTCTTAAAAAGCAAAAATCAGAGCATTCTGAACCAAGGCCCACATTTGCATTTCCCTGGGTCTGTGCAGTCCAACTACTTCTGCTGTCAACCAGAAAGAAGCCTCTCTGTGTGTATGGGGAAGACATTGAAGTGTTTATTAGAGAATCATGAATCTATGAATCATGGAGTGAGAGTATAAAGCCCTTTAAATACTGATTTCTCCACATTTCTGTCTGCTCAGTTTTGACCACTTGGCAGATCACCTTGTGAGGGAAAGAATTGCTACTACAATCACCTGAAGTATACTTTTTTTCAGCATATCCACATATTTGGACATGAGCCATTATTTCATCCTCTAACTAATACATTAAAAGATATTTCCTGAGGTTTCAACTTCATAACTTGCGTAAGTATTAATGTTTTTGAATTGTTATATTTATCTTACAGTCACATTCTGCTGTGTAAGGCTCACACAGAACAAACCTGCTGCATTCATTTTTCTAGACTGCCAAAACCAAGAAGATTTGAAGGCTGGAACCAGTTATGGGAATACCCTGCCTATGCTTAGATCTGCATGTAAACAGAAACACTGTGGCAGTGACCATCTAAAAGCACCACAAAGAGCTCAGAAGCAAGTGAGAGTGGCCTGGAAGCCTTTTACAAACAGCAACAGCAGCACAAGTTTCAACTCACAAGAACAAGTCTTGGAGAAGTGGAGTGGGGAACATGTTTCAGAGATACATTACCAACTTTGGGGTACTCATGTGGTTCTAAAGGACTTGAGACAGAGAGAAAAAAAGAGACCGATTTGGCAGAGAAAAGACAAAACTATTGTCTCCACACTTACGTGGAAACCAAACTCAATCTTTTGCAGGCATTTAGTTTTATTAAAGCAGAAACTAACAATTCACTGTTCAAAACAGACCTTCCCCCCTGGCTTATCTCCTGCTGTACAGATCCTGCTTGGAGCTCACATATTAGATATTTCCTCTCAAGACAGAAAATACTACTTTTCAAATATAAGGATGGATTAAAAAGTCTCTTGACTCAGTGAATCAGTGATATACATTTAGATTTTTCTCCATGAAATAGACAATTGCTAATGAGTAAGTGCTTAAAGCAATAACTAACAGCCTTTTGGACACTTTACATGAAAACTTAAGAATCACCTTCCTTCTTGACCTCTACATTCAACCTGAATAAATCCATTAGAATATTTGCAAGGCAAAGTAATTTTTGCAGTTCATTTTTCTGAACAATCTGAGATAATGGACCTGAATTTATCAGCCAAAGTTATGCCTCTGTAATACTGTTACAAATTAGGAAATACAAGTAAACACCAAAGTAAAATACAGTAACAAAAGTTTTAATTGTAAATTGTTACAACTGTCAATGGTTGAAGGCATAAATAATTATTAATAGATAAAATATAAAAATTTGGTTGTTTTCTCTGAATTTAGAACTAAAACCATGTGCAAATGTACAAACAACTCATAATAACTGGAAGTTTTATTTAATTAATGAGTAATGAACACTAAATAAATTTTAATTTGACTTGAAAACTTCCTGCTTTTACAGATGGTTCCTTTGAACTGTTAAAATTCTTTGTAAATTATCCTTTCTAAATCCCAGAGAAATATATAAATGATTACTGAGTAAATATTCACTACCTCCTTCCATGTGAAATGAGTAGTGCTAATTTTTACTCCCCATTTCTCTCAAACAGCTTTAGCTGGAATTAGTTCAGTAGAAATACTTGCTGCAGGGAATCACTTTTATGACCTTTAGGTTACTTACTTTTATACAAATAGGTCTGCAGGTTCAACTAAGGTAATCTCTATGATCACTGGGACTTTAGCTTTTCTTTAATGTTCTAAGATTTCAGTTACAATGATTTTCCTCTACCTTTACACCAGGAATTCAAATCAAGCAGCAAATTCATTTCTAGAAGGCTGAAAAACAGTCTTCAGACAGTAATAGACACTGGGCCCTCCCTCCCACTGAGGGTAATGATTTAAGCAAGTGCCAGAGATTGTCACATTTACATAGTCATTCCTTATTCTGATTTAAATAAAGAGGAAAAATCTGGATTACTTTTGCTATAGGCCAAACCACCTAAAATAGGTAAGGCTGTAGCCTCAAGTAAAAACATCCAATAAAACTGTATAACTTAAACCAAGTAATTCCTAAGTTAATGACATTTTTCAAACGTCAACACAGCATATGTTTTCAAATCAAATCCTCAATCAACTAGCTTTATATACTTACTTGAAGTTCCTGATTCAGATGTTGAGAATACTTGTATATGTGGATTAACTTGTTGCTCATTGTAATGATGTAATTTAATTATCATCTGCTGTTTCAGAAGCTGCACATGCTGTCCATAGAAATCCAGCAGAAAAGAACAACTAGCTGCTTTAACCCATGTTCTAGAGATGCAGAGCTATAAAATTTTATTTGAATTTCACTCCAGAACTTTTAAATAGTATTCTGATCATGGGAACAGAATACTACTTTGGAGAAGCAGGGATATTCACATATTTTGTGGGAGCAGTAGTGCCCCTGCCAAAACAGTCTTAAAGACAGAGCTTCCTGTTATACAGAAGGACAACCTTAACAGGAACTGAATGAATAATAAAGATCCCTTCTTTCTATTCCTTCATCTTACACAAGGAAAACAGAGAGTTCTCACCAAATCACATTAATCACTGAGAGGAAGAACAGTGCAGTAGCACCAGTTTTCTTAGCAGCTCTGAAAAATGGCAGGACAGGTTTAAAAGTTAGACTTCTGCAGAAAAATTCACAGAATGTCACTTTTACAAGCCTGTAAACATAGTTGGAAAAGTTATACTTTACTACATCTTTTGGAGAAATTCTCACTGTTTGTTTTCAGGTTCCTCTTGTTATTTAAAAAAAAAAGTACAACCAAAAATGAACATAAAAAAATACTCCACACAACTCTAAAAGTGTACATACAACCATGTTTTGTCTTGAGCCAAAATCTAGCATAAATTCCTAGCTTTGATAGAATGACAGGGAACAGGGTTTACATTTTCCTTTCAGTAATGTTACTTTACTACCTAGTGCAATCTGTATTCCAGATACCATCGGTGAGCAAATTTTTCTTAAAAAGAACTTTTTTCCATGGACTTGCTGTGTTTAATGGTCGCGAAAAAAACCCTCTTGTTTTGATTCCTCAGCCCCAGGGGAGCAACAGCAGTTATGGATTAAGGGAATTGGTAGTTTTGTTATTAGAGGCCACTTTCTTCACATAACAGTTTTTTTTTCATAGATCTGACCACTTGTCCAGATGAAACATCCCCTCTAATTACTTGGTTTAGATCTAACCTCACATTTTTGTTCCATGGCAGTTAGTGACAGCTCAAATGTCATTTTGTGATCTATATTAGCTCCCTGCTATTATATCACAGAACTGATTATTCATCTGTAGGGACAAGAGGAGGGGGTTGGCAGCTGCTATATATTTACCAAAAAAATTCACTCACATTTTTATATTTCTAATAATTTTACCTTTCTTTTTCTATTTTTTTCTTTTTTGTTTTGTTTTGTTTTTTTTTAATATGCTATACATGCTCTGGTGTGAATTATTTGCCAAACTGCTTTTAGTTAGAGTGATTAATAATTACTACCTTCTGAAATTTGTTTTTCCTCCCACCATCCATGTTGCCATGGTTCTTTTACAGAATGATACTTTTTATACTACCAATTGTCATGAAAGCATATGATAGAAATTAAAAAATCCTAGAGCATGATTCATAACTTCAGGGCTCTCAATTTCTGAGAACATGATCCAAGTATCAGCCATATATAACAATATTCAGACTACAGTTCTGCTTAGGATTTATGAAAAATTAATGTATCACAGCTATGAAAACAGTGTGTCACTGTCCTCAACTGTCAAGTTACTTAATTACAAAACATTCTTAATTAGGTGCTTTTTCGCTTTTAAATAAATAATGAAAAACTTAATAAGGGAGACACTGACACATAATTTAGATTCTAAGTTGGTTCTGCTCTAACACTAGTGCTACTTGTAACAAGATCTCTACGTTATACCTGTGAATTGACATAATGCAGTTACCACAAAATGCAAACTCGTGCTAGAATGATGCAGTGTTTTTTGACAGGAAGGGTTACAAAGATTCGGGTGCTTTGATCTGTCACAGCAGGAGCAGATGCAGAGCAAAGCAGTGGGAGGACTCAGCCTCCACACAGCATGAATGCCCATCCATGTTTTGCTTATGAGTGGTTCTGTTTCACTCCTATAAAGTTAAAACGCCCATCGGTGGTTGAAGAGCATTAGATGAGCACATGGAAGATATTCTCCAGTTAAATTACACCCAAACTAGATGGATTTCATCCGCTCTAGGGCTGCCATGTGGTACAGATGAAGGAGCAGTAGGTGGGGGCAATCAGGAGAGATACCCAAAAATCCACACTATTTCTGTGTACTGAGAGTTTAACACAGATGCATCTTTTCCTGTGGGTTCCCTTCAAGTAATCAAACAGAAGAGGCAAAGGTGCCAGGGAACAGGCGTGGCCTAGGGAAAATTAACACATCTTTTCTGAGATCTCTTACTGTTGTGCCTCTCTGTAAAAGAACTATAGGTTTAAAAGAGACTGACACCTCCCACTTATGGGTTCTACTTCTAAAGTCTCCAAAGCATGATTTCCAAGTTCTAAAGATCTGCCAAGGATTTTGAAGGGAACTATTCCCTGAGCCAATATATCCTATGAGAAGAAACACATCACTGAGTTGGCAAGGGTCATGCTTCTGATCTACAGTTTATAAATCCCTTAGAAGGCAAAATCATTTCTGTGTGGGAAAAGTTTGAGGAGTATCACAGAATTGTTTGCATTGGACAGAACCTAAAAGATCACCTCGTTCCAACCCCCCTGTCATGGGCAGGGACGCCTTCCACTAGACCAGGTTGCTCAAAACCCCATCCAGCCTGGACTTGAACACTTCCAGGGATGATGCAGCCACAGCTTCTCTGGGCACCCTGCACCAGGGCCTGAATACCCTTACAGTAAAGAATAGTTTCCTTACATCCAATCTAAACCTACTGTCTCTCAGTTTACAGTCATTAGCCCTTGACTGACCACTACATGCCCTTGTCACAAGTCCCTCTCCAGCTCTCTTGTATCTCCCTTTAGGTACTGGAAGGCTGCTCGAGCCCCAGCTCTCTCAGTCTGTCCTCAGAGGGGAGGTGCTCCAGCCCTTGGAGCATCTTCATAGCTCCTCTGGACTCTCTCCAACATGAAACTTTCTTCTTTTGGGGACCCTGGAGCTGGATGCAGCACTCCAGCTGCGGCCTCACCAGAGCAAAGAGGGGCAGAGTCCCCTCCCTGGCCCTGCTGCCCACGCTGCTGCTGATGCAGCCCAGGACACCTTTGGCTTTCTGGGCTGCAAACACTCAGAGCTGGGTCTCATCTACCAACACCCCCAAGTCCTTCTCCTCAGAGCTGCTCTCAGTCCATGATGTGCCCAGCCCGTATTTGTGCTTGGGATTGCCCTGAGCCAACTGCAGGACCTTGAACTTGGCCTTTTGAACTTGATGAGGTTTGTGCAGGCAATTCTTAGAATTCAAAAAGAATTTGAAAAGCTGTCAGCTACTAATGAAGAACAGTCTGATCTAGCTTGTGATAGCTAGATGTCACTAACAGAGTAAAACCCATAGAACTAGTCAAATATATTTTAGAATTTTTTTAAAGTAAAATATACATTAAAAAAATTCACTTCTACATCCTATACCACCTCCACTCTTACTGGTTTCCTCCTTTGCTTTTGTGATTTATTAGACTGCCTCAGGCAGATCTAGACAAGATGAAATTATATAAAAATATGTTAATATTTTCATAAGAGAAAAATTAATAAATTTCTGAGCAGACTGTGATCACAGAGCATACTTTCTCCCTTTTTCCCTGAACTAGTTTTTAGCTGATCTCTTTTAATAGAGTTGATGATCTTTGTCAGGGTGAAATGCAACCTGAAATTAGCATTGGTAGAAAGAAACCCAAAGCTAACAAATCTCCAGCATCACTCTCCCTTACATCATGCAGCTCAAAACAGAATGATTTTCTAAAATGATAGAATAGAAATGATGGCTCACAAATTTTAAATTTCTCTACTGGAATGAATTCCAGGACAGTGCTATGGAAATGTTTCTACATGTAGCAGAACTGATGGAGTTTTTAATGACTGTGGGGAAATGCTCTCTACAGGCCAGCAGTGCCAACTGCCCAAACTGATTCTCCAGGTGGTCTGAAAGGCAAAGGACACTGAGAAAAAGACAAATATTCTTAGAATTTAGATTGGTGTCTTTCATTATGACAGCTGTCAAAAAAAGAGATTGAATCTGGGCAGTGACTGATGAAGTTGTAAGGTAAAGTTGGAGGTTTTCATCATACCCAGAAGCAGAACTGACTGGGTTATTTCAGTATTACCAACACTTGATAATACCCCACCTCTGAAACACAGGCTTATCATCTACACACTTGTAAGAGTTCCCCTGTTTACAAAGTTTTAACAATCCTTCACAGCTGGAATGCATCCTTGCAACTTACCCAGGCTTCACCAATAATCTATTTTCTCTTAAACATACACAGAACTTAGAAAATAAACCTGCAGCTGGACACTCTCCCTCTATTTCAGCAGGCTTATTCTTATTTCTGCAATGGTTGAGCACTGGATTTCAGAGCATTCAGGGCTTGGATTAGAAAAAATATCCAGATCAGCAGGCTATATGACTTAAAAAATCACTCATTTTCAAAGAAAATCAGAAATCATGTACTAATTTTTCCACGTTGGAAAAAAACAAGCCAAACATGAAAACACCTAACCTTCCCTCTCAATCTGAAAAAAACAAACTACCAACAACAAAACAACAAACAAACCACAACAACAACAGAAAAAAACCCAAAAAAAAACCCAAAAAAAACCCCACAGCAACCCACAACCCCCAAAAACCTGGAGAGAAAAATGATAAATAAATCTTCAAGAAATTTAACTGAACACTGAAAAAACAGACTGTCATCCATTCCTTACTTGGAAATAGAAGTATATGGAATTATCACAACGAACGTTAAAATCAGTATTTGATTCTGCTATTTGCAAAGTAATGGCACCGTGCATTTATCCAGCACAGGAGATACCATGAATAATAATGACCAGGAAGAAAAAGTGAGAAGGGAAACTGCTTCTCTGTCCCAAAACCCCTAAACATAACAATTTTAAACAGCACTAGCACTACTAAGAGCCAAGTTTCTGGCAATTTTTCCTTTTTTACTATAATTTTCCTCATAGAAAAAAATGAACAGACACATTAAAAGAAAATGAGATTACATTATTCTTATTCAAACACTGTATTGACCTTTAAAGCACTGTATCATTTCAAGCAGTTTGTGGCAGGCATTCTAGTGAAAACAAGGACCAAAAAAATTAAGTCTAATTCAATTTAGAGACAGGTGTGTTTCAAATTAGAGGGATTACTGTGTTTCTATGTAAAAAGTAGAAAAAAAACCTATTCTTTTTTAAATTTAAAAAGCTATTTACTTTACTTCCTTGTAAAGGTCTGCACTTGTCGCCCTGGTTTTTGCTAAAGCCTTCTGTTTTAACCTTGGAGTCAGAATTCTTGCTCACACAGCTTCATGTAAATAATAGCCAATGTTTACTTAACGGTATTTTCTGTTTTTCATTCCTTTTGTGATAAGAGAACTTTGATGAGCATCTTTTTTCTCCAGTGGGATTGAGAAGGAAGTGACATGCTCTCCAATCCCTTGTGGAGTTGAGAATTGTATAAGACCTGACATAGGTAAATAAAGTGGCTTTTTCCCTCCTTTCTGCTGAACCTGGCAGGTGTGAGAGCGTCTTTATTGTGTTTTCACAGCCACATTCACTGAAATCCATTTCATAGAATCATTGAATAAGCTGAGTTGGAAGGGACCCATGAGGATCATCAAGTCCAACTCCTGGCCCGGCACAGGACACCCCAAGAGTCACACCCTGTGCCTGAGAGCGTTGTCCAAACGCTTCTTGAGCTCTGTCGGGCTGGTGCTGCGACCACTGCCCTGGGTCAGCCTGTTCAGTGCCCAACCAGAAACCCATACTGTCTACTGAAGAGTAAGGACTACAATAGGATTTGTCTCTGAACTTCCAACTAGATTATTTCTTCTATTCAAACAAGGATATTTCTTTTACTGATATACAGTGATTAAAATAATTGAAATTAGACTAGAGCTTAAAATTAATGACTTTTTCAATATGGCTTATGGCTTTCAATATTGACTTACTGAATATTTTTATTTCCATAAACACCTTAATCATAATCTGGTTAATAGCAAAGTACAAGCTGTTGCCCTGGTTTTTGCTAAGCCTTCTGTATTTAACCTTGGAGTCAGATTCTTTCACACAGTTTCATGTAAATGATAGCCAATGTTTACTTAACGGTATTTTCTGTTTTTCATTCCTTTTGTGATAAGAGAACTTTGATGAGCATCTTTTTTCTCCAGTGGGATTGAGAAGGAAGTGACATGTCCTCCAATCCCTTGTGGAGTTGGGAATTGAATAAGAATGTGAGATATGTCAATAATAAAGCTTTTCCCCTCCTTTCTGCTGAACCTGGCAGGTGTGAGAGCGTCTTTATTGTGTTTTCCCAGCCACATTCACTNAACAAGCTTAAATGATTTCAGCTATAACAGGTCAAAAGAGTTTTAAAAAAACTTGGGCAGCATAAAAATGGGTTTGATCCATTTAACTAATCAATCTCCACTTTGAATTTTAAGGTGAGAGAAAGAACACATCCCAAAATGATATATAGTGAGATGGGTTTCAACAATGCAAAAATGCAAATTTAAAATATTTTATTAAGAACTTGAGTTAAACCAAATTATCTCTAAGTCTTTCAGATACGTATCTGCAGATAGGCTTTGATATTGAAATTTTGCACCTTATGTTGAGACATAGAAGCAACAAAGCAAACCAAAGGTAAATGTAACTGGAAAATCCTGTGTTGGTCCCATTCAAGATCATTCATTAATCTAATCAGAATTAAGCATTATGCAAAAGACAGATGAAAGCATGTGCAATAATACTTAGCACAGCAAATTCTGAGCAAATTAAACGAGGATGGCGACATGATGCATGAGTTTGGGGTGGGGGCAGTACAGACCTAACTGTGGTGTTTCTTTTTAGTTGATTTTATGCACTGTAAATGTAAGAGAGCAATTTTATGCTGACACTAAGACGTGAGCTAGAGACAACTGTGGGGTGCTGCCAGGTAGAACTTCTTGTTTCTTCAAAATTCTCTGCACTCTTCAACAGAGGAGTAGCATCCACTGATGGCCAATCCATAAGCATCAGAACATGCACAGAGTCACAAACTCAGCCTGAATCCTGACACACACAGCTCTCAACTCCCCTCTCCATGTGGTGTGAGCTGCCACCCTGCCACAGGCCTTGCGTTTCAGACAGAGGCCCATGTATGAAGTACAAAAGGCCGACTCAACCTAAAGCATTTCCAAACCTCAAATACAAAACTAGAATCTGCAAGCAAATATACTCATCGGCTATAGTAGCTACAGTATGCCAAGATGATCCCACGCTGTCCACTGTCCCTGGGGTGCCCTCCAGCCCTCGGCTCCCTGGGCGCTCCCTTGCTGCCTGCAGGCTCGTGGTCACCGTGGCCACCTGTCCACTATCAAGAACAGCAAGATGCTACATTTGGCTCATTTAAAATCTCTGTCCTGCCAACTTTACCTCTGCTGTAGCCAATGTCTGATGTTTCAGAAGTCTGATCACTTGTGTAAGACAGAACAGTACTTTTGACATGTTGAGGATAAATTTGTATTGCATTTGATGATGAGATTCAGCTGTAACTACCATACAAAAGCAGTGTTATTAGTATTTGAAATTAAATGTTGCTAATCCTCTTCATTCCAAGGGCCAGGAAGGAAGAAGACTCTAAGGTCAAAAAGAGATCAATGTATTCATTAAATCTGACTCACTGATGTAGCAGATGTACCAGGTGTCTATGCTTTTTAAATATTTACAAGCTTTTGAAGCAATTTCATGTTCTCACCTTCACAAGATTCTGTCTACTGTTTTCACTAGTAAGATCTTCCAATGTTTTATTGTTCTCATTACTGGCACATTCCATGCAAGATTAAATAACTCTCAGATGTAAATTTTTGGCTGCTAGCTCTTGATGCATGTTGGTCAGCAAAACTGAGACATCATCACTAAATATTCTTTAGCGAATGATCACATTTTTCTCCAGTTTTTCTTTGGCAAACTAAGTTGATAGAGCTATTTAACATTCATGTGACAAGGCCTACTTTTCCAGTCTCCTGTGCTTCTAGGAGATTTCTTTGATTTTCTTCTAGTATTTCAAAACAAATTTTAACCTTCAAGAACCAGACGTGTGCACATTCTATTAACAGTACCACCAGCATTATTTGCTTTCTATTAGTGTCTGACCACTCTTCAGCAGTCAAGGACTGTACTGGTTCTCTTTCCTGGTGTCACACTGACAGTTCTACTGAGACATTAGCTAGGATAATCCCATTCACTTACATTAGAGACAAAAAGCTCTCACACTCCAGAATTAAGTGCCTGCCACATAATCAGTAAATTCAGGAATCACAGTTCCATAATAGCAACCACATGTTATTTGTTAGTCAGAAATATTCATGTCATCTTCCAAATTTATCAATAAAAAAAAAATGTATTACATTTTCCATGGAGATCTGAAGAAGAGGTAGAGCTACTTCTTTACCTCCTTCATCGTACTAGAAAGGAATTATCCAAATTTTCAGGTCAAGAACTTCAAATCCCCTGAACACTGCAGAAGTATTTTGTACTTTAATGTGATTTTTTTAAAGTTTTCACATTGAATTCGATTAAAATTTATTCGAAGAGTTCAAATGCACCTTGAGAATTTCTCATACAATAGGAGTCAATAGTGTACTTCAAATTTAGCTTTCCCTTTTACCACTTCAGAGTATTTTCAGATCAGAAAATGATACAAGGCAAAGCATGATCCTGTGGGACAAAAACCTACACTACTCTTTTCAAGGTCTCAAATCACAAACTCTTTTAGTCTAGCTTTTATGTTTCTTACTAGCACCAGACACTTCCCAGCATACTCATCCAACACCATGACTTTGAAAACATTATCTGTTTCTCATCCCTTTAGAAGTTCACATTCAGAATACAGAACTTCAAGGAAAGAAGACCAAACCTGAAGTCATACATGAACCATATTTAAATATTTTCAGAAGTGCTTACTGGTTTGGGTTTTCTTCCCCCCGTATGAACACGTGTAATATCAACTGAGGAGACTCCTCTCCCTTCCCAGCATCTGTGACTGGAAGAGGTATTCCCCTAGCACTTTCATCATATATTTTTATTTGCAAAGACATTCCTGCAGAAAAATACCACACCAGTCATTCCTACTCATAGAACCCGTTACCACTACACATTATTAAAGGCAGCATTTGTTAGCTGCTCACAATGCTTGCAGAAAGAAGGATGTCCAGATGACAAAGCAAAAATCCATTTACAGAAGTTAGGAAAAATATTAGCTCTGAAAACAAACACCTTACAAATGATAATTCAAAGACAAATGCAATTACAAATCTGTGGAAAACAAAACCACTATTTATTAAGCAAACATACTAAACAATTATTTTATCTTTACATAGTTAAGTGACTTAAAGCATACTTATTTAATATGATGCAATTGTTCTTCTAGTATGACTAATATAATTTAATTTTTTTTGAGAGTGACAGTATGAATTCATCTAGTAAAACAAACATGATTAAATACATCTCAATGATTAATGAAATTTAAATGACAATAATAACTTAGCATGCATAAAGAAGCAAAGTACCAAAAGAGCCATATTCTGTTGTGGACAATGGAGAAACTGAAGTTTTTGTAGAATTCAGGCTTATTTGAGATCCAAAATTAGAAGCAGATGTCAGCAGAATAAAAGTGTAATTTTTCAAACAGGATAAAGAAGATGCTTTTATTCAAGCATTCATTTTAGTTCATATCAGCAAGCTTAAATGAGATCTTAGTAAGTATGAAATTTTATTACTCAAAAAATTATTGTGTGGTCACTTAATAAAATTGATTAATCCTCTGTGATAGCAGCCAGAACAACAATAAAAATTACATTTTTCTTCTAATGCAAGAACAAAATTAGACATTTAGAGCAACCTTACCAGAGCTCTGCAGTCCACATGTATCGTCCTTTCTGCTGCTGCAGGTGTGCTGTAAATCCTCAAGGAGAACCACACTTTGCAATCTGTAGAATTTCCTTCTACGTTAAAAAGAATAAAACACCTTATAAATTATCCTGTGAGGTGATCAATCCTAGAAGCCTTCAAATCAATGAGAACTTTGAACTTTTAGCAGAAATGCCAGTCACCATTCATACTGAGACAAAGCAAATCATGAACTGATTTAATCACTGCCAACAAACTGCATTATCTAATCCCTTCTTGTCTGGATTCAAAATAGTAGCAAAATCAATATATACACAAACTGAATGGAAATAGCACTTTGGCAAATTAGCTTCTTAGAGTACCACATTGTTTCTGGGTTTTAAATATCATTAATTTGTAACTAAAACTTTATAGGAAACTGAGAGTACTTTTATAATTTTATATCAGGAAATCGAAATTAGTTTCTCTCATACAACTTTTTGTGTATCAGAAAAATTCAATTCTGTTCAGTTCCACAGGATTGTTGCTGTGCAATTTCAGTCAAGCAATCTGTGCTTTGCTAAAGTGTATCTTCCAGAGAGACACCGGGTCTTGATTTGAAGATATTCACTAGCAGTTTGTGCTGTTGGCTACCACTGGCATTGGAAGACATTTAAATACAAGTCCAATTTCTGATTTCCATTACTTCACTTCACCATCAAGCCAAAAGATTTTGCAATGACTTTATCTGATAGATTTAACAGACCTGTCATTAAGTTTCTAGCATTTTCCTGTTTCTAGAACATAGTCATGAATGTTGATAAAATTATCTCATCAATCTTGTTCAGGTAGATGAAACAAATTAAGCCTAAAATCTCTACCATAAGGCCTGATCTTCACAACACAAATATTTCATGTGGTAAGTTTTTTGCATGTATAAAGAGTTGTTCAGCACCTTTTAATAATGCATACCCAAGAACTACTTGCACTAATCCTGTTTGTCAGTATATTGTATGAGATGAAAATAGCCTGAATCCTCCTACTCACGCTTTCCTGAATTATGCACTAGAGAGCTCCATTAGCACTCCTGTTTTACCACAGCATTATTCTTGGGAGCTCCTACTGGTTTTCTCTTGTGCTGTGACCCCAGCTCTTCTCAGAGTCACCACTTTCCTTGTTGCAGTTCTTTATTCTGCATATATGACTTTATTTCCAAACCCTGTTTCAAATCTGACTGGCTTTATGTGTATTATTTTCTTACAATTTTCACCAATACATCCTGTATTAACCATTTTCTTTGGGCTAATTTGATATGCATACAATTTACTGGGTTTTAATACCAGAATTCCAGCCTTATACTGTATAGAATAGCCTCAGTGTCTTACAATCTATAAAAATTAGCATTACTGAGCTAAACACATCCTCTGAATGTCCATTTAAGGATTCTGGCATGTACGTGACCCCGAGTTTAATTAATTACAAAAAGTAAAAAAATAATACATAAAAGTAACTTGTGCAAGAAGGGAGGATCACCTTACACCAAAATGGAAGGTACGACCTCGGAAGCTGAAATAAAAGTTCTTAATTAAAGACCAAAAGAAAATCAAAGGGTACCCTTATCTTGGGACATCACATCCTTCAAGAATGCAGTCAAACTGTAGGAAAAGCTCTAAAATTCAGGTAGGAAGCAAAAGAGGAAAACATTTACAATAAAGTTCCATTTACCTAGGATATGTTATTAAACTGCAGGACAAAGGGTTTTATTAAAGTACAGCAACACATTTAAGAATGAATGTTCTGTAGAGTTAAGGAAAACAGAAAAGAGCATAAGCTGCTATTTAAACAGAAAATTAACGAGGCTGCCACCCTCTCCTCAAACCTCCAAGAACACTCATACCAAAAAAATCTCCACCCTCAAATGACAACTTGCTGAGGATTAAAAAAAGCAGTAGCACAACCTTTTCAAACACATCTGAAGCTGGTAGCCTGGCAAACTCGGAAGGGCTGATAGATGATCAGGGTGGAAAAGGAGTGCTCAAGGAAGATAAGGCTGCAGCAGAAAATCTAAATTAATTCTTTGCAGTAGTGCTCATTACAGTGGAGTTCAGGGACTTTCTAAACTCTAGAGCTTGTTTTGAGGGGAATGGTCAGAGGGACTCTTCCAAATTGAGGTTTCAGCAGAAAAAAATTCAGAGCAGACTGATAAAGAAAGTAACAAATCACCTTTGCAAGAGAGTTTCTGCCCAAAAATTGTGGTTTAATGAAAGGTGTCCCTGTCCATGGCAGGGGGTTGGAACTAGACAACCTTTAAGGTCCCTTCCAACCCAGACCACTCTACAATTCTGTGAGTCTGTGAATTCAGAAGGACCTCATGTATTAAATCATGGTGGTGCAACCCAGCATGTGACTGCTTGCTTAAGTCAGCTTGGGATATGAAGAAAGGAAAAAGCAGAGAATGTGTTGCCGATTTTTAAACAAGTCTCCTGCATAAATTCAGAAATTACTGATGTTTGTTTTTATATTCCAAAGAAAATTATTAAGCATCACAATAAGGGAGGAGAGCCAGAACACACAAAACTATTTGAATTCTTTGACAAGAGCAGCAGCTGTGTGAATAAGGGAGATGTGGTTATACAGCACCCTGCATTATTACCTGTCATTACAAAATAGGCCTTCCAGCAATTACTGTATCTATTCTGCAACCAAGATACTTTTCCATATACACTTAGAGCCTTCTTTTTCTCTCTGACCACACATTTCTCCTCTGTATTTATAACTTCCCTGAGTCACATTTCTGTTCTTCATAATTGCAGTAATATAAAACTTATAATCTACATCCCTTCTCTCTTCTTCCTAATAAATTCATTTATTCTGTTCAATCTGCTTAAAAAATACTCTAATTCTTGACATGTCTCAAAAGGAAAGCTTTCAGGTCAAGTTACTTTCTTTTTAGTTTTGCTTCAAGTATTTTAAGCTATTAAAACTTTTTTTTTAATGTTAGAAACTTATTTTATTTTGCACTTTTTATGCATTTGAATGCTTAGATTCATTTACATTACAAATTTTTCTCAATTTTGAAAAATCAAGTATTTTTTCTGGAGACCCTAAACAAATTATATTACTTACAGATTACCTTTCTGGAAAACAGCTGTCAAGTTTGAGAGGGAATATATTGTATGCATTTTTCAATGACATTACATGTATTTACATATTTTTAATCATAATATAATTTGCATAACATTTTCAATAGGAATTTCCCAAAAAACTGTTAAATATTTTAATGGAAACAGTTTTTTTAATACATGGTAAGAACCTGGCATTTCTCTGCTGAAGGACCATCTTTTTTTGCTTTTGCAGCTGAACTTTTAACTAAACATTCCTGCAAGTTCTGCTTAGTATTAAGCCCTGAAGTTGTATAAACTCTGATATTCTGTCAACTTTTAATCAGTGAAAACTTTGCTGAGTGGTTGTTTTGCTGCCCACTTGCATTGTAAAAACATAAAACTCAGGGCTTTATCCTCACTTAGCTGAAAACCTGATACCAAATAGTGACTTTAAAGGTGAGTCCCACCTCATGCCTTTATCCATGTAATGTATTTGGACAGGCTACATCAAGGCAAATTTATTGCAAGTATCCTCATCTCCAAGTAACTATAGACTAATTTTACTTTGAATTTCTTTTCTTCTTAAGGTAACCAACAAGACAGAAGCAGTTCTTACTCTCACTTCCAAAGCTATAAAAATCTACTGAAGCATAAGCTCAAAAAAAAAAACAAAAAACAAAAAACCCAAAAAAACCAAAAAAACCCCCGACCTTAAACAGATCAAAATAACAGAAAATGCTTTTGGAATTTCTATCTCAGCATTTCTGTTTCAAATCCCAAAAAAACCTTGCATGGCTAAAGGTAGGTCCAGTATTAGAAATTCATTTGCTAATGTACAGAGCAGAAGGTTGAGTTTGGGGATTTCTTTCACCATTTTTTGTTAGGCTTTTTCAAAGAGTTTTACTTTACCAGAGAGTAGGTGCTGGGAAAACAAGGCTCAACCATCACAGGCAGTGGAGATAAACTCAATGTACTCAGGCTAAGACACAGAGATTGCTCTTTCTCTACTCACAGAACAAGGTTATATTTGTCTGTTTCTATTTTCTGCACACATTTAGAAAGAAGGTAGGAAAAAAAAAAAGTTGCCACTCTTCCTTTTCTCTCTACTTTTCTAAACTTCTATTGACATTTTAAATGCATTTTAACTCTTTTCTTAGGGCCTGAGCACTGCCCTTAGATGCCTTGTGAGATAAACTCCATTTGACTTTAGGCCTGGATCTCTTATCTTCTCACTCTGGGGCTTCGATGACAAATAAAAATCCTTATCCTGCTTTATGCAGCCATCAGGTCATGATCTTGTCAGATCTCATGAAATAAACAAAACAAATTGCAGTCAGTACTTCAGATGGAAATCACCACTAGAGAGGAGCGAGCACAAATCTGAGCATAAAAATGCATCTACTTCAATATTAAGTCTCCAATATCTTCTCTTGTAGTCTCTCCTGTGGTCAGTGGGCTTTCACCCTGACTAGTTGGGGTCAAGCACCTGTCAGTAATGGTTAGGGCAAACCAGCATCTTCCATATGTTAGGTGCTGCATATTCAGTTAGCACCACTGTAAAAGAGATTCCTTACTTTTACCTCTTAGAACTTTCCCTGATTTTTTTGTAATTTTTGGGTTTAATATGGAATCATTGGAAGCATAGAAAGCTGTGTAATTCCTATTTCATGTAGTTACCCTTAGCTGGGGGGACGATAAAAAAAATAAGGCATATTTCTGTATCCATTCCTTAATAGCAAGTCAACTTCTTCAACTAGTATTTATCCACAGTAATTACATTTGTGAACAGAAAAGTTCTGCATTTAAAACACAGGACTACCAAATTACAATTGACATAAAAATTAAATGAACCTTCAACAAACATTTCAGGTTAAAACCTCAAACTTCCCTTCCAAACCTTATTCTAGCTTGTATGATATAAGAAAATCATTGGGTTTTCTTCCAGAGTTGAACATCCTTTTTTAATCAAATCAGTCTGGTGCCTTTTCCTACTTCTCTCCAGTGATGCAAATAAACTGTTTCTCCTTTGCCTGATCTCTTTGTTTATTGTGCACTTTTAAAAATGTTATAGAATCTTTCTTAGTAAATCTGTGTTTTAAGCCATACACTTTTAATCTTATGTTTTGTATCACATCCTGAAGAGCTATCAATTGTGAAATCCCCTTCCTTCTACTCACAAGATGCTCCTCTCTACTGACTTGGATGAGAATACCTTATTACCATATCAGCCACAAGCTGAAATTTCTGATCTCTCTGTCCCCTTTCCTTAAATTTACTTCTCATCCTTTGTCTGCTACACCAGACATTAAATGTGCTGTCAGTTATAAATAGAAAAGATCCTTCTCTCCTGATTGGGACAGAGCTGTCCATCAGTCACCTGAATGACACATCACTGAGGATGAAGGAAAATTTGCATTGGTCTCCTGAAAATTTTAGAATTCTAGGGTGTTTGGGAGGGGTTGTGAGGATATGGACACAATGGGGAAACATGAATTGTAGTGCTAAATAACATTAATTTATTTGAAATACTTCATCCTGATTTTACTGACTTGTCATATTGGCATCAGAAATACGATTATTTAAGGAAAAAGATGAATTTAAGTGATATTTTCAAATTTAATGTGAGTACTTCTACAGCATTTTTACCTAATATTTGCAGAGTTAATATAGGAGTTAAAAAATGAATAAAGTACATTCAATTTCAGTTTTAAATAAAACATCCTTAGATGGGGATGTTTAAGGGTATTGGTTTATTTTGGAATAGCAGACAGAGAAATAACACAGCACAATTTCTTGATTCTCGAAAAAACTTCCTAGGCTGCAAATTACCAATCTTCTCACTGAGTAAGCATCCTTAATGTTGTTCTCATAGGTATATTTCTGTGCTTTACAGAATGTAAGATATAAATTTAAAAAGACATTTTGTCTAGTTTCCTAAAATAGATAAACATGTAACAGCTTTCAATATGTAAAGAGCTCATGCAGGAAAAATTAAAGTTTACACCTCATTCTGCTCACATGTGAACATAATGTTCCTGAGAAACCAACCCCCTATAGAATCACCTCTGAAGGACAAGAGCTTTTGTTCATGACATGTTATCAGTTAATGTCATTTTTTTTTAGCATTTCCTTTTTGATTTACAATAAATTATTTTCATATAAATTATGTGAAACAGACTAACCATTACGTATATGATTATTTACATTCCTTATTTTTCTAATTGGACTGGCCTTAACCATCTAAGAATTACAATAAAAAGACATGACATTGCTTTTACAAACTTTTCCTGACAATTTAAGTTTCTCTACAATGCTAAATTTAAAAAAAATTAGTGAATTACTTCAGACTCCCTCACTATAAACCTCCAAGTTCACTCCAGATACAAAAATAATTGCAATACTCTGTCCTAAGACATATAAACCCTTTGGATACTTCTTTTAACAGTGTCACTAGATAAATCTAATTGGTTCCTATGCTGCAGGTAAAACCTGCAATATTTTCTTTATAGGTAGACTCATCGCTCCACTGAAAAATAAGTTGAATCCTGTTTTAACTGGCTCTAGATACCTCTCTTCACTTTTACTTTCCAAGTGTAAAAAATCTGCACTTAATTTATTGGGGGAGGTTGTAAAACATTAACATACTAAGAAAATGTTGCAACCCTATTATATTAAGAGCTCAAAATGATGCAAAAAGGCAGACATTTATATTCAATTTTACTACATGAGGAATAACTTATCCTTGGAAAGGCAATACTTCTACACTCTCTTCTTCCAGGGAAGTTATTACTTTAGAGGTTTCACCTTTAGGCTTGAGCTCATGAGTTTTCCCATCTAAGGGTTATACTTTTTCAATAAATGTAATCAATATGTACTTTTAAAAATGCTTTTGCATAACATGGCAAGATAAACTTTGCTCTCAGCTGTCATTTTATGTACATGAACATGTCTGAGAAACCCTAACATCTAAATGAATATTCATGAAATGTATTGCATATAACACTGCGTGAAAAAATATTTTAATATTCATCAGTCATTAATCTTGTTCTTAAAGGATATGATGTTATAATTCCCCAAGAGCAACTTCCATAAATTTAGAGTGTGCCTTACATTCTGTATCCAGCCTAAGTCATGCAGAGGGACAGTCCTTAAAGTGACATTGAGGATGGAAGACTGCATTACATTGCACATGTAAATTGGAACTGATGTATTAAAGTGATGCCTTCAAAACGCTGCAATTTAAAATTAAATTTGATGCTTTCATGTGTAAATATGTACTTAGTATTAAATTAATTCAGAATTTTCAAGTTAATATAGTACCTACAGGCAGGCTTGGTGAGGAAGGGAGTTCTACAAAAGGAAAATCTGCAAGATGGATTAAGGTTACTTTTCTTCAGGACTTGTCCTAAACTAGGAAAGGACTGTATCTGCAGAGCCTGTTCCACTTGGGAAAATTTGGAAACAGGAATCAGAACAATTTTTTTAAATGCAAAGTCAAAACCTTATTTTGGCCCTTGGAATTATCTGTATTTAGTACAACTCAAAGGTCTGAAAAAGCATCTGACCTTTTAAAAGGCAGAAATCCAGAAGCTTTTTTTTTTAAATTCTGGCTTCAAATGCATCTTTTCAAATGAACAGGACCACCTTATGGGGAAAACTCAAATACCACTCGCCCATGAAAGACATTCCTTTTCCCTAAACTTCTTCAAAACTGTAAGGAGAAGAGAGAACTTTAACATTACAGACAGCTTATTTCAAGGAAATGGATGACTAACACTGTTGGTATCTTCCATTTTTGAAGCTCAGTCTTCCATCCTATTAATACCACCACAGCAGGATGTTCTAACACTATTTTTCAGTTAGACACCTTTACTTCATCGACACTTTCTTATCTCCATCTCCCAGGTAACAACTTAAAAAAATCATCCACCAGATCTGCTATGTCTATGGGATGTGGAGGATGGAAAATATCCCTTTACTTCAGAATATTCTTGGTGTCCTTCACAAACTCTCAGTACTTTAATATGATGATGTCACCGCTCTCCCTTCTCCCTTGCAGCCTAGTGATGAAAATGTAAACATGGCAAATACGGTTATTCAACTTCTACAGGCTCTTTTTTCACTCTCCGTTTGGGCTGTGTTCTGCATTCATCTTTCATGAAATTTTGCCTAGCCTGCTACCAGCTATCTATTGGTGACACACAGATCTGTCCATTGGAACACACTGGGACAGAACTCAGGTTCTGATCTTATTCACACGATAAACTCTGATGAAATCATGGAATTGTGGCATGGGAATAAACTCAGAGCGCATGACAGTACGTCATCCAAGCACTGGTGACATTCATAAATATAAAGAGATACAAGAGATAAAAAATCAACAATAACACAAGTAATGTATTTGGCATTAGAATCCATCTCCCCTAACCTTTTTGAGCTATGCAGGCAGCATGAGAAATGTGAACACAAAGTATGCAAGGAGAAGGAAAATTTCAAATCCTGAAGAGAAATTCAGCGCATTTTAGCAACACAGGAGTCAAAAGCTTGCTGTTTTGGCTTTTTTGGGAGGGAGTGGGGAGAAGCAGGCAGGGAAGCGAATATTCTGCTATAGTAAAAGTTTGAGGAATAAATTCTGGGGGAATTAATTCAAAGGGCTGTCACAAACCCTACCAGTGTAGGTCCAAGATATCAATTACATTTCTTACTGTGCTTTCCTAAGACTGTACAGCCACATACTGAAAAGAACCCAGACTTTCATAATAAGCCACTGAATACTCACTGAAGTGGTAGGATGATAGGGGCATTTAGGAGATGAAACAATCTACTAAATAAGGAATCTGCCATGAATAGACCAGTGAAAATAAATTTGGTAGGTTTCAAGTACAATGGTCTGTCTGTTTGGGAGCGACCTGCACCTCACACACATTGTGTCACATGGGTTTCTCAAACCTCTCCCTTTAAGGTGTCATTTTATCTTTTACTGCCTGGGACTATTATTCTTAGTGATGATTAACATGTCTTAAGTGATTACCTCAAAAATCAGACTGCCATCACAAGCAGAATCTTTGTGGTAATTTATGGGAGATGATACTTTTTCAGTTACTGCATTATGGTTTTAGAGGTTTGAACAGCAAGGAAGAAGAACTAGAACTCTTCACTCAGAATAAATTTGATATAATTGGAGATTATGAAGTGAAGTGATTGTTTAGAATACTACAACAATTTTAAAGTACTGTTTAATTTCTAATGTTAAGATAAATGATATTTACTTTAAGACTCACAGTTATTTGGTTATTATAATTACCTTCGTTCAAAGACCTGGCAAAGAAAGAAGCTGAGGTTAAGTGGAGGAGATACTCAGAATAATCTAATCTAAGAGTATAATAAGAACACAATTCCAGAGGGTAGAGAGGCAAGAATAACTCAAGAACTAAAGCAAAAAAAAAAAGCCACAAAGCAGCTGATTGTTAGGCAATTATGAAAAGACACAAAACCACAGAAAAACTAGTAAAACCAGTATGAATTTGAAGTTCAGAAGACAACTATTACTTAATAAATAATTTTATTTTCTTTTCCTTGAAGAAGATTTTTGAGGAAAGACAATGCTTACAATTTTCACATACACAAAAGTTTGCTACTAAGAGTGACCTCTCTGATGGAGAGAGTAACCAATGGTGGAATTCAGAGCATGCAAAACCTGTCAATGAGACTTTACAGTGGTGAGGGTGGAGAAGAACTAAGACAGATTAGCCAGGTCATGCAGCTTTTATTAGTAAATAACTTTGAAGAACATCCTAGAGAAATGGTTGTCACAATTCACAAGGAAACAAGTTATTTCTACCAGATTACACCTAACTAAAACAGTCTCATGTTCCACAAAAGGCCCCAAAGTAACCTCATTCACACCCATAATCTTTAACTCATGTGAAATTGAATTTGTGACATTTAATTAATAAAAACAGAATCAGGACTGTGTTAAACCAGTGACCTGAAATTATGTACTAAGCCTCCCTGCTTCCTCTTACTTCAAACAACTTTTAAAATTACTTAAATTAAGAGGATTTCTTTTTCCCAAAGGATTACTGTTTTTTCTCCATTTGCTCTATCTGCCTTTATTTCTACTGACACCTTATTTTTCTTTGTCTACCTATGTCTTAACTTTGGAGAGACCCAAACCTAACAGAAAAATCCAAAAGTAATCTTGTTTCCGAATATCAACTTATAAGGTCTCAGATAAGGAACAGAAAAAATATTGTTCATTCCTATTATGCTGGCATATAAAGCTCCTAAGGGTGATCATGGAAAAAGGGGTCCTTAAATTTCCTTGCAGGCTGTCTGGAGGGTTAGGAAAATCATCAGGAATATTGAAGGATGCACACAAACCCAATATAAAGCACATAACAAGGAAAGGAAAGGGAAGGACAACAGAAGGAAAAGACATCTTATGTCAGAAGAGCCACCAATACCAACTGCTTGAAAAAGTTCCAAAAAAAGATATGGTAAAATAACCTAGAACTTTTTATTCTGCCTCATGGCAGAAACAGCATTCACTACAGGTTTCGCATAGTGCTGCACATTTTAAGAGGGTTTAAACTGTGACTTATGCAGGGAAATCACTTGCCAGGTGAACAGCTTGGGTAGCTGTGTCACACAAATATTTTAACATGCTGAAAAGGCAAAAGCCAGCTCAGAAGTCGTGTACACACAGTCACAGCTGATATACCCTTGGCACAGCAGGTTAAGTTATACTCAGATGATTTCCAGTCAGGAAATTCCTTAAAATGATACTGAAGTGTTTTCCTGTTCCATTTCAGAATGAAAACAAAACATGTAAAATAGATTATAAATGTATGCATTTAATAGTTATTTCTTCAAAGAGAGAAAACATAATTGGTCAGAGTTTGGGGTGGTTTTTTTTCATTTTTTTCTTTTTTTTTAATAGGTAATGTTTTACTGCATAAAATAACTTCATAAATTTAAGATTTTGGCTATTAAGAACTCTTTAAAATAGAACATTTGACATCAAAAACTGTAGCCAGAAAAAATCAAATATGAAATTAGTCTGACTTTAGAACTGGTAAAAATCATCTACTGAAAAAAACCATGCCAATGTGTAATTAATTTTTGTTTTCAGCTTTTGTTTCAAACACAAGTTATTTAATGAAATGTAAATGCACATTAGTGAAACATAGATTACATAACAAGTACATTAGTTAAATACAATAATCTGTGACAAAGCCAGCAGTCAAAAAAACTCAAAAGGCAGCAGCAAAGCAGCAGGTATTCTTCAGTCTCAGAAGTCTGCTCACAAATGTGGCACTTACTTATTACAAAGGCTTAGCACACCTTTTTAATTTTAAGTCTTAGCAGCAAAGACCTATAAAAGGTCCTTAACAATCCTCCAGGTGTTACGCTCTCCAGGTGTAATATTCTGTGATGAAATACAGTTCATGTTCTTTATTGTGAAATTCCAAGCACTATATCATTATTGTAAACATAACATATTAAAAATAAGCTTACTGAAGACAAAGTTAACCCATTTTTATTAGTGCTGTGTCACAAAAGCAAATAACTGCTATTTTGAGTTGCAGCACATACAAGGAGCATGGGCCTTTCACTTGAGACACAAATACCATTCAGTCAACTGAATTACAGAATTTCCCTTGCAGCTGTAAAATCAATTGCTCTATTTCCCTGGAAGTTTTATATCTCCCAACTTGCAATTCAGCAGCTTCAAAAAAAAAATACCAAAAGGACCCAAGAAATGCTGACTACAACATATCTTCATTTTTATTATAGAATTTAATTAGTATTCAAAGATTTTACCCCTTCTAGCTACCAGGAAACTAAATTGACAACATTTCCTGGAATATACATGAATTTCTAAATGAACCTTTAATTTGAGTTAAATTTGATTTTATTATATGAACCTACATGAGACTTCAGTGAGAAGCCAGCCCACTTCCAGACAGAGTTCACTTTTAAATTCTCTACCATACTCAGGCAGGCTCAGTGCATGCAGTTTCCTTTTAAAAGCATGCTAAATATTAAGGCTAAGAATCCCTATTTCCTAAGTGAATATAGGCCAGAACTACAAAAATTATACTCATGCACCACAACGAGGGATTCCTGACTGCCATTCACTAGAAAAAAAATTATTCTGTATTTACAGATCAAAAATATTTTTTCCAAAATACTGGGAGTTTGCTAAAAAAATCAAATTAACCAAAAGCATTTTATCAACCCCAATGCAGTCTTACTGCAGTGTTTCATAGGAACACAGCTAGGCAAATGCAAAGGCATTAAAACTGGCAAGTGTCTATTTTTCTTTTTCAGCCTAACCCTTTTACTTTAAAGGAACTTTTCAACAAGTTCATTGGGATTTGGATAACTTGCCATTCTAAGCTCTGTCACAGGGTAGGCCTTTCATCTCATTCTCCTACAAGAAGGCAAAAAGGCAACTCAAAACAACATCATACACACAGAAAAGGCAACATTTTTTTCTGAGATAAAAAAATATGCCTTCCCTGAAAGAGATATTAAGGATTTCTGCTGAGCACCCAGGTCATTTTAGGAAAACAGTGTTTATTTCTCTACATATCCATAAAATACAAAATCATTTATATGAAATAGCATCCTGAGCACAATGATGAAGTGGGCAGATTTTCATTAGATTTCAGAAAACATTATGTAGAGTTGTGTGAGCAATTTATGTCTTCAATAAAAAAAAGAAATTATGAAGTAAAATTCCATTAATCTTCAAGTAGAAGATCTTTACGTTCACATAATTCCATGCTAATAAAACCAACACTTCATTAATTTCATGGATATTGTCTGCTGTATTTACAGGTGCTGAACTTTATAAGGTTGTTCTTACTAATTTCTCAATATATTGCTGGGCAAATAAGGTGTAGATAACCAATAAATCAGGAGAAGTTAGTGAAAGCAATCCTCCAATTCTTCCTAACAGTCAACAGTAATTAGTGTATATATCACACTATGAAAGAAGAAACATTCTTCCTAAATAACACAAGTTTACTTTAATATATTACCAGAAATACTAATCATATTTTTATAATTCATTCTAAATTTCACACACATACACTCAGTCTCTGATGACAGTGTATAAAGTATCATCTGCCTTTTGCCGCAGTGGGAAACAGTAGTTCCCTAATACTTATAATTTCATAGTTATGCCAAGAACAATTAGGGCTCTACTGTACCCATAGAGAAAGCAAAATAAATATTTTCAGAGAGACAGTACAGACCATAACAAATAAAGCACTGCAATGGACAAGAAATATCTACTGCCTGCTCTGTAAAAATATGAGTGGTCCTTGGCTAGTTAGTTCAGCAAACCTACCTCATAAATGAACGTGTGAGAATGCAGAAGTGCCCAGTTTCTGGGATAAATTAAAAGCCAGAATTCTGTGTGGGAAATTTATTTTGCTGCTGCTATAGAAATAAAAGTCTTCAGCAAATTCCAGCAGTGGGCTACTGAGGATATATGAGGATCTAAGGCAAGAAATTTATCTATGTAAAAACAATGAGATGAACTGAGGCTTTTACTGATAAAAAAATTTACTTACACAACTATAATGGCCTAATCACAAATAGTCTTCAGGAGCAACCTAGTTCTAGCTTCAAAGGCAGACAGTGACAGTAGTACATGGTGCAAGCTTGTCTAGTTATGAAAGTATAGCACTACTTGTAATAACAGTAATAGCAATAGCAATAGGAAGAAGAATAAATTAGATTCAAAGGAGAAAAGTTGTTTATTTTCTTCTCTTGTTGGGAATTATACTCCTTGTCATTTTAAAAACATAATTTGGGCTTGATCTAATGTTACATTGATATTTCTGAATTGCATAGTTTTCAGAAACTTGAAATAAATAATTATATATATAAAAAACTTCGCTCTGGAATTGTGAATCTATTTATAAATTAGCTTAACTGTTGGATTGTCCAAACAGGCTGAGAATGTTTATTCAATTCTTCCTTCTGCTTGAGGGACTGAACATAAACCTTGAAGGAAGCTGTTCTCACCAGTAGACAATACTGTTGATGTTGCAGTAATTTGAATGTCAAATATCTTGGGGAGAATGTCACACTTTGTGCTTAAAGATTAATTTGAATGTTTCATAATATTTAGATTAATGTACCAGATTCAAGTAATTATTCAGATAGAAAAAAACCACCACACTGTAAAAGACTTTTTAAAAATTCACATTTGATTTAAACTCCATTTCCTATGAACTGTGCCATGTATTAGGCCATGAAGTTTGACTTCTTCCTGTTTTCTGGCTCAGTGAATACTTTCACAGGTTACAGCAGTTGAAACAGGATGATAGAGGAGACTGATGGGGACCTTCCCTCTATCCTCTCCTCACCTCATTATCTCCACCCCCAGACATGCTTATACAACTGTGAGGAACTGGTAAATATTAGTGCTCTTCTTCATTAGCATTATGTGCTCTCTGTGTGTTTATAATTCATTACTTGCTAAAGGGTAAAATAATAATTGTTTGTAAGCATGACAAGGCAGGAAAGGCAAAATGATGACCTAGATAAAGAGCATGTCAAACACTCCAACATAACAACAAAGGCACTGGCTGTAGGGAGACTGCTGCTCTGTTGTTCATTTCCTTTTAGGGTTCAAAAATGTTATTACTTTATATCACTCTGAATATTTTCTGTCAGAGACAAATACTAAGGGCTTACACCTGGACCTGTCATGTGAGCCCTGTAATGAGCTCCACTCATTATTTCTGCTTTGTTTTTCACTATATTTTTTAATTAAATGGGCTATTAATTGACAAAATTCCATACATGCACATTTGAGGTCTGCCAGACACGACAGAGTGATGTGTTTCTCAGTAATGCAGTTTATAGCTTATAGAGGCTTTCAAAACAAGCATAATGCACATCACAGACATTCAAATTGGGTAATAAAATTTAATCTGTTTATATGCAAATGCAAGTCCTACATGCTATGATATCCAAAATTATACAGATGCACAGGTTTACAAGAGGAGTGACTAATTTGGGGTTAGTGCAGATGCAACTTTACCTGCCTTCTCAGCACAGCAACATTATAGCACCCGCTGCAGGAAGGGTGATGCAACCTGAAGTTCATCAGCAGCCTGACATTGTAAGCAATTACACATTGCTTTTTTATTAATTTTAAATGGGCTACCATGCTTTGTTTGCACAGATTTTTAATTGCACACAATAGTATGCCCCACAAAATTCCATGTGGGCCCTAGGTCCTTAAAGCATTGCTATATCTGAATTGTTTCAAAACAACATGTTAGTTTCTTGGGAGAATCAAGCTGTTCTGAGTCTCAAAAGGGCACAGGGAAGTTCATAACATCCAGCAGACTGCAGTACTGCAGAAGGGCACCTACTGAGAAAGCCAGCAGTACTTAAACAATCTTTTTGACAAAGGCAAAAAGCATAAAACAGTCTAGTATTTAATGTTCTACATATGCTAAACCATCCCCAAAAGCCTGTATGCACTGGCATAAGTATAGCTGCAAGTGCTAATATGTTATAAAAAAAAAAGGCAGCAAGCCATGGTTGGTATTTTAAATTTTCAAATATGCATGCAGTTTACATGGGGATTATTTTCTCCGGGTAGGTCTGTATTTCACCACTAGTAGAATGCAAGCCCCTTGCATTTGACCAGAGCCATCACACAATGAAGTGAATCTTGGAGCTGAGAATCCCCAGAGCATTGTAACAGAAAATATTGGACTTCTGATGTAGAGAAAATTAATATAGAGACTGGAATCAGTATAGCTCAAAACAAGTCTGAGGTTATCCACAGCTGAATAAGATTAGGAATAAACACATGTACACCAAATTTCTGTGTTGTGCTCTTAGTCAGAGAAAATTACTCATTTTAAACATACTAGAAACTACTACCTTGTTATACACACCTCAACATTCAATATCATCTTCAGGCACACACACATATGCATTATGTAGGTATAGATGGTTTTTACCTTTTTCCTTTTTTTTTCTTCAAATTACTTTCTGATATTCACATTGACTTAAATTATTTCTAACTTATTGATCAAATTAGCTTCTAATTTTTTTTAGAGCTTGATAAATTCTAGTTTTCATTTATCTAGAAAATACAGTTATAAAGATAAAGAGATCTCCAATTGCAAGCCCTTCTCAATTTCCTAAAAACTCAATATTGACTAAACCAACTTCTTTAGTTTAAAACTTTCTTTGATAGCTTTCCTTGCAAGAAATTTCTTTAATCATAAAAAAAAAAAAAAAGCCTGATGATTTAAATACATACCAAATTAAAAATTAAAAGCATAAAAAACACTATTCGGTAGGCAAAGTTATACTTGCAAATGCAAATAAGAAAGTGGAGAAATTATTCTAAAAACAAACAAAAAACCCCTGCCTTTGTCCATTTGGTGTAACCACAAACGTATTCTTCTGGAACACAGGAAATCTCAAAAGCAATGCAGATACTGCTTAGAATAAAGAAGATATACTGGAATTTTGTCTTTTTGATTTTATTGTGATGAAGGAGTATCTATGACTGACTGTTAGAAGAAAGTTTTTTCCACAGTGGAAATAAGTAAAGCAATATGAATTTCAGAAGTGGTCTGCTTTGACATCAGTGCTATCAGTATTACTGGAGATTATAGAGAAAGCATTAAAAACCTGCTGCCCCTCTCCAACAACAAGCAACAATCAGTGACATTGTTGGAAAAAGAGGGGGGGAAAAAAGGAAAAGCAAAAACTCAGGTTAATATTTCATAAAAATGTTTCAAAAAGCATAAAAGGAGAATTTTATACACTGTTTGTAGGGTGTGCATACTTAATATTCATTTAATTTTAAAACACATTATGATGTAATTTTACAAAAAGCAACAACAAATGCTTCCATAATAACAAACATACCCCTTTTTGCTGCACCACGAGCTTGTGGAGTCCTCGCTGGCAGTTTCTGAAGGGCTCGTTTACCATCTGCCTTCTGTGGTGAGCTGCTGTCTTGAGACTGCTGTTGGTCTTCATCTTGAGCAACAAATGAAATTATACCTAAAACAAATAGATACCAGGTGTTGTATTACCAGGCATGAGCTTTACAAACTGCCAGGCATGTACAAGTATCTCCTCAGTTCAAAACTAATACAAAATGAAGTAAAACTTCCACTCCAGGTGTCAACCATCCAATTATAACTTATGATATTAAAAAATATCTCTGGAGTGACTAAAAGCAAATTAACCATTTTTTGTCCCCAAAGTGCTCTTCTAATTACATGAAGAAATCCATAATGAGCACCTGAAAAAGATCAGCAGTAGGAAATAGAAGCAAACCAACTTCATAAAAGTTACAAAATCTGGTGGTCACAAATTGTATCTTTTTCCCAGCTCAATTTTCTTTGCACAATCTTCATTGTTTCTGTTATTTTTTTTTAAATCACACTGTCCCATTCTAGTGCTACAAGAGAATAACTGTAATAGTTAAAATATTCCTGTGATACATGTTTGTACTGCATATTAAATTATAATTAGGTACTTCAGGAAGATAAAATACAGACTGTAAACTCCGAATTTTTAAGTTGCCAGATCTCTATTTAATAACATAAAATCTAGTATGTACAGAGTTCCTTTAAATAATCGTAATGTTATTCTGGAAGATTTGATATACTGGCTATAAATTAGCAGGTTTCATTTCTTCCATTTTGTGCCTCTATCTAAGAATTTTAAAGATACACAAAGTTTTGGAAATACCACATAACATTCTAATTGCATCTAAATTACTGTCCCTCAATGTTTCAGTACATTCTGGAGAGTTTCAAAGCAAAAATAAATACATCTTCAGGTCTAATTCTTGCCTCATACAGACAATAAAAAACTAACTTGGGGAGGTGATTTACTTTATAGTAAATAGCTATTACATAGTAAGAAATATCCTCATTTGAGATTATTAGAATTTATGTGAAACGTCTCCAAAAGGGAATTTGTTTAGGGTGTCTCACCAAGGACTTGGGAAAACTATTAACAATGGAACTTATAAAATTTGAAATGGGGATTAATAATATGAGAATCCCAGAAACAATCTGGTTTGAAAATACCTACATCTAATGGTATCCTCTGTTTCTGCAGTTTTGAGTGGAGCAGAGGTGTGACATGACAAATCCTGACAAACTATTCCTACTAAGAAGGATTACATTAAATGATTGCAAGGAAGAATCTCTTTTTCTTTGAGAGACAGCAACCAGGAAGCACAGGTATAAAACACTGAAGTTGAAAACAAAATCAAAACAATGGAAATAGGCTGAAATCCAGAGTAAAAATATAATATGTAACTTCAAATTAAAAAAAAATAGAATCCCAAATTTTCTTTCATTAAGACAACTGTACTTAAATACATATAAACTAAACTAAACTAATTAAAAACAAAAGAAAATAAATTTAAATGAGAAAGTTGTACAGATTACTAAATTTACTTGCAGTAACTAAGCCAGAAACTGGGTTCAAATAGGGAGAAGAGTGAGTGCAATTTTAGGAAATTATTGATTTTTTTTTTTTAATCTTGAAACATAAGGTAGATGTGCAAGAAGGATAAAAAATAAAACCATCATCCAAAGGAGAATGAAGACTGAAGAAAATGCTCAAGGTATATAAATCTCGATGTAAGAGTACACACTGAATGGCACTAATAGCTAATGAATCATAGGATAAATGACTAATTAATGACTAATGAACATAGGATACTGAGTAATTAATCTGACTTTATGTCTCAATATATAATCCTAGTATTATTTTGGTCTATTGAAGCGCAATATTAGAGAGAAGCAAAGTGTAAGAGAGAATTCATTAATTTTAAATACCATCCTTACCATCAATATGCCTGAAAGATGTCAACAATTATAAGACAATTAGTAAATAAATGCAAAATTATAGCTTTGAAGTTGATCAAAAAGTCTTGGCTTAATGCTGGATATCAATATATTCATAAATTCTACACACTTCTTACGGTCAAGAATATTTTGTTACACTTAATTTTAAAATGTTAGTAATTTTTCCTTGCAGTTCATCCTTCCACTGACCATGGAGGATTTTCTTTACCAATTGTCTGTGTTTCACAATCATGAATTATCCATATGTGAGCATGGAAGAAAGAGGGACAGAACAGGAGTGATCACAGTTTTAAGTAATGAGATGGTAAAACAAACAGTGACTTTCGTTCTCTGCACAAAATGTGGTCTCAAAAACATCAAAATAATTTGCTGAAGCATTTGAATAATTAGTTTTTATTTGCAGAAAATACTGGAATGCTTGAAAAGTTCCAAAAGAATAAACTGCTAACGCTCAAGAATATTTCAAGAGCTATGAGAGGAACTAAAAACTACTTGAATTGCTAAACCACTGTGCCAATAATCCAGAAATCACACAATCAGAAAATCAGTGAGGAATTGCACAATAATCGCTGACACTCCATATTGCTCCTTTATGGAAACCAGATCTCAAACAAATAGAATTAATAACAATGAGGTTATAGTCTTGATCAATAAAGGTGACTGAGTTGATGTGGTAAATACAGAGCTCTACAAGGCTCTCAATCAAATCTCTCAAAGTATTTTGAGAAAAAATAGTGAGTTTTACTACAGATGGCATACATTTTATAACTCAGTTTATCCGCTTAATCTTAAAATATTCATAAATCGTCTTTCATAATTTTCATGGGCATCAAAGTATCTACTACTGGCTCAAAGCTATTGGAATTTTTTATTAGGGGAAATAAAAGAAAATCAGTGCTGGCAAGAACTGCAAACAACAAAAGAAAAAATTTATTAATTTCATGTGAAATCTAAAATGCAGAATCCTTATCAGTGAGGACAGAACACAGAATGATTTGCATGACTTGAGTCTATAAATTAAGGCAGAGCATTTGCCTAGGAAGTTTTCCTAATTAGAATACTCTCCTGGTTTGGCAGTAAATGGTGCAACCCACTGACCCCTACTGGAGACTAAGATAGCAGATGATACTTAAATTTATTAATTTATTCAAATTATGGGCTACAAAAATATTCCTGTCAAGAGATGTGTTGCAGGATGGGAAAAAGAGTTTTATACAATGAAGAGTAATAAAAAGTACTTTGTGTTCTATGAAGTCATAAATAATACATTGGAAATGTATTATTGAAAAATAATACATTTTGGAAATGCAAAAACACTGCATCAAAAATGACAGATTTCAAATAACAAATACAAAAAGCAATTCTACAATTTTTATGCAGTTCTGCTGAGCTTGGCTCCTATGCTTTGAAAAAGCTTTGACACAGAAAGTTCTGGTCTTCTGGCTGTGAATGCACAGTCATCCTACAGAACTTTTCCTTACTGATGCATGTCACTTTTTGATGCTACAAAACAACTGATACATGATAATTCGTTCATGAACAACTGTCCTCAGTGTTTGGAGGTTTGTTTTGTATCCAGTTGCTCAGTTCTATGTCACATATCACACAAAAGTGTAACTTGCCAAAATGTCATGGCTGACAATTTTTAAAGCATACATTCAAGACCAAAAAAGACTTCCTCTACATCCCAGAGACACAATTCCCACAGATTCAACTGGCCACAGAGTTAAGCCATCATCAACTACTTTAGAAAACAAGACTCCTTAGCTGTTCTTTTGCATATATATGAGATACTAAACTTGCAGATCTAATCCAAAACTTGTAAAAGCAATAATACAAGAATTTCTAGAATGATACTGAAAATGAATAATTAAAATTGACATAAATTAAGGAGGTTATCTTTTTGCTGACATATCATTCCTTTAAAAGCTTTCTTGGTCAAAACATCACTGCATATTTTCTAGCTTTATTATCCAGTATTTAGACATTTTATACAACTACAGTCCACATATTAATACCAAAGCCTTGCTTTATATTGCTTCAGAGAAGATGAAACCCTTTAAAAGGAGACAAGCTGTTTTATTTCTCAATAAAATTGTAATTGCAATTCCCCATGTTAGACTGACTCATTGGCTATATACTACAACACCCCGTGTATCCATGAATACAATTAGGAAAGCAATAAATGCTCAATGCTTTCCTTTCTGTGTAACTTAAATGGATTATTTGAAAGATGCATGATGTGCATGATTACTTTCTGCTGCAGAGAGATGACAGAAGTCCACAATATCCCAATATTTTAACTGGAAAAAGAACAGAGGGCTATACGGCCACAGAATTCATCCCACAAATCTAAAAAGATATAGAAACATTTGCCTTGTGGTTTAAATATACCAACATGAACTTAATAAGGTCTTGGGAGCAGGAGGAGGGGTTTTTATCTTTTCCTTTGGTTTATTTTTTTTTTCCTGGCCAATGAAATCTATGTATATTTGCTGCTCCAGAAGTCTCACAGAAGAGATAAGATAAATTAACAAGATGAGTGTAACTTATGTAGCTATTTAGCCGATTTTTCTTCTTGCACTTTTTCTACTGACAAAAAAAGGATATTTACTGTAGGTTAGAACAAAACTTTGTAATATCTAATTTTCCTAGGAAAATCTCTATGATGAGACATGTAAATTCTAAGGATTTTCTGTAAATCCTACTACTTGTTGGTATACTAGGATTAAATGCTCCCTACATCAATGAAAAAAATGAGAATAAGCTTTAAGACTCATACGTAGGAGAAAGAGCAAGTGCCAAATCCTGCTGTCAACTATCATTCATATATGGCTCTGTAGCATTTAATAAAGATGTGAATAGTTTTGTTTATAATTCTCACTGCCTGTTATTAATGTGACAGTGAAACTACAATATGGAAGGGCACAGGAGTCTGCAGCTCCAACTGCTCTGGGATGGATGGAAATCGTGTGCCAGGGATCATCTTGCTGGGCTGTGCCTCGTCCCAGCAGAGCAGCTCCTCCAGTGCACTCTGGTGATCCAGCAGAGACATTCACAATAATCAAGCAACCAGAAGAGCTTTCAAGCTTTGCTACCAATGAATTAGACTCAATTTTTCAGGGTAATAAAGGTGAAGAGGAAATGCTCAAAGCAAACAGGCAGGTGCTGGAAATACAGAAAGGCTACAAGAAACTACAAAGATAATCTTCCTCCCTCATGGGTGTTTATGATTCCATTGAAATTAGAGTGATCAGAAGATCAATTTGCAGAATTCCAGCAAACAAAGAAATGGACAATACTTTTTTTTAATGCTAGTGTTGAATGGAAAATATTGTTAAACAAACAAGTTGAATCAACTCATTTACAGGCCAGAATGTATTGGCATGATCTCCATCACCTCACTAAAATTGTCCTACAGCTGCATCTGACAGGCCTCGAACATGCTGCCTTTTTTCCTCAATTTAAGTTTCAAAGCAGCATGGAAAAGCACTGCCTACTAAACAGAGATTTAGTTTAAAAAATTAATGAAAGGTGAGAAATAAAGTTAGAAAGCTCCTTTCCAAAAGCTAGGGGGTTTTATGAATAAAAGGGCACTGACTATAAAAGGTGTGTGGGTTTTTTGCACAAGATATATTCAAGTATTACGAGTTTTGCTCTATTCTGGAAAATTCTGGTCTATTCTGTGGAAAGCAGAAATAAAAATTTGATAAAATATGAAGCAATCTGTAGAAGATGCTTTATCAAACCTAAAGAAAATTGCTCAGTTACTCAGGAAACAGCCTGCTGAAGACTTTTATGTAGTGACAGAATCTTGTTTGAGGTGTTTATTTGCTATTATTTCTGTGTTAAAGCTGTCATGCACCTACAAACTAGCTGAAGCATGTAATATTAGCCCCCTATTGGAATGCTTCCAAATGGGCTTTAGAAAATAACTGGGCGCATTTTTGGCTTGGCAACCATAAAACAGCAAGACAGAAAGCAAAAGCAGCATAATTTTGCAGTCATGTAATTCTGGAAATAAAAGGACTTTGAAAGTAAATGAAAAATGTAAACCATTTTCTCAGTCCAACAACTTACATGGTAAAAGTATTAGAACACCAGATCTAGTTTTACACTTACAAGTTAGGAAGTTGTAGACTTGAAATTATTCATCGGCACTTTGACAGCCTTCAGCTAGATATCAAAATAGTTGTTCTTTTCTCCTAGCAGGATAAAATTTACTCCCTCTGCAGATAGCTTTGAGGCATTGATTTTTATTTGCAGTCATTCAAACTATACACCCCATGTATTATTTGCTTCCTTCTAAACAAATTCACCAGACTGAATAAATAATACTTTTGGTTTGGGTTTTGTTGGTTTTTTTGTTTTGTTTTGTTTTTTTGG
>VYXC01011656.1:281212-357841 GCA_013397175.1 Platysteira castanea | reverse complement strand
TTTTTTTTTGGGGGGGGGGGGGGAAGTGGGAGAAGGGGTGTTTAAATTATACTTTTCTTGTAGTATCTTGAACCTAGAAAAGATTAAGATTCCTGAGTCCTGCCTAATTCCCGCTTGAATTGCTTATGTCGTATCTGTGATCCTCAAGATTCAGGCCGGCTGTTGAAATATCCTGAAAGCCAAAAATGCATACAAATATACCTATATCTATATATCAGCTTTGACATTGAAGTTTCTCAGGACCTGGAAATTCTGCTCTGGAGAACAAATGTGACTTCCCAGCCTTGCACAGTCTGAAGCAGACAGACTTCCATTCTCGAAGTCTTGAAGCCACAAAGAAAGCACTTCCTAACACGTTACCTTAGATAGGACACTTGGTAGTCAGGTTTACATCAAACCCAACATCAGACAGCAAAATCAGATGCTGCTTTTCAAAACTATGACAGTGGCCTCTCTTCCCTCCACCCCTCTCCCTGCTACAGCAGCTGAATGATTAGAGAGTGTGCAAGGATTTCTGTGAGAGAGCCAAACCTGTCTCTGTTCCAGAGGAAGGATGAACACGATTTCCTGAGGTAGTGATTATAGCAAGCACTGAGCCAGGGGGTGGATTGTCGATAACTGGGCCCTGTTCCTTTCAAAGGATAACTTTAGCCTTCTATCAAGTTATTTTAACGTGTAAAATAAATGAACTTTTGTGAGAAAAAGGGCATACGTGACTTCCCAGCATTTGAACCAGTAACTTTTTGTTGGGTTAGAGAGACTGACTGTTCTCTCTTTTTTTTTTTTCCTCAGTGAGCATTTAATACTTCAAAACATAATGGAAACCATTGTAATAGAAGTTAAGGGAAGGAGAGAACATTGGAGACGTAGATCTGAACATGCCATCTATGTCCCTTTGAAGGCATGGCTTTTATCCCCTGGTATTAATTTGCTGTATGATAGATCCCTTGGAGCCTCTTCTGCTGAAACTTTCATTATACATAAAAGAACCAGGGATTTTCTAAGGCAGAAGGAGAGAATATTCCTAAATCTTTAATGCTTAAAAAAAAGGCATGTTAAAATATAGTACATCCTCAATGTTTCCTGGTGCACATTTTTAATGGTTAGAAATTTCATTGAAAGCTGATTCCTATTCATATAAAGTGATTTTTTTTTTCAAGGCTACAGATCAGGGCACTGAAGTCTTCCTATGGCACTAGGCCAAGCTTTGTTACAAGTATTAATTTCTTTGCACAAATCACTTGTGAATTGAGGTGGCATTATTAGTTACATTTTACATATCAGGTACTAAAAACAAAATGGCCAAAGGAGCAAAGTAGTTTGACATCCTCAGGGACAAGACTTAATAGCTTTTTAATGCTGAGAAAACAGCTGTCATTAATCTCAATTCTTCAAGAATGTAGCAGAAACAAGTGCTTGGCGTTAGGAACCCACAAATTCAAAACTACACACACTAAGCATTTTGAATTGAGAGATTTATCCATTACTGGGAAACCTCTTGTTTAAGAAGTTCAAATCGTTTCGTGAGTGCTACTCAGTTCCTTTAGGATGGTCTCTTCTGCTTCCATAATTCCCTCACAAACACCCTTGTACTTTGCACTGCTGACAGTTACTACAATAGGTACCTTACATGGAACATAAGGACTGATTGTACAGCCTCATTCTCAAAATTATACTTTTCGTATTATGAGGCAAATAATGAGCACCATGGAATTTTATAACCATTACCAAACATTTAAAAATTACGAAATCTGAATTGTTATTTTTAAAAAAAGGATAAAACATTAATTATGATATGCTGGCACTGATTGGTTAAAACAATCAAGATTTTTTGCTATTTTATCATAAGAATACCATTATAAACATGGATGGATGCAAATTATGTACAAATAATTTTAGATCTCTCTAGCCTCCACATATGTCAAAGAAAGCACTGAGTTCACTGCATTCTATTTATGTACTCTTGCCTTGTGGTCAAGAGATTGAACATTAATTAAGGGAAAAAATCAAATTTTGGTCTCTGCATTTAAATCTTTGGTTCTAGTAGTGCTATCATAATTAAAGGTATTCAACAGGTTTTGGAAAATTAAATTTAGATCCACAAACTTGGTGATAATTAAAAATCATTACTTCTTATTTAGTCAATTTTCATGAGACAAATTAAATGCATAAAGTTGTTCATATGCTGGCATTTTTGAAGGAACTGACCGCATACTTAGCAGTAAAATACCTTTACAAATAAAAATATGAGCCACCTTAAAAACCTGAATCCCCAGTAATTATAGCTTTACTGCCAGAAGAAAGGTTATGCAGAACAAATGCAAGCATTAGATGTAAGCAGATTTAATCTGCTAATTTTTAGGGATATTTTACACATTTGAGTTCCAAACGGTACCTTGAAAGACTCCTCGTCTGCAGGGAGATATACTCAAAGTGTAAGCAGCAGTGTCCTCCGGGCCGACAGTCAGATCAGGGGCACCACTCAGCATTGAGAGATTTGAATACACCTGGGGAAGACAATTCACAAAGAGGAAAATTCATCAAAAGCAAGTTACTGTTGCAAGAACACCATCAAGACAATATTCACTCTACCTGCTTTGAAAAGTAGAATAGAAACCATGGTATCAGTAAGTCCTGGATTTTATGCACATGAAAGAATAGACACTGTTATGAGAAATCCTGGCATATACAGATCATATCAAGCACAAATTTTGAAGTCATTGCTCAACATGATCAGCAGTATATTGCTCAGACCATGGAACTTCTTACATATGCATAGATTTGCACAGTTAGGCCCTTGATATTTTACATATATTTTCGCTAGAAATATAACAAAGAGGTTCAGCAGTAGTGATCCATCTAACTAGACAGAGCAAAGCAAAATCTGAAGTGTCATTTTAACATCATTTTCTAGACCTCAAGTGACATTAAACTGTGCTTCTTTATATGTCATATTTTGTACATGGCATGCGTGGTAACTATCTGGGCAATTGAGAGATCAGTACAATTTTCACATGCAGAATTTTAGATTTTGCAAACCGTAAAGCTCACTGCAAGGATACAGGCTGAGTATTTTTTACTTGCATCTCATTTCTTTCTCTCTTGAGCAGGATTGATACAGAGGGGTTCTCTGAGCAGCTGCTCGTGGAAGAGGCATTCAGGTCAGAGGCATCACTGGGCAGAGCTGGCGAGTGCCCGCTGGAGCCACGGGTGAGGCAGCAGCAGCAGCTGGGTGTGGGAATGGCTCTGCTCACACCCTCTCCTCCCTTCCCCTGCCACTGGGTGAGGCAAACTGCTCCGGAGTGACAGCAGTTTAAACTGGAACTGCAATTTCTGCTCTCATTTACAGGTTACAGTTTTCCACTGAGGCACAGAGTTCTTTTAAAAAATCTCTTCAGGATATCATGCAGTACTGTAGCATGCTGCCGTTTCATATTACATTAAAAACCAGAATTGTCTCTGTTGTTTGGAGTGAAATCACAAGTCAAATCGGAAGAGCTTGAATTTTTTTCCAGCTCATTTATTCATTTCGTTAATGACCACAGCTAGCCGGTCAAGCATCCAAGTGGATACCTGCATTCTACAAAGATTTCTTTTGCAACACTAACAGCATTAGATGTGCATTCATTTTTTAAAGTAAATATTTTTTTTTATTATTTTCTGTAGGAAAAAAAGCC
Organism: Platysteira castanea; assembly: GCA_013397175.1. Lineage (NCBI taxonomy): Eukaryota > Metazoa > Chordata > Aves > Passeriformes > Platysteira > Platysteira castanea. Next base: position 354,164 of record VYXC01011656.1, on the reverse strand, counting down.
AATTCCTAAATCATCTTTTCATCTGATACAGATGATCATTGCCTAAAACACATTCCCTCTCTGTGGTATTTATGTTAATGTAATCGCTTTTTCAGGTGCTTGTTCTTCTAAATGCAGAACTTCTACTGCAAGTAACAGAGAAAAAAACTGTAAAGCAACAATCTTCCTCTTCCCCAATAAATCTGCATTTCAAACTGGATATTAGAAGTCCAGTAATCAGAAAAAATAGGAAAAGACTACTTGTCAAGAGGAAAAAAAAAAGAAAGGCTAAAAAAGAGATGGATGAAAGGCCTTATTGAATTGGCATTTGGAGAAAAAAAATTGAAAAAAATCTTTAAGTTGTCAACAAAGAGCAAAGCATAGGAAAGTTAGGACTGTTACATACTGACGATGGGAAAGATTATTTTTTAAAAATATAAACAATAAATGAGTCACACTCCTATATTTATGGATTATTCCATTTCAGTTTACAATGAATGTACACAAAAGTAAAGGATAAGTACTTAAAAATACAGCTAGGATAACAAAAATGAAAGCATATTATTAGGAACAGAAATAAGATTACTTAAAACAAGATTTTTATTTAAGGGAAAATTGACATAGAGACAGAAGCAAAAGTAGGATAAATGTGATTAGTTTAAACTGGATAAAAAGCAGAAGGGTAGGGTAATACAGTCTTTATCAAAGACTGGACATAGCAGACTAGTTTCTACCAAAAGATGTCAAAGTAAAAGGAATACAACTGGCATGGTTGACTAAAAACATGAAATGCTTATGGACTGCTGATGAGTAAATATGGACTGGAAGTTTGATTTTTCCATCATTCAAGAGAGATTTTAGGTACCTTTTCAGAGTAGTGAACTAGCAGAAGCTAAATTATTTTTAAATGAAGTTGTTAATCTTAAGGAAGTGACTGGATAACCAAATAGGAAAAGGTTGAGTATAAGCAATGAAATAACGTCAGTACACACACGGATACTATTTCAGTGTTTGAATCCAGATCCTGTATCAACAGACGTGATGGAATTCTCCCTTCCCTCCCCCACATCAATTGAACCTTTTGGGATCAGATACCCACTAAAACTTGTACATAACTGATGCTGGCCTCAGCCTGCTACCACCTTTCCTACTGCAGTCGTTAAACTCATATCCCTCATGCTGCTTGCTATTCCAGCCAAAACAAATACTCTTGATCTTATTAAGGCATCACTCATTCATTTACCAACCTTATTTGTCTTTACTATTTAAGTTATTTACACCTTAACCAATCTCCAAGCAGTGGTCACAACAACACAGTCTCCTATTTCCAACCTCCTAAGAAGGTTTATGGTTGTAACAGGCATCACTCACCAGTTACCTCCCATGTGTTCCTCAAACAGAACTTTGTCTTGCTCTAATGGCCATGTGATTTATCAGCTCTGTTACTGAGACTAATTAAATGATCAACCTCAGATGAAAAATGGATATAAAATTGCATGCCCATGCTTGCCCATGCACACAGGCAATTTATCCTAATATCAGAATTCATAGCAACCATTCTCATTTGTTCACAGAAATTTGAGATTCTAATATGGCATAATGTGTAACATCTGACTGCTTAACTGTAGGTCTATTACAAAATAACAGCACATCCAGGAATATTGAGAATGGGAAAAACTTGGAGAATTTACAAGTACATCAAGGGGATAGGCCCGCAATTGCAGATTTTTATAACAGTAACTTGTTGCAAAGATTTCGTAAGTTTAGAGGAAAACTTGGAGTGAAGCAACAAAAGAATTTATACACAGTAAGCATGAACTTTCTTCTGAACATCAGAGAGAGAGCCATTTCTTATTAGAATGTATTTTTATGAGGATTGTATGTAAGAAGAGGACACCATTTTAGTCACAGATGTAGCAGTGAATAACTTTATATCCTATAACAATCTACAACACTGTATTCCCAAAGGTACCTGAATAAAAAAATCTTCTTTGGATCACTATTGTTAGGCAAATATATTTTGAAGGAACAAAATAGGGCATAATTTGGGGTGCTTTTATCAAAACGAAAAATAATATTGATTTACAAGCTATTCAAAATGAGCCAAGATATGGAATTACTCCTTCCAGCTAGTGGAAAAGGCAGTTTGACAGCTTTTGTCCTAATTTGCAATGAGAGAATGATGAATAATTACAGGCAGATTAACCAGAGCCCACTCCAAGGGTGAGGTTGCAGAGATATGTACTTACACACAGTACTTACACAGAGAGAAACAAGCAGATCTGCACATACACACCGAGGCACACACAAAATTTATCAGGCATAAATAACTGCAGTTTCTTGAAATATGTTGCATCATTTCACTATCACTCAGGAAACTAGAATTTCAGAATAATGCAATGGACCCAAAATGTAAATTATTAACAAAGTTATCATTGTGACCCTGCACAACATTTGCTCAAATCAAGCCATCCCCAAGATTTTATTTTTTAAATGATAGTATTCTCCATTGTCTTATACTGCAAGTCATTATTTACGCACAGCCAAAAAGTATAAATGGAGTACATGTATAAAATGCTGCAATTTTAAACTAATGTATCAGTCACAGGCTTGAAAACTCATTTTGCAGAACTGCAATATGGCTATTTAACATGAATAGAAATGGAAAACCTAACTTCAAAATTACAGTAGCTTTTTCCAGAGTTGAATAACCAAATAAAGCATAACTCCAAAAACGTCAAGGCAAAGTGGTGAACGGACGTAATATAATCAAATATACTTAAATTCCATTGTCTCTTAGTATAAAAAAAGTTAGACAGTAATATGTTCAAGGTTTCCATTTGAAAATTGTTTCTCAGGTCTTTTTGACATAGTGAGAAGTTCTACTCAGCAAAAAGTCAATGTGCTTTGACACTAGGCCAGAACTGGGTCTGTGAGAGCCACTGATCAATCTCACAAACAGATTCTTTCCAAAGCTCTCAAGAATGGCAGTTTTTTTCCAAAAAAAGCCCCCATTACTTTCCCTCATCCACCTTTCAGTGCAAACTTTCCTAATTCCTGAGTTACTAGAAACTCATTTAATTCTTGCAATCACTCTTACTTTGCCGCCAGGATGTTACCACACTGAAGTAAAACATCTTTGCATTGCACTGAGAATATTCCCCAAAGAATTCCTGCCTGTTCAGCTGCAGTCTGGAGTTCTACATAATGAAGAGTGCTACATAATCCAGATTTGTTCCCAAGCCAGGCCACCTGTCAAGACCACTGACACATTTCAAGAAACAAATCTGACCTAAGACCTTACTACACCCTTAATTGATCTAAAAATTTCAGAACTGGTCATCAGAAAAACACCTGCCAACAATCATAGTTATTCTTAAATTCTCCAGGCTTTTGTACCGTTCCTTATTGCTATGAAGAATGCCTTTTCTTTAGTGAAAAGAACTCCTGTTACAGAAGTTCTGGTAGATAATGTGGAAGCCAAGAGAACTGATGTGTCCGCGGAGACACAATAAAGAGGCTCTGACACCTGCCAGGTTCAGCAGAAAGAAGCAAATGACGTCGGTTTATTGACACTACATTATTCTTAAACACATTCCAATACCACAAGGGATTGGAGAGCATGTCACTTCCTTCTCCATCTTCACTGGAGAAGAAAGGTGCTCATCAAAATGGTCTTATCACAAAAGGAATGAAAAACAGAAAATACCGTTAAGTAAACATCGGCTCTATTTACATAGAACTGTGTGAGAAAATATCTGACTCCAAGGTTAAAAACAGAAGGCTTACAGAAAAACAAGGCTTTAGCAAAAACCCAGGGCAACAGACTGAAATTGGAAGGACAGACAAAAATTGAAGAATTATGGAATGCACACATCCACTTGTGGTTAAAGAATATAAACTTGGTGACCTTGAGCAATCAGGTTACTGCACTTGCACAGAATTTATTCTTAGAAAATCTCAGATACATTACCAAACAAGAGTTAGGCTGAACAGGGAAGCCCCTCATTAAAGTTTTATGGTACATAATTTTATTACTTTGAGGCATTTGTTACAAATACCCAAGCTTCATGTCATTGTTTTGGTGATATTGTAAAAACCCAAAATGGAAATAATAGAGAATAGAGACATAAACACCTTGAAGAACAGGGGATTTCATTTTTTAAATGTATTTATTCTACAATAATTTTATAAAATACTAACAGTTTGTATAACCTAATGCCTGAAAGGTAATTTACCTGGGCCTTGAGATTCCCCTGGAGAGTTTATTTTAGTGACATCTATTTTGAACAGCCATGAGAAAAATAGTTGCACAGTTTTATATTTTTATTGTGAAGCTATGCCTTGAAAGAACTAGGCACCTTTCTAGCTAAAATTTCTATCAAAGGTGTCATCAGAAGGAGCCATCAACACAATTGGACAATTATTTATATCCAGTAAACAAAGATTATATAAATAAACAAGAAAATTGCATTAAAAATTTTGTCATGAGACTGAGAGATTGGATTTTCATAGAGATGCTTTACACTTCCTTTCTTGTAGGAGGAATTGAATGCAATTTTACAGACACTAAAGTCCAGTTACGATGCATTCTCTTACCTTATATTAATTCATCATCAGAGAAGGATGTGCTCTCTAGCTGATGTTACATAGGCACAAATTCTTTATGAATTCTGCTGTGATATTTTTTCATATCCAGGAGTAAGTTAATCACAAGAAAGGCTATTTGTTGTAAGATCCCCTAGAACCAACCATCAAGAGCACAGTGGCAGCAGTTCCCTAAGGTTTACACATCAATCAGTAGAAAAGAATTCATAAAACTGTTTACATTTTTCAAGGGAATTTATGGAAATTGTCTTTTTAGTCGTGGAAATCTTTGTGGGAACTGGAAGTGTTTTGCATAGAAGTTTTACAGGTAGACTGATGGAGTCATGCACAGGATCTCCACAGAATTGCAAAGGCACTTCCTCCCAGCTCTAGATCCACACTAATGATGGCACAGACAATCAAACCACATACACGAAAATTATTGCTGCCCCAGACATAAACCCTCCCCATATGATTAAAAGGAAAAAAGCATTATTCAGCTGGAAGAGAGCTGTCTTTATCCAGTAAAGGCAAGGATTATTTCCCTCTTCCTCCTTCCAGACTTAAATTTCATTTTAAAAAGTCACTTTTGCAGTAGTACCCTCATTTTGGCTTAGGCTATTAGAAAAAATACAGCAAATACTGAGAAACAGAATAGTATATATACAATGTAATTTTTTTGAATGGAATTAGGGATTTTGTTAAGTTTATAGTTTAATATATTCAGTTAATAAAATGGACTAATGAAGCTAAATTTACACCTCAGAGGCAAAATTACCCAAGTATTAGTTCAGCTAAATTACTTATTGCTAAGTATTCATCGTGCAGTAAATTGTTTATGGACGTGCCTGTAAATTATTGTGTTTGTCAGCTACTGGCACATCTCATACCATTCTTGATATACGTTGAGCTTTATTACTTCAGTAAATGATTTTTTTTTAATATCAAGTATGTCCCAGTTAATCTATGAGAAATTACTTCATATGGTGGATGTACTCCAGCAATGTAGGGTGTATGGGGCACATCAACCAACAATTCAATAATGAAGATGTTAATTAGCCAACAAAATTACAAAAGATCCCATCAAAAACATATCCAAAACTATTACTTTTTGGATTATCTTTGCTCTGTCTGCCAAGACTGACAACATTTCCTCTACCTAATCACCATTTTAGCTACAGCACAATACAGAAAACTGTCAGAGATGCTGGATTAGACAGAAGGAGGAGTTATTGGGCTGCCAGCAACTGCCCCCAAGGGAAACACCAGCACAGACAAAACCAGTGCTCTGCTTCACCACAGACTACCCAGATATTACAGTAATCAGGCAGCATGGAATGAACAACAGCAACAAAATTAGAATCATTTCTTACTCCTGTTGCCCTTTGAGCTATACACATCTGAGTAAATAAAGTTTATTTTGCATTTCCAGCAAGGCTGTGGATCACAGTTCCCTCTAAGAGAAGGCTTTCTGCTTTCTCCTAATGACTACAGATACTTGTTTCTGTATGTTCTGGATTTAGTGATTAAATCCTAATTTACAGGCAGACCCTTTTGGAAATAAAAGCAAGCAAATGATCTTTGCTCACTCCAGTAGAACAAGACACTACATGACATCTGCTGGGGAGTGCTGGAAGTGGTTAATATTATTTGCTTTGTTCAGGGCACAGTTTCCAGATTCCAGCAGCCTTTGTGGCCATGCCTTTTCCAGCAATCCCAGCCCACCTTGCTCCAACAACTGTTCTGCAACTGCTTCTGGGTAAGAACCTAGCATAGAGAAAAGGCATTATTCACATTGATTAATTTATTATATGCATACAAGCATGAAACAGCTGACCTTACTACTTCTCTCCCAAAGGTCCCAGAGCAAAAAGAGCACACACAGTTGGACTGTCAAGCAGTATTTCACAGAGATAAAAAGAGCACAAAAACCCCCCACATCACAAAACCAACACCAACCAGATTTCAGGGCCCAGAGAACACCCTCAAGGAGGTCAAAGTTCAGTCAGACTCAGCTCACCCTGGAACAGTTACAACTGTCATAAATTCATTTAATGCAAAATTTCTGAAAAAGACATACAATGAATAATTTTAATATATTCATTTTGAAGTTTGTTATTTCTGTGCCTTTCACTTACACAGGCACAAAAAAAATTGAGTTCACACAAAATAAGAAAGCAGGAATAGTTCTGTTGCCAAAAACACTCACTTCTTCCAGAGATAAAAGTACAAATATATTAGAAATGCAAATGTATTCACATGTAAAAACTAAGATTGTTGAAAAGAAAAATGTCAAAGCTGGTGTGCCAAAAAAATAAATTTCTTACTTTGTTTTGGGGGATGATAATGAATCAAAAAATAGGAATATGAACCTGGACCTTTCTGCGATATACAAAGTTTACTAAATGTAGATTGACCTGTAAAAGTGAAAACCTGGAAAACTGGAGACTAGCAAGGAGACATCCAAGGAAAGATTTTCACATTGGCATGAATTATCATTACATAATAGAACACTGCTGCTGGTATATAGATGATCTCTCTCTATATCATGAGATCAAATCACTCATTACCATCACCTTCCAATCTGAATAAAGCACCATTTGGAGCTACTGGCACCGAGGCAGAGAACAAAAATCACTCAGTTTGCAAGTCCACACTAGTCAACTAGTCAGATTTTATCTTCTAGAATGTACATTGTCCCATTTTCAATCCTTCCCCAAAAGAAAAAAACTAAATATATATATTTACATTTTAATTTAGCCGATAGTCCCCTGCATTGCTTCAATAGATTGAGCCCTCCTGGCAAACACTGTGTGGCCATAATATCTGGATGTTATCTACTCTAGATTTAAATGCCATGATATAGTCACAAACATGGATTTTCTTAAGCAAGGTCAAAGATGTTCCGATGTTGCCCTGGTTTTTGCTAAAGCCTTCTGTTTTAACCTTGGAGTCAGAATTCTTGCTCACACAGTTTCATGTAAATAATAGCCAATGTTTACTAACGGTAAAATTTTACTTAACAGTAAATTTTCTGGTTTTCATTCCTTTTGTGATAAGAAACTTTGATGAGCATCTTTTTTTCTCCAGTAGGATTGAGAAGGAAGTGACATGTCCTCCAATCCCTTGTGGAGTTCAGAATTGTATAAGAATGTGACATATGTAAATAAAGTTGCCTTTTCCCTCCTTTCTGCTGAACCTAGCAGGTGTGAGAGCGTCTTTATTGTGTTTTCCCAGACACATTCCTGCTTAAGGACTTCTTTGCTGGTGAGAAGAAAAGCAGAATTTCATCATCGTTGCCCTAATGTACCTTCTGTCTCTGGTGGTATAGGACATGGGATCCAATATATAGGTACAGAAGCTGAGGAATGCTACTGAAATACTTTTATCACTTTCAAATTAGACACACAGACAAGATAAATACTAGAAAAATTATGATACTTCAGTACTACAATAGTGTTTTTAAACAGGAAAATGTGTGTGTGTAAATAGAGTTATAAAATACAGTTAATGGAAAACATGAAAAATAATTATTATATTTAATAGTAAAAATATGTTCTTGAGCAAGAAAATTAACAAAACTCTATTTCCTAAGAATTTGTACTAACCTCCCCAGCCATCCACTGCCTTTAAACAACTCCAGTGATTACCTCTGAATTTTCTCTTCTACCAGCAAACACACAAAGTATTGCCAACTTCCTTCAACATTGCTGAAACAACAGCTGGGCAACAGACAGTAACTGGGATAATGGGCTAGGCCACTGGGCCATGAGAAATTCATGTATAGTGAGCTCATGCTGAAATCCTTCCCTTAGTAGGATAATATTTTTTGTCCTTTTCATGTAATATTCAATATTTTATGAAGATTTTAGGAACCCAGTAATTCTCAGGCCCCTTCTCTGATTTCAGAACTGATGGGGCTGGCCACTGGTTTCAAATCATTGGAGGAGGAAAGATCAGCAAATGAACAGAGAACAATTGCAGAAGTGCTGTCCCCTTGGAAACCAGACTAACACAAAGAAATCTTTTTTTTTCCATCAAACATACAGTAAAATCACACATTATCACACAGATTCCCTGACTATAAACATATCCACATACTATAAACTATAGAAAATTTTCTGACAGATACATGAATTTTATTAGTGTACCTGAAATTACAGTAATTGCTGCTAAGGTTATACATTATGTATAGGTCCTTGGACAGAAAAAATATTTGTCATATTACTGCAGAAAAATTACCTTGTATTTTAACGTCTTCTTGGTAAAATTGTGCACCCATAAGATTTTGTGAGTGACCTTTCCCACTTGGCACTCTATCACAATACAATCCTGAGGCAGAGGTTTCCTCCCTATTCCCTTAAGACTAAAGATGTTCTGAGTTCCAGCTGTAAGATTTCTCAGAATAAGACTTCCCTATGACAAAGAAAGGAGAAGAAAAAAGTTTCATTACTGTACAAGTCCCCTTTAACTGCCAAAGCAATGCCTTTACATTAATTAGTCTTAAATCTAGGCGAGAAAGCAAGCTTACAAGAAAGTGCTCCTATTGAATTTTCTAGTTCTTAAGTAAACTTCATTGCAAAACAAAGAAGAAAACGAGAGAAACAAATCTTTTATTTTAATTTTTCTAAACTATAAAATTCAACATTAAAAAGTTTTCATATTTCTAGGTTTTATATTTCTTGGCTTCTTCTTGAAAAATAAACATCCAAGAACATAAGTTCTCATGCCTCCTTGTGTCTCATGTAATATTTAACTTTGCTCATTGGGTGTTTCCACCTGTCCTTCACCTGTCTTATGAGCACTGTGTTGAGCCTGGAGAAAGGGAGACCCAAAGGAACCACACTGCTGTCTACAAATACCTGAGAGGAGGTTGTAGTGAGGCAGGGATGGATCTCTTCTCTATGTTTCAAGTGAAAGGTTGAAAAAAATGGCCTTAAATTGTGCCAGGGGAGGTTCAGATTAGATATTTCAGATTAGATATTAGCAAGAGGGTTTTACTGAAAGAGTGGTTAGACATTGGAAAAATTTCCCAAGGAAGGTGGTAGAGTCACCATCTCCAGAGGCATCTGGATGTGGCACTTGGGATATGGTGTAGTGTTGCCCTGGGTTTTTTGTAAGCCTTCTGTTTTAACCTTGGAGTCAGATTCTTTTCACACAGATTCGTGTAAATAATAGCCGATGTTTACTTAACGGTATTATCTGTTTCTCATTCCTTTTGTGATATGACAACTTTAATGAGCACCTTTCTTCTCCANGGATCTCTTCTCTATGTTTCAAGTGAAAGGTTGAAAAAAATGGCCTTAAATTGTGCCAGGGGAGGTTCAGATTAGATATTAGCAAGAGGGTTTTACTGAAAGAGTGGTTAGACATTGGAAAAATTTCCCAAGGAAGGTGGTAGAGTCACCATCTCCAGAGACATCTGGATGTGGCACTTGGGATATGGCGTAGGGTGACTTATGGCGATGGGTTGACAGCTGGATTAGATAATCTTGGAGGTTTCTCCCAGCCTGGATGATTTTGTGATTCAGTTTAAATGTTCTTCCTAATCCTTTTTCATCAAAGGATCTAGGGCTTTTGGCTTTTAATAATTTTATAATACTGGAATCCTAAACTGCATTATATTTGGTTGGTATAATACGCAATCTTTATGTTTCAAAGAACTTGTTTTTCCTTTGTCTTAGGCAGTTCACATATTCCAACACCAACTTGCATTCAAAATCTCTCAACTGGGACAGAGACTAAATTACAAATATAGCTTCTTGCTGAAGGTGTCACAGCCTTTGCTCTGCTCTTTATTTTAGCATTTGGAATTGTGATTACTCTGATGGCAAAAGCAGCTGTGAAAATGTGGCTTAACCTGCAACAGAAATTATTTTACTAAATAAAGTACTCATCACATAAATTAATTTGTGATGTAGGTGTGGAATGAGAAATACTCAATGTTAGTACTTAATTACTTATGTAACGAAATATGATTTACTATAAGTATTTAAATTCAGAATAACAATGTGTATTTTTGTGATAAAAGTTCAGAATTTTTACAGAATAGCTGTAGGGTTGAAGGACTTAGCAGAAACGAATAGAATTGAAGGACTTAATAGAAAATTAAACAAAGAAGACATGAGAATATTTGGTGGGAAAATCTATCATACTTAAAGTTAGTTCGTTTGGGTTTTTACTTCAGATAGTAGGAAATCTCACCATTTCTTTATCTCAAACAGAAGCTTTAATATTAGCAACTGTCTACACACTTCCGTAATTTGGATATTAGTGATAATTTTATTGGTAGAAGCATCCTATTTAAATGTGGAAACTAATTTCTCTCTTACCGTTATTACACACTCAGCCACTGGCTTGAACGTCAGAGGGTACCGAGCTGTTTCACCGACACGCACATCCATTACGGGAGGGCCATAAAAACACTGCCCTTCCAAAATGGCTTCAAACCTCCAGTCCTGACTGGACATGTTACTCTGAAATAAAATCAAAGACGTAAATTAGATTATGCATTTCAATTTTTTAATGTGCATTTCAGCTTTCACTTGCAGCTATCACCACATCAGAGCACAGTACTCATTTGCTCCAAGTACTGGCTCAGAGTGCCTTTGGGGAGAATAAAAGCAGTGTATTTTAAAAACGAATTAATCTAATAATAAATCTGTTATTCCTGGCAGTCAGAGGTACAGAATCCCTACTTTCAGTAGCAATACTGTCAACAGGAATACTCATTAGAAGAACATGAGCATGATCTAGCTAATGGTCAAGATGGAATTTGTAAGTATCATTATAAAGATTTACAAGTATCTTTATGGTGCTGTTTAATGCTTGCCAAAATTCTGTTCCTATTCCACCTGTAGAAAATCTTAGTGTACCTCTTTGAAGCGCTGACGTGGTATGCTGGCATATATTCCCTCATTTGGCCACTGAGAGTGTTACAGGATCAGTCTTGTAAATTGAGAACTCCATCACCAAAGGAGAATTTACAGCCCTGTGTTGTCAGAATCTGGTCTTTCAAGAGACTAAAGTACTTCAAAGAATGACTGTCCTGAGCAATATGAGCCTGAGCCTATTTAAGGAACATGTTTATCTTGCATCCAGATGTTTCACAAGACTGCCTGATTATGGTAAAAAGTGAGATATGTCATAATACACGTTTAGAGGCTGCCTTAAAATAGTAAAACTAAAATGATGCTTTTCAGCCTCCTACTATTTGAAAGACCCAGATGATCAAACATCCAGTCCAAAAAAAAAAAAACCACTCATTTGAAAGAGAAAATAAACTGTCACTCATGAGCTAATTTATGCCTTGCCAAATTGAGATTAATCTAATCTGATCTGTAAAAAGATGAAGTAGTCTTTTGACCTATAATGATCTTCATCCATGGGAAATTGTATATAAACATCAGAGATAAAGAATGGATTTGAGAGAATAGAGATGATACTTCAGTCTTTGCTTCTTACTATGAAAGTCTCAGAAATAAAGACCCTGTGGTCATCAGAGCTACCCCAGAGTTACCCACACCTGCAGTATCATATATCTAAGGTTTGATTAATATGTATGATTAATGCTTCAGTGTTAGCTGTTAAGAGATAAATTTCCCAGTAGTTGATCACATATGCCTGCTTGGAATGTTGAGGTTTGTGTAGTGCCTCAGTTTTACAAAAAACTTCGATCACCATGTCTCCAATTCTGTAATAACAATCACACCATCTCTGGTAGAAAACACAAAAGGAAAAAGTAATTGATGTAAAAAGTAATTGCATGAAGTCCTCATGCAAGATAAAATGAAAGAGGAAAAAAAGACAACAAAAGTTTATTTTTATTATCATGCTTTTTTTTCTCCACAATATCAGGAAAAACTTTATCCTTTTGAAAATCTGCTTGGGCAGCCTTAAAATTGGCAGGTCATCACTCTCTGCTAATCTAACATTTTAAAAGTTGGGATAAAGGAAAAACATCATCAGGATTGGTCTAGGTTCTAGAGGAGGACAGTGAAAATTTGGCTGCTTAAGTTGTTTTATTGTCACTAATTTTCAGTACAATTGGTATCAGATGTTTCCTTTATCCACAATAGTGATGATTACATCAATATGTAGCACAAATATTTCTTCTTAATCTCTCATACACAAACTTGTCATCTGGAAAAATGTAGATGACAAACATGGTCACTTTGAAATTCCTTTGTAACAAATCCTTCTAACAAAGCATGAATTTGTCTAAAAGTACCTGCTAAAGAAAGATATCAAGGTCAACCATAAACATCAGAAAATTAAAACAAAATATTTGTTAAATTCTACTCCTTTATACTTGTTCATTAACAGTTTTAATTAATTAATCATCTCATTCCTACAGGATTTCTGCTTAATGTAGAATCTTATCCAAAGCCTGTCAAGTCAATTAATTTAAACACAACTAATGCTAAGGGAGTCAGAATCTCCTCACAAGATTGTAGGTGATTCAACCCAAGGTACATAATAATTGTATTGGACCTATACCTGGAGAGTCTGAAAGGCAGAGATGGAACAGTTACATTCATCTCATGCTTGAGAAAATTATGGAAATCCCAAAAGGAACTAATCACAGATCTCAGATTTAGCTGGGTTCTTACTCCGGTTCTGTGACTGATTCACTGCCTGGCTTTAAGCAAACCGGCTGACCATTTAATTTGCTCCATTTATCAAGTGCTCCACCTAACACACATTATGACTGTTATTTTGATTGTGTCTATAAAAAGTGCTTTGAACAAGAAATATTTGGTTCAAGAAACTAATTGTAGCAGATTGAACAACCCCATCTTCAGTTCCACAATGACCATGTCTTTTCCACAGAATATTTTAAAAAATTTAAATGACAAATACAATAGTGCTAACAACAATATAAAAATAAGGGAAAATTTTTGACAAAAGGAGAAGCTCCAACTAGAATGAGTGTATAAAGAAATGTAAAGTATCTAACTCCTAAAAAGAGTAACACTCATTTTGTATACGAAACATGAAAGAAACCTTGTGAAAAAAATAATGTACAGTTACAAAATCAACCTTAGGATGTAAAAGAACAGGAAAAATTTCACACTTTTATATTTGTTTGTCCATCAATGTTTGATTTTGCAATTTTGGGGCATACCATTTAAAGCAGATTTTGTGATCACGTATATGCATTTCATCGAAAGAGAGACACTAACAGAGATATGCATTCCCTCTCTCTCACACAGAGTATATGCTCCTTTTGGGGTATTTCTTACTTCCTTGCTAAGAAAATGTGCAAGACTTTATAAAAGTATGACTCCCTGCATGACATTTAAAAGCATATGTTTAGAAACACTCAGAAGTGAAAAATAAATCCATCAGAATAAAGCAAATCTGTTTAGAAGCTGTCTGTTTAAACAGGGTAGAAAATCCCCTTACTTTTCTGTTATGTATCAGTTGTTTTTAGGCTAATGTAACATTCAAAAAAATCAGTGTTTCATAAATAAATTATTAATATCTTAAAACGTGTGCAAGAAGATACAGCACTGTAATATGGCTTCCTTTCATTTTCTTTTATTCTTTCTGATGTACTCATTCCTTGTCTACTCTCAATATTTGACAGAGCATTCAGTATGGTCTTTCCCCAGATATTCAGTCTTGTTTGAATCTGTCCCCACCCTTCTGACTACAAAATCTCAGAATAATTTCTCTGTAAATTAACTCACTAGTATTTTTTAGTGGCTCTACAATCAAAAGTACATAGACCAAACTGTAGTTCAGATCTCAGGGAATATTTTACTGGTTTTATCTCTTAAAGAATCTTTATTGCTTCTCTCACAGTTTAAGTTCCTTCCCTATAATTTTTGTCTTTTTTGTGTTTTATTTTAAAGTTCTCCAAAATTTGACCAATAATTTTCTGATGGAGATGATAGTGCACCCATCTTCTCTCTCTGGTCTTACTTCTCATGTGTCAAGGATTTCATACAGAAAATAAACATGATAAAACTATATATGATATACTGTCTATGCTTACCACATTTTTTTAACTGTATGTAATCTTGTTCTACTATTTTATTCCTCAGCATCTCTCCTTTTTTTTCTTCAGAAAGAGTGTATTTATTCCCTAGAATAAATAACTACTTTTTTCACTTTCATTGTGATAACGTTATTAAATATTAGACTAACAATTGTCAGTAGAGAAACATCAGAATTAACCTCATCAAACTAATAATTAACTTGAAGTAAATTATTTTTCCCAACAGGCTTTATATTATATACAACATGGACTTTGAGAAATAATACTCAAGTCTGTTTTACATGCATTTCTGCATTTCAGGGGTGTAAATTTTAACAGTATTGATCTGAAATCCAGTTTTTTAAAATCCTCGATCTTAGTTTAGTTAGCAGTAGTAGAGGGGACTTACAATTGGAATTTCCTGAGTCACCGTCTGGAAAGCTGGAGTTCGAAATTCAATCTGTGCATCAGCCTGTTCTGCATTCACCACACACTGAATCTCATAGACACGAATATCACAGGATGACTTCAGAATAATCTGGCAGGGGTAGCAACCAGCATACTTAGGAGTGAATTTTATAGGAAACTCAACTGTATCGCTGCCATCTAAAAAAAAACAACAAAAAAAATTGTGATGTTGTAAAGCTTTTCAGAAACATTGCATTCACAAGCTGAATCTGAAGAGGTGTCCAATAAAGTGTAGGAGAATCTTCCCAGCAGTACATGCAAAAATTTCAAAGAAACAATGGAGTTTTAGGAGTGTTACCACATAAGTTAGTTTCCTAAAAAACGGTATATTGAAGCATGTAAATAATATTTTCTATGGTTTTAGTAGTGCACAGAGACACATTTTAAAAGAGCTCTTAAATCTAGTAGAAGATTTTAACATGTATGAATATCTGTGAATATTTTAAAAACTATACAAGCTACTACACTTTCGTCAGCAGCTACCATCAGAGATATCAGTGGTAGTACAGTGTATTTGGCTGAGTATCCCCAACAATTACTGAAATTCTGCTAAATGTAGTAGTTCTCATGACAACTCATTAGAATTTTTCTATGCCAAATATTGGATTCAAAGTCTGAGTTTCCAAAATTGACAGGGGTGTCCAGGGTGAAACAGATTCATGCAAAGTCCCATTTTCCCAATCCACAGCACACAGGAAAAACTCCCCACAGTATCTCTAGAGCAAGGAAAAAGCACTACAAAAGCTGTCTATCTTTGTACAGAGCCAGGTCTAACAAGTGTTTCAAACACGTCCTCCTCTGTTCTTCTTACAGAAAAGATCAGACTCTCCCACCATATTTTAAGCCCCTCAGTAGCCCTTGTAGGACACATTCCAAAGGAGAAAGGAAGGTATGTGAGGAACTCCAGTGATGGCCATAAAGAGTTCCCCACTCCCAAGAGCTTCTAAGAAACCTGAAAAACCACACAAAGACTGCAGCTGTAAAAAACTTCACTGTAGTTTTATATATAACAAAGACTGATTCTTTTCAGCATTCTCCAAACTTAGAAACCAACACCTAAAGCTGGAAAAAGATAACAAGGAAAGTCAGAGACAAAATCATGACACAGCAGAACCTTACAGATAAAACTCCAAATAATGCAATCCTCTCTGAGAGGGAACATCTGACAAAGTCTTGTGGAATTTTCCTTTTCTCCTTCATTTGGCTTATTTTCGGATGGTATGTATGACAACTGAATTCAAACTACTCTGATATTTTCAATGACAACAACTGAATTTTGAAAGTGCAATCAGTTTTCATCTGCAAAGCTGATCATCCTCTTTCCCCCAGTGATGCTCCTTATGTGTTCAGGTCTCACCTCTCTGAAAATGAGCACTCGACTGAAGTTTTCTTGTGGCCTTATGTCATCACTACTTCAGGTTTTCCACAAAAAAAGCTCAAGTAGAAAATCATACAGTGACATTATTCATCTGTCAGTACTACTAGACTATCAGAAAGATTACAAATTGCACCGCAGGTTCAACCCTGTCTGAAATAACTAGTTTGTTCTCTTTTAAAGACAAGATTAATGGCCTGGTAATTTTTTTAATTATTACTATTTTGTCCTATTTTAGCACTGAATTATTGTCCTCATGGGCTATCTTCCACAGAAGTGACCTGAGTTTGTCAGTTATGTAAGGAATGAAACTCTTCCATTCTTCAGTTCATTAGTACAGTCTCTGTCCACAAGAATTATTTTAAGATGTTGAAACAAAATATTTACTTTAAATTTAAAGTACACATTTTAAATACTTGCATTTCAACTTGAAGTAGATGTTTAAATGTGTATTTGAAGAAAGATAATACAGTGAACTGAAAGATCCAAAATATTTCTGCATGAGTTTTATTTTCTGGCACTAAATGGAAATTTTAATTACTAATAACTAGGGTTATTTTTCCCTTACTTGGGCCCATATTTGAAATGCACACTTTCACACAATCCTATAGAAAAACTTAAAAAGAAAAACCACAAAAATTACATTCCATAATTATAATATCTAGTATGGCATTACTTTGGTAAAAAAAAAAATTGTAATTTCAATGAATGAAAAGGAAAGCAAGTAAATTAGTTATGTTTATTCAACGTAAGTATCTTCTGCAGTAATACGTGGTTCCTCCAAATCGAAATAACTACAGAAATATTTGTCTTCTAATTATAGGTGAAAATTACTTTTTTCCCTGCAAAATGTTTTTCATGCTAATTTTAAATACTGTAAAGTAAACTGGGCTTAAAAGTGACTCATCTTAGCATGTTTTCTTCTCATAAGACATTCAAGATTAATCTAAAGATATATTCAAAGATTTAATGAACATAATCCACGGGGTCACACCTGGCTTACCTAACAATTTCTGAGACAAAAATGTTAACAGTAAGCCATGGGCATCATTTATTTAATTCCCACGTAGCAGGAAGCAGAGCCTGCATCCATCAGAAAGAATGAGGCTGCAAGCATTTCTTCAACAGTGGCAGAGCACTGCAGAGGTTTGCTACAGCTTCCATCCCTACACAGGATTTTTATTGTTTGACAGGGAAACATTCCATGTGAAATAAGCTGAGCTTTATTTTCTAGATTTATGCCTGACAAATGCCTACAGGAAACATTCACTCGATCGTAGTGGGTTTTGTTGTGAGACAGTTGTCAAAATAGGGGTATTTGCAAAAACAAAAGTTTTGGTGTGCAATGTTACTAGGCATTCTTGGAAAACTAAATTACAGCACAAAAGCACTGGTCATGTGCTCTGGCAACTGCCTGGCATCTTGTGCCATTTACTTATTGCAAAACACAATACGATCACCCCCTGGAACTAGCAAAGTTCATGTCTTCTGGGTCTTAAAAATCTTACAACTCATCATTTTAGATCTGCCCAAATTCAAAGCCCTCTAACTGCATTAGCCAAAAAACAGTACCTTTCAAAGAAAAATAATGACAGCTGTTTTGACATTAAAATGTAAGAAAAAAACATATTCTGTCAGGTAGTAATAATGGCCCTTAGTAATCACTATTTAGCCTTATTACAAGTTGTGGGCAGATGAAATGAGTAAAAATAGAAATGCTACTCTTCCACACCACAATCTGTTGGCATAATTTCTGAAGGTAGGAAAGTAGGGGCCTTCAGCAGTTAGTCAACTAATTGCACATTATATTAGCTTTTGTTCAGCAATGATGGTTCTATCTATTTAGAAGTTCAAAGCTAAATTTCTCACTGAACTTATCTCAGCCTCTGACACTATGCATGTGTCACAAACAACTTGTTAAATTAACCTGAAGACTGAATTTGCAGGTATGGACCCCTAGAAGGTTAAATAAGCAACCATAATGAAGAGACCAGACCCTTCTGACTTCTGTTTATATATCAGGCTTTCAAACGGGTTCACGTGAATTAGAACATCACTCGACTCAGTAGTCATGAAAAAGCAGCTACTCTTTTATATTCCTTACTGAGTGCTGATACGTTTTGAAATTTTTGCTATCACTTTGTATGTTTATTTGGTGATTTTCTTTCACTTTATCTTAATAAAACTGATTTGTAGAAGAGTTTCTAGAAAACCTACTAACTGATTATTCATTCCTTTTTCCATTTAAATAAGGTATACCATCATACATCTAAACAAACAGTTAAATACATTTAACCACAGAAGGAAAATCTACTGGGAAGAAAGAATGAAAGCAGGTTTTCCTCAATTGATCTAAAAATGAAAATGGGAGACACTGTTTTTCAATGTCTTGTTATGAATACTCAGCAGCCATGTTTGTGTACCATCCAGAAGCCAGTGAGGAGCTGTGTGGCACTACAATAAAATAGTTGTAGGGGGTTGGTTGTTTAATGATCATTGTCCCTAGTACTTATGAAAAATATTCACAGGCACTTCAGAAGCAATTAGTCACTACACCAATGGGCAAAGTTGCCAATTAAACAGTTTAATTATTACAGCCTTAAAAACCATGACACGAAGGTGTTTTCTTAAGCCATTTGATGAATCGCTCCTGCTGAAAGGGATTAGCCAAGCTATAAGGAATTACACTGATAAAATAGAGTAATAATCCAAAGACTCTTGCTCTAAAACTACAAGAAAGTCAGAGCTGAGGTCGCTCTAAAACATATCCTCAAAATTTACAAAAAAAATTTTTAAACTGATTCTTTCTGACTGGAAGACTAAACAAAATTTCCCACAAACAAGGAAGAGAGCTCAGAGCTATTACAAAGACTATGCCAAATGCATAAGGAAAGTTACATGGAGAGAGAATCAAAATCAAGTCTTTGATATTACTTACTGCAAAATAGTAAGTTAATGCAAAATTAGTGATGAAGGCCTATAGTGATACAATAAGAGTTAGCTAAGAGCTAGCTAGAGCTAAGAGCTAGACAAAGAGCTAGCCAGAGACTTCTGTGGTGCAGTCCCTTCCTTTTTGAAGTCTATATTTCTCTAAGGAAAGAAATTTTCCTTTTTAACAAAAGAGAAAAAAGTAAACCAGTAGTTACTTTAACAGAAGGCACAAAGTCAGAACAAACTGAATAAATTAACTGTAGGAACAATTATTGAGAAAGTAGAAAATATCTAATAATTCCTGATAGTTCTATAGAGAAAGATTTTTCATCATTCACTGGGGAGGAACAGAAAAAGAAAAACAAGAGAACTCTTAGATATTCTTTGCAAATATAACAGCAGAGAGACAACATTGTCAAATTCTGTAAGAGGCAACAGAATTCTAATATTAGCATTTGATACTGAATCGAAATTAGATAGCAAGGTGGAACAACTTTTTTTCATTGAAAATGAATTGCGAGATTTTATTTATTTATGGACAATTTTGATGTGAAATTGTACAACCTAGCCATCAAAAAAAATGGTTTTAGTTTTATATTCATGCCTAGGTTTTCCATGTTTATTTTTATAAACTAGGAAAAAACCTAAACCATATGGCATGACAAAAAGCACTCCCAGTGCATGCTTGCCTTAGAAAAGTTCAATAATGCACGTGACAATAAAATATAGTAAGTGCTTATCAGGACATACTTGCTTAAGTGCATATCCATTTGAAAATTTAAATCTACCATTACCTTATAGAACTGCACAAATCTATCATAAGTGATGGAATATATTTGTGTATTTATCATTTCATGACCAGAGCTGTTGGGATTTGGTTATTATTTAAATATCTAAAATAAGATATCGATATGCTGGTACTGACATGCTGCTGTATTGTTTAGAACAACAATTGTTATCAATCACTCCCATATATTTTCTTTTCTTTAGAAAACTTCTAGTCCAAGGGTATTGCAATCAGGTTTCCTGCTAATAGTACAAGTGGTAATCTAAAGTCATTTCAAGGCAGAAGACTGCAAACAAAAAAAACAATCTGAAAAAAAGAAAACCAAATAAACAGGAAGCCCTTCTTAAAAAGTACTGGGATGCTGCAGTATCAATGAACTGTCACAGGCAGCTCTGTGAGGTGCTCTGTCTCAGGAAATTTTATCTTTCCATTACTCAAAGCAATTGTCAGTGTCATGTTACAACATATAAAGTCATAGCCTATTCCAGAAAATTCCAGAATTTCCTAATTCTGGGATAAATCCTTATTTAATACCAAAACACATATTATTGGATGTTTGTCTTAGCATTAGAATTTCATCAAATAATTCTTATATTAAGCCCTAACCTGATAATTGGAGCAAAACTTTGTATCTTAGAAAAGCTTCCACTTTCTTTTTTAAAAGACTGAGTGGTAGAAAGATTCTTGTTCCTCTTGAGTTTGTTCGTATTTGATAAACCTCTCATTTACATAGTTTTACAGGTATCAGAAATTGTTTCATTACAAATCTCTGTCTTACATAGAAAGTGCTGTGCTTTCTGCACAGAGCACTTAACAGTCTTTACAGTCAGACATATTTTCCCTCTTTAAATAATTACAGGTAACCTGAAAGGAACCTCTTTCCCTCAAAGAGCACGGAGACATCAAGGTATTCAGTCTTTCAAGACCTTGAAAATTACTATAGAACTTGGCTGAACCCTTCCTCATTTGCAACCTTCCACCTAAAGTGTGGAACAAGAACTGGATGTGCTGTTCCAGGATTGTGTTCTCCTTCATAATACAGTAATAGCACTTTTCAACACCTGCACTGTATTTTTTTAAGTTAGGCATTCAAGGATCCTTGTTTTTCAAAATTTTACAACAAATCCTTTGATGAAAGAACAAGGGGGCTGATGTCAGAAAAACACAGAGCAGGAAGGATGACAGTTTGAGTTCACGCTGTGAGATAGGTACTCTGCTGCTTTGCAGATTCCTCAAACATGTTGGGAGACATCACTTCAAAACAAAGCCCTTCCCTTTCTACCTGTGTTATTTCATCTTTGAAATAACATTATTTAGCCTAAAATCCATGTTGTTCAAATAAACCAAACTGCCTAGGAAGTTGTTCTGCTTAGTTAAAACTTAGTTAAAGCTGTTCTTTCATTAATTGCTGAAAAGACAAATAGAACTGACTTATGTACTGATTTTCACCTACTCCAAAATCCACAGCCATTTCCTTCTTTCCCAGCCATAGTGGGTGTTGTGCTGCTGGACAGGACCAGCATATATACAGCAGAAAAAATGCTTATAAAATCTATCCAACAGAGATAATATAGAGGCTTTGACTTAGCAAACATGGTCCTTACCTTCAGGAAGAGAATGCTTATTTATACAGATACAATTTGTAAAATACGAGTGCATGGCAGGAAATCTTAAATAATTATAGAGATTATAAACATATATATGCATTCCAAAGTCAGTGACACTAGCAAGTAAAATTACAACTCAAGTTACAACTCTGAGCCATAAAACCTCTCTATTCAAAGTTTCTCATGTTTTCACCTTTAGAAGGAACTTGTTCATTTGGTGAAGCATGGAGCTGGTTCTGGATGTTACTTCTCTGTTGCTAAAATCTGGAGCCATTATTTTAATTCCACTTGACATTTTATCCCTTTCATTCTTTCATAACACATCTCAAAGAAAAAGGCAACATATTTCAGTGTTGCAACATTTTTCAATTAAGCCTAACATGACATTCTAAATGTTCAATCTACCATTCTTCGGTTTGTAAAGCATTGCAGTTTTACTGTCAATTACCTTTCTCCTGAGTTATATATGAGGATTGAATTATTTCCCAGGCTATTTCTGATGATACAGGGAAACCAAAGGTCTTAGGGATCCTATTTGAGACAAAGGTGAATAACCACCACAGTGTGTGAAACGATCTCTTGACATACCAAATGGTTTAGCATGCAGATGCTGTTCCACATATACTATTACATGTTTGGTTGCACTAAAATTCATAGTTTGTAACTATCTAACAGTTCCAACTAACTTCTTTCACAAAATCTGTGCCATTCCTAACTCAATAAAGTCTTTGTAAAATCTTCCAAATTACTGAAATGTAGTTAACATTGTGCAATAACTACTGGTTCCTAAGGACTCCCTTTCTGATGACTCTCCAATAACGAATTAACAACATTTGCTAAAGGTTTTCAATCAGAGAAATGTATTATTTTACATCTATGCAAGTATGCAGTATGGGTTTTGATGAAGATATCACACTTGAAGTAAGGCAAACGTACTGTATGCTTTTTATTCATTTCATCTGTAATACTGCCAAAAATGTAATAAGGTCATTTAACAAGATCTGTTTTACAAGAAAATGTTTTGAGTGGCATTGATTTTTACCTTCTAATTCCCTGTTGGCAGAGTTCTTAAAATACTGGCTGCACACTTCCTGCTACTGCAATCAAATTCTGATCCAAAGATTGATTTTAGTCAGCTTGCTTCCACCTTTGTTTTCCTTCACAAATCTAAGCACTATGTCATTTCTTCAGAGAACCAGCTACTCCCACCCTGAGGAAAGCTACCACCGTGGCTAAAATACTGCTGCTTTCTCAGACAACGATGTCAGCGTTTTCAGATGAGACCAATGTTTTGCCTCTGTCCACAGGAACACCAGCTGGGGACTTTGTCACAATATTAGGTTTTCTAAGAGCCTGTAAATCCTCCTGTGTTTCCTCATTAGTACAATAAATACACTGAATCAGCTGGCACTGTCTTTCTGGTGAACACATCTTTATTTTCCTGCTATCAGCTGGTTAGCTCAGCTTCCCTTTCTGGATGTTCTTTACCTCACCACCTCTCTGAATTCACTACAAAAGCAGCATTTTGACATTTCTACTTCCTCATGTAACTATTAAGTATCCTAGAAAGAAAAATATATATCAAAAATATTGTGTACATTGTGGTATGATCAAATTTCTGACTTTACATTTGTTACTCTCCTCTTTCAAGTATTTGTTTAATATCCTTTGATGAATAAAGAAGTAGCATGAACTAGGAGTAAAGTAACTACTTTACTGTAATGTAGTTTATTTGAGACATTCCTTACTATAATGTAGTTTATTCACTACATATTTGTAGTGAATACCATGCAATTAATATTCTAAAATTTTCAGCAATATTCATTCACATTTAACTTTTAAAATAATTTGAGCAGTTGCTAAGCAACAGTGATCTGCCAACTGGTCAGTTAACAACCTTTGTAATGAGATCATAGTGGAGATCCTGTTGGGACATCAGATCTCTGTGTGCAGATTTTGTTCTCTTCCCCCAACTGTTCATCTCATCTTCTTCAGTGCAATCTAAAGAATCTCCTACAACACTCAACAAAGCCATTGACTCTTTTTAGTTCACCATTATGCTAATTATTACAAACTCACACACGTTATTTTTAACTTGACAACAAAAGAGTTTCAACTAGGATTTAAATATCCTGCCACATATGAAACGTTTCGGCCTTCTACCAGTGTTACATCTATTCTACAACTTCTACTGATTGCTCGTCCTGTAGGCCTTCGCCAATCTTGCTTCTAATACTGCCATAACTATTGCTGTTATCTTCCTAAAAACACACTCTGAAGTGTTTTATAGCAGTTACATTCTATTTCAATTAAAGAATCTGTAACAAAGACTTCTCAGAAAAAAAATATTTTTTTTTATTCCACAAAAGAAACAAAAACCACAAGATATACATCAAGCATCAAAACAAACACCATGAAAGCACAGATTCCAGTGACACTTGGAGAAGTGAACTGCAGAAACATGCAGAAGGATTCTGTTGATTAAGAAAAGAACTAATGAAACAAAACTAGATATGGACTGTGTATAATTCAAGTTTCTACTAAATTTGAGTGAAGTTCCCCCCGAGACTCCTTTTCTTCAGTCTAAACACTCCAGCTCTCTCAACAGCTCAAGTTTGTAAGTTTTTTTAGGAAATGCAATCTAGAGTGCTTTATAGGTTTAAATAAAACATTTTTAAAAATCACAATTTCAGTATAAAATTTAAGATGCTAGAAAAATTAGGGACAAGAGAGTGACCAAAGACGGCAAGATCACTCCGAAAGCTAATGCACAACTGTTCATTGATGTGGGACACCATTAGCTGAAATATCCCTCTGGCTGACTGAGGAGGGCAAACAAGAAAGGAGATGTGATATGGGTGGCACAGTTTGAACACAGGTCAGTGCTGGATGAGAAGTGGAAGGTAGAAATGGGAAGGGAGCACAAATTCAGGATCTGCCAGATGAACAGGCCAAATTAATTTGTCTTTTAGAGCAAGTCTCCTGTGCTTGTGTGCCTTTGAGAAAACCAACAAACCAATGGCAAGTGGAAAGCATTGGATTGACCTAATATTTAGAACTTCAGTAGTGACAAGAAAGGCAAAGTTGATCAACAGCAGAAAGGAGAGAAAGATCATTTCCTGGATCTATTCAGGAAAACTTAAAAACAAAGATTATCTTGGCAAAAGAATACAGTCAAATTCACCACCTTTAAGACTATTACCTGTTTTCTGCGATGGAGGGTATTTGGCTGATGAAGCATCCAAATTAACTCTGGCTGAAGCTACCACTGGAATAGAGAACTTCTTAGGAACTTCAAAGAAATGTTTCATGCTCACTTCCACACTGTAATCCACGTACTTCAGCTCTGGGGGGTGCTTACGAGGTTTCAGAAGTGCACGTCTCTGCAAGTGAAGCAATAATGTGTGAATCTGAACAATCATATAAAATTTTCAGGTTAAGAAATGCAAAACTATATAGGCTTAATTCTAAAACTGGACTGTCAATTAAGCAAATTACACAGCAATTTTGAGTGATCCTTCCAAATAAACACTGTCTTGTAAAATATTTACTGTCTTGTAAAATATTTTTAGACATCATGCATCTGAAACATTTGTTCAAGAAAAATACATTTTTAAATTTACAGTAAAACCACATCCTATGCAAAAAAAAACTCTGCTAACCTTTATGCATACACAGGAAAGGCAAGAAAAGGGAAAACAAAAACCATAAAAAGAAAAATATTTTGTATCAGTTGTAGGAAGATGTTTCTTTTCCTACTTCATAAAGTTTCTGAGTAATAAGAAGCATGAAGAAGAAATATAATTTTGCTATTTGGCAAGGGATAACTATTACCTGAGTTAATTGATATTTCAATGTTGACAATGTATTTTAGAAATTAGGGCATCAAGAATCAATTCTAGGGACATGCAAGCTCCTCCTTTTGGTAAAAAGCATTCCTAATCAACAGCATGAAGCACATTACTAAAGGATTAGCACAGCATATTAAGGCAAGCTCAATGCAGGCATCTGAAGCTCTTAATGAACTTAATTTGACTCCTGTAGGATAACATCACAAAGATACTGCAATGATTTATTACATTACTTGCTCAAAATTGCCATTTTCGATCCAATAACACACTATAATTGCAGTGCTCAAGAGTAGTTGTAAGTTGAACAAATTTAAAACCTAGTAATGTCTTTTTTACAGACAAGGCTTTGAATTAATAACTGTTGTGAACTATCTTGAAGCAAACCTAGGGCGGAGATAAATACAGAAATATTCCTGTTTTGCTAAGAAAACTGGTTGATTCCCAAAGTCCATTGCTTCAAAGCACTGCCAGGACAGCAGGTATCACAGTACATATTTCAGTTGGCCAAGGAATGCAAATCCATAGTGGGAATTCAAAAACTCAACTTAGAAGGAAAATGACTTATTCTTAAAGATGGCCTTCAGGTGTCAGATGGGCAAATTACTGTTTAAATCAACTAGGCGTAGGTTCTGCTTTGGGTTGGTGATGGGGTTTTTTTGGTTTGCTTTTTTTTTTCCCTGTTTTAATACAAATCTCACATTTCTTTGCTGGTTTTAGAAAGCAAACCTACCCTCTGACATTGCTTTGTTTTGACCATTAATCTATCTATCCATAGCATCAATATAATGTTAAACACAAAGTACATATGGACTTTGGGAACCTGTTAAGATTTAGCTGTTAATAGAGGGGGTTTGGCACAATAAATATAGAAACAGATAATTATTCAAAATTCTTGTTCTATGAAGAGCAACTGGACAGATGTATTTGAATAAAAAATTCATATCAAACCAAATTGTTAGGATAGTTCTCGTATTACTGTATTTTCACAACTTCTATGGTGCAAATATAATTTACAGAAGAAAAAGGAAAAATTGTTATGTGAGTTGAGAATCTGAGCTAACTATTTACTAATTTCTGTCATACAAGAACTGGATTCGGACATTACTCCCTCACACACACAAAATGTACAAAAAATCAATAGGTACAAATAATTCAGTTGCCATATTAATTGCACATTCCACTTCTTTCTGATAGGAATGAAATGCCAGAAGAGCTTGCAGTGGGAAAAAAATTCATTCTCACTTGTAATGGGGAGTTCCTAACCAAAAGAATTACATACATTTACCAGTTTAAATTTGAATTGATCTTCTGCATAATCAAATATAAATTTATACCTACACATGATTTTCATAACTAGATTATTTTCCAACACTGAAATTAAAATCCAACATGATTACACAGCTTTGCTAAATCTTAACTGAAAAAATAATTGTAAGATGACCTTTTCTGGAGCACTGAACACATTTAAATTATAACTATCTTCAAGAAATGTCTTATGATTTTAAAAAAATCACTAAAATACTTATTTTAAGATCCTTGTTCATGTTATCTTATTTTAAAATACATGTTAGGGAAAAAACCCCGTTGGTTAGTACTACATAGTCTATGAACATTTCAAATATTTCCTGGAACCTTGTAAAAAAGTAAAGGATGAAAACATTTTTAATGAGAGACTTAGTTGAAATAGAAAATTCTGCAAACATATACAAGACTGAACTTTGCTGCCTTATAGGTTAACATTTCCAAGAGAAAATATCAGCACAATTCAGATAAATGTTGCAACTGCTCCAATTTTTAATATTTTTGTTGGTAGTGAGAGTTAAATAGAATTTAATAATTTTTTATTCTCATGATCAATGCAGATCTGAGGCTGCTCTGTTACAAAAAGACAGATTCCAAGCACTTCTCCTTCATCAGCCTGATGTTTCATGATATTCCAAGTGTGGAAGTCTTATTACCAGCTAAGAATAGTATTTGCATTCAGTTCCCGGGATTAATTACCTTTTTAGGATAATTTTTGAAAAATGAATGAAGAGTATATAAAGCATCAGAATTAAACTTGATATTTTTCAAAGACTGTTTGGTTTTCCAAGGTATTTTCTTAGATGTACCATCTGCACTTTCTATGTGCAAAGGGCGTTAGATTCTGTTACAGGGTGCTGAGCCACCTCTCTCTTCCCTTGCATATTACTGTTCTTCAAATCCTAATTTAGCATCATTTCTTCCTTCCAGAAATTAACTTCTAAAACTGCTCCTCATGAATAAAGAAGTTTATTATCTCGGTCTCTCAGAACCCCTGTGATCAATCATGTTTTCCATCTCCCTTAATCCCATATCAAAAGGTAAGTGATGTAATATAAAAGACATTGGTCTCACTTGTAAATCCAGAAAATTGAAACCTGACAACAGGTCCTTTTGTGAAAAGTTCATTTCCACTCAAACGTATCTAACTCAATTTTTTATTTCCAGTACCTTCTCTGCTCAAGGACACCATGACTCTTCCTCGAAAAAAACCCATATCATTTTTTTATAAATGAAAATTCTTTACACTGAGCTTACAAATTCCCATAATCATGCAGAAGAATACCAAAAAAATCCTTCTTGATCCCTGGGGGCCTATGAAGAACCCAAACTTTAAAGATCCAAGCTGGACAGCTGCAGGATGAGGCTTTGCCACATCAGCCAAACAGCGGAAGCCACAGCCCCAAGTGCACCAGGTTCCTGATCATTTTGCCTTGATCAAAACTAAAACTCACCAACACCACTAAGATAAAAGCACCTCATGTTTCTCAGTCATACAAAAATCAGTTTAGACAGGAAATGGACGATGTCCTAACAGCTGGAATATGGTAAATGTGGTGTCCATACTCAGATGAGACATGTTCAAAACGAAGCAAAATGGAACCTAAGTAAATACTTTTTTACAGCATAACAATGAGGGTACATCTGGACACAGGGGGAAGTGAGAGCTTTAGCTCTGGTATTCTTGTGGAACAGGACTTTTCCTATCATAATGTCTAGTTATACAAGGAGATTATTGGCATCTATGACTATGAAGAAAAAGTCAGGTACCTAGCAACTGGGTCTAAAACAAGGCATGTTATTTTGAATCTCACTTCACTAACTGCAGCATCCTTCCCCTCAGTCTCAAGTGAATAAACTCTCATTATTGTTATTTCTTTCTTTCTTTTCTTCATTTTCCTATAGTTACTACAATTAGCAACTTCAGTCTAAACATGTTCTTCTTCCACAGTCTTTTTTCCAATACTCTGTTCCTTCCCTTGTTATCTATGTTCACCTAAACTTCCCACTTTCAGCTTTCTCTTATTCATCATTACAAATTAACCACAAAACAGCCTTTGCTAATTATTCACAATAACACCAGACCCAACCCTAACAGTGTCTGAGAGTTCCATCCTATATTATCTTTACTACTACCTGAAAATGTTTTAGGAAGAATTAAAGAAACACTTAGGAGGTAAGAAAATAACACAATTTTATGAAAAAAAAGATTAAAAAATCATTATTTGTTTTACTAATTCTAATCATTTAAACAATCAAAATAGATCTTTTTTCCTTTCAGCAAGGAAAAGAAACAGTAAAAACATAGTACAAAAGTAGCTAGGACTTTTAGCCATATGTATAGCACTAGTTACTGATTATGCATATCCAGTTTGACTCCAAAAACACAGCCTATCTTTATTACTGTTTTCTATGTGACTTAAGTAAACATGATAAAAATTTACAGTTTAGAGAGACTGGAAATCATGCGATTATTTAGTTATTTATTCTTCAATTTGACAGGTAAAAAATAGACCAAGTAGTACTAATGTAAGGGTATTTTCCCTTCTGTCCTTCTATTGTCTAACATGATTATACCTGCAGGAAGCAAGTAGAAAGGTGGAATAGAAATCCAAAAGAGAATAATAGATTTCCAAAGATTCTGGATTTATCTCTAACCTACAACATGTGTCCCAAAGGATTTTGTGAGTCTAAATAATTCATTGAACCATGGGAGCTGTAGATGGGCTTTTTTTCTTTTTTGCCTTTTTTTTTGTGGGGAAATGGGAGAATTTAGATCACCTAAAACCATACTTCATACTTCTCAAACCACTCAAACCATACTTCTCCAGTTTTCACTGCAGAACACCAACCTCCCTCAAAAAAGGTTTCTCCAGTTAATGCCACCAGAATTTCTATGCTGTCACTTTTAAACAGATAGTTGGCAAAAATTTATTACAAAAAGTTATGAGGAATATGTTTCATAATTTAGTCTGCATAGTGGATATTGAGATATTTTTAATGTGCAAACATTTTTCTATGCCACTGGCAGAACTTCTCCCCTGTATTTGTTTTAAGCAAGTATGTGACTTTCTGTACATAGAACAAAATACTTCTTTCTGCACATTACTTTCATTCCTCCCATATTAATTTACTCAGTGTTATTATCCCTCATTATGTGTTTTATAATATAATGAAGCTAAATATCCTCCACTCTTTCACGACACATGTGGTTTTAGAACTCATATTGCATCTTAGCATGTCTAGTATTGGAAGGAGTGTTCCTATTGTGTTCTGTTTGGATGCCATCTACAACTTCAGAGCAGTTGGACTTTCCATCAAGTATTCACTTAGTGACTGTTATATTAAGGGATTTTAATTATGAAATGTCAGTAAAATGTTACCACAGCAGTGGATTAGCTATAATCCCAAAGGAAACTAGTTGAGTTTGGATGACACAATTACAATTCTTATCCCACTAGAAATACTCAACAGATTAAAGTTATGATGTAACATACCCTCATTTTATTTGTTTTGTATTACTTTTCAAACAAAAGAGATAAATTTAGCAACATCAAATCATGAGGGAAAATTTTTTTCCAATAGCACTGGGAACCATACTCAGGGAAATGTCTATCTGGAAAGCTAGAATAACACTGCTGCCCAGCAATTGGTGTGAGGCCAGGTACCATCAGGGCACAAGGGAAATTAAAACCTAGAGTGTGGCAATCATCCATAGAAGGCTATATTTGAATTCTTCATGAGAAAAAGCTTTGTTTATATGGCAATATTACTATTACAAATTTATTCACAAGTAATAACTGATTGTTTCATGGACTACCTTGGGAGGACTTTTTGTTTCTAGATTTTGAAATCTTCAGAAAATATGTATAGGTTGGAATAATGCATAAGAGGGGAGCTATGTCTTCTTAGAAAAAATTGTGGTTTTCCAAAACTATTTTGCATTGATTGCAAGACATGGAAAAGTCTGTCCTGCTCCTCCACTTATTCTCAGTCTATTGCTTTGAAAAAAAAAATCCCATTTCTTACAAAAATATTCATAATGAAGGATACTTACACAGATACTTATTACATAGAATATGAAAGCCTTTTTATTAATCAACAGGTATTTTTCAGAAGCTAACTAAGTAAAATGCTAGTGCTTTCCTTAACTGCAGACAAGTTTTCTTAAAGGAAGCACTTCTTAATAGCATGGGGTGACAAAGTAGCTTCAGGATGAACATGTAAAATCTTGCAGTGTCTGAGGGGAATTGGGATTAATATTCATCAGATGTGTGAGAAAAACATAACTTCACACTATTTCCTGAAACATAAAAACAATTCAGTCCTCCAAATCAAGGACAAACAAATTTAATTGCACCACCAGATAAGTGTTTTTCTCACCTCTACTCTGGACAGCCCCAGCAATGCAGTTGCAACTCGAATGCTGCTGCTCTGCAGAGTCCCAGTCATCAATCTCCTTTCATACTCAATAGCTGACATCTGCTGCTGCGCAGCGAGAGCCAGGGCCCTCTCTCTTGACTCATTGATCAATGGAATCCTCAGATTTTCCTCCAGAGTCTGACCAAGTCCACATTTGAAATATAAAACTGGCTGTACTGTGCTTGCATCTGTTAAAAAATTCCAAACAAATGAAAGAGGAAAACAAAAAAAAATCCAGACACCACATTTGTCAGCTGCTGGTGGAACTGCAGAGAGTATTCAAAATTTCTAATCTCCAAAGAAAAAACAGAACACAAAATTCCTTCAATATTTAGTTCCATGCTATTAATCTAGTACATACTGTTTATTACATATAATACTTTATTTTTCAACATAATAGGGAAGCAAAAATTAGCAGACTGAAACCCAACCCAAAATTTAGCTAATAGAGCTAAGAATTAGCTAATAAATTATCTAATAAAAAAATCCCAGACCTTAGTGTTACTACTTTATGACAGTATTAAAAGTTTACCAAAGTCTTTCTACTACCTACACAACACAGCCATGCTTTTACCCCTCTAGAATATGTTAGATCAGTTTTGAAAGAAATCTCCAGAAATCATTTCAAGTAACAGCTACACTGTTTCTGAAATAGGATTGACAGGAGTTTATCCCTGGCTGTTTGAAGACAGAAGCATTGGAATATCTGTGAAACCACATCACTGCACACAAAACCCATGTGTTTTAAAGCTAGAAAAATTCTAGATAAAGATAACTTGTCCTGGTTCATCTGGCTAGCAACCTATATTCAAAAGAAGAAATAAGGAAAATTATGAAAAAGTATTTATGTATACTATGTTGAAAACAATATAAGAAAGATGAAGATCACCAACAACCAGCTGATGCTCTGAACAGAATGGACTGGAAAGCATTAGAAGAAATATTGCATATTTATATTATAATATATTTTTTTACATTTCATTACAAACAAATTTTTTTACCACACGTACTTAAATTATTTTAAGAAAAATGCACGGAAATAAAAGAACATTTCAAAAAAAAAATTTGCTCTATTTTACTCTTCTCCCTTCTATTCACTGTACCTTCTGAGGTGTTGGTAGCAGACAAAACATTTGGGCTGTCCAGTGGAGGCAATTCTGAAGGCAAAGGTAAATCACCCACTCCCTCGATCAGGTATACAAAGTCTCCAATCTGCAACACGAGGACACACATCCACACACTTCAGAAAGCAACTCATGCTGAACAGAAGGCAAAATATCAAAAGTAAAAGCAAAGATATCCTAGTAACACCAGAGATCTGATCTTTGCAATAATTCACATATTCAGGAGATCTGTTTTTTTAAACTATGCTTAAATAGAAGAAAATTATTATTTCAAGCCATGCTGTGATAATAAAGTAAATTCAATTGATAATATTAAACCTGAAAAGTCAAGAAATTTCAAAAAGCGGAATCCTTTCAAACTCCTTATACAATTTAACTGAATAAGGGTACTCTGACCCATAAATACAGCAAAAAAATGTGAATTCTTACTATGTGCTACAGTTACTTCTAATTTAAATATGCTCATGAGCAACCTTCATTGCTCTTCACCATTTAGAATTTATTAAAAAAATGTTTACAATAGTTTTGAGCCAGAAACATTTCTCTAGAAAGCAAGAAAGAGCAGAAGTCAAGGCATGTTAGCATAATGTAAAAATTCTCCATTAAAAAGAAATAAAGTTAATAAATCTTAATTATTTCATTAAAAAAAACGGAAAACCTACAGAAGCTTAATAGTAAATATAAACATGACCTAGAACAAAGAAGATAGACATTTTTCACAGAGGAAAGGATAAATTAACTAGCAGAGAAATAACACTTTGAATTATAGATGGAATGAAAAAAATAAGGTGTAAATGAAAGACAGAAAAGTATTTTTCAGGAAAAGAAAATTCACTGGTAGCACTCCAGATTAGAAAGTCCGCAGTCAGAATAGCTCAAACTAAAAAGATATCTAAATTAGGTATCTATCCGAACTAGACAGGAGACTTAACATATATACTAATATTGCTATGGTAACTTCTTTGCGTTTACCACAAATTTTTTTCAGACAATTGTAGCTTCTACTGACTGCAAGATAAAGAATTAAATGCCCCCACAACAACCCATATAATTTGCACAGTCAGTCTATCTTTATTTCCATAAAACATATTCTATAAAACTCTGCCCTAAAAACACGTATTCTGCCTTTTATTCTTCATTCCAGATATGAAGGAAATAATTTAGTTCTATAATTTAGTGCATCTGCCAACCAATACAATGTTTTCCTTTTAATAGTGCTTGATAACATAAGAAAACCCTGTTTTTCCCTTTGCCTTCATTTGTAGTTGCATCAGATATTTATGTTAAGGCTGAAAACACTACAATTATATTTCTGACCCAGCAGAAGGGAAGCTGTTCAACTTTGATGGCATTTTCTCCCCTTCCTTGATTCAAGAGCTCACACAAATCTTCCTTGAGAAGGATTTAAGAAACCTGCAGCAAAATTGGATTCCCACACACAAACAGCCACTCCTGGGAACCAATTTAAACAGGAATTATTCCTGTTTGACACAGTGATTTGGCTCCATAAGGGCCCTTCACAAGCTCACAGCACATACAACTAATTTTATGAAGGTGGTGGTTGCTAGGGTGCCATTCTGCTATCAGTTACTTTTCCTGTCCTTGCTGACATCAATATGCTTATGGGAAGGAGAAAACTTCCCCAATTTCCTCTTTGCTTTGAAGAATTCTGGGGTTTTGATCTCCACAGAATGCAAATCCTGTTTTCTTTCCACTGAGCTTTTTTCCTGATGTTTTGGAACAGAATGGGTATTTCACTGTAGTTTGAGATTTAGCTCATATGCCCATGGTTTTAATGGTTCATACTTCCATTTTCCATCAGCTGCAAACAGGACAGTATCAACATTGTGTAGGGTTTACTGTTAATGAAAATAGTTAATAAAGGAGCTGTTGAACTATTTATCCAATCCTATTGCTAACTGATATTTCAAAAGAATGAAGAGCTACTAGAAATTTGCAGTTGCCCATGCAAGCCAGTAAGTAAGAACAACAGACAGGAAAGTGTTCTCTCAATAAACAATTTAATTTTATACTAGGCATTTAGCTGTAAAATTCTGGACTGGCACTTTTAAACCATGATTTAATAAATTATTATCATTAAAAATTCCACATTGTTCACATTTAAATTAGCTCCCAGAAACAAAGATATATTTTAAAAAGCAACCCAGTTATGTTTAACAATATGTAATAACATCTATGGAAAGATCTATGTTAAAAATCTGAAGAATTTCCATTTCAATTTTTCCTAAAGAACAATAAAATACTGAAACAAATCCTTAAGAAATGTTATAAATGGCTTGTGCTGTCATTTCAAACCTTAGAAAAGTTAACATAAAGATTATTTTAAAATAAGGGACATCCTTGAGGAAGCCAGAAACCTTGATTCAGTGTATCCTCTTGCTGTTATTACAGATAAATAGTTGCTGCAGTGATGGATAGGATTCCTAATCAGATTCAAGCCTAGTGAATTAAATCTCAATACCTTCTTCACTGAGCGTAACGAAGGAGCAGACCTACTCTGATTACTATTTTGGTCTGTTCATCAAAAAGAGTATGAAAGGTACATAGGAAGAAATCACAGAAATGCTAAATTAAATTATTTATTAGATTATATATATAGCACAACTTCATATTTGAATGATACAAGACTCCTCGTTGTGTAAAGTCATTTGATCATCATACAGCACATGGCTGCACTTCTTTGTCAGTTAGATAATGGCATGACTGAAATATTGCAGCCATATACACAATATTTAAGAAAGTCAAATTCTTCCTGTGCCATTACTGTGCAGCTCTAAAATCATGTTAGCTATATTGCAGTTTCATCTTTCCCTAGCAAATTTAATACAACTCCTTACAGATTATGCAATTAAGTAGATGGAGCTAATTTTTCTAACCTGAGGTTCTGCATATCAAAAATTTTGCACTTTGAGGAGCCTTTAAATGCATCACACCTACTCAGATAAGTTAGAAGGACCAAGTGTTCCAGAAAAAGTTACCATATAGGACTTAACAGCAGCTTCTCTGAGGCATAAATGCTTCCTACTGTGAAAAAGTCAGCTAAATCTTTGCTAAAAACAGTCACTAGTAGCTAGGTGTCTAAATTTATTTCTACATCACCACTGGAGGCAACTGTCCATTGGGCACCATTGGGCTGTCAGAAATGTAGTTTTCCTTTTCCACCTGAAGTATGACTGTCCTACAGCTCTGACCACATCTCTTAGATAAACACTCTTTCCTCAACACGTCTCAGTTTCCCTTCACTCTATTATTTAGCTTTCAGGCTCTATTTCCTATGAATATTCCATGAAACTACTGTTCTCAGCCAGGGTGTATACTTCTGCTTCTAATAAAGAAACTACAAACAGGTAAATTGTCGATAGCAGAGATTTAAAGAGTATAGAATCATAACAGGTAAAAGGAGATTCTTCTCAGATTTGCTCGCAGACAGCAGTAGGCCAGGTTCTTCCTTGTCTAGAGACTGCATCTAGATATTTCATTGAATGAAACTGATGGACCTAACATTCCTTTATAAATGTACTGCTGTTGATGTGTATCTTTTCTCTAATAATTTCTCTCTTTGAATGATGCTGAGCACTGGATTGATTTTCCACTGAACCATCCACAAAGATTGCTCACCTCTCACACAGGGACGTTAATATATCCTCTTTGTGGGTGATTCCCTGGTGTCAATGAGGAGTGAGCTCACTATTTCAGTGTATTTTCAACAGAAAATCCCTGTTCTATCTCTCCTAATTGTCAAGAAAATCAAGATAATTGTACACTCTTTAAGACATCCAGTCATATGGTTTTTTCTTTTAAAAATAGCCAGTATTTTCAAATACTGGACAGAGTCAAAAAGACAGGCTTTGGCAACATTGTATTAATCTTATTTTCCTTTATGAACGAGATAAAAAAAATGAAGCTGGCCAGGTGGCATAGCCAAAGTCATGTTTAAACAATAAAAAATCCCATCAAACACACAAACACCAGACACTAGCAGAAATTCCATGTTCTGTAGAGGGGAAAAATATGGAAGCTGAGAACGTGCAGGAGGAAAAGAAAAAGTCATTTAGTTTTAGATGCATTGTTACAAATCATCAAAACGTGGCAGAGAGAAAGACAGAGGCATGTAATTGCACAGTGGGAAAGCTGCAACACAGAGGTAACGTTATGAAAGTAAGAAGCAGAATGCAAGCCTTGAGATCAGCCACACATAAAAGATTAGAAAAACAACAGAGTTTTGAAAAACCATTGACAGCCAGAGACAAAACACAGTAGACAGGTTAAAGAGGTGAAAAATGGACTAAAGATACAGAAATAAGAGAAAAAGGATTACAGGAACATCAAAAAACTGGATTGCAAGGTTTTAAGTTCTGAAATCTGATCAAAATCAGATCTTGGTAATTTCATTGAATTTCAATTAAGTATATATGGCAAAACCCAGGCTACATGAGTCAAGAGAGACTGAAAGGCTGAGGAGTGAGTATTCATGTACAGTCTTTTCTGAATGGAACTCTGATTGACAGAAAAATTTTAAAAGAGACAGCAAGGAAAATTATTATCCTACTTTGACAGCATACCATAAATACAGTGATAAATACATGGAGAAGTACAGAACAGTAAAGTCTTTATCCATTCCCTGCCTATGCATTATTCTTGTGCCCACATCAAGACGAATTATTTAAATTTCTTTTCTTCTCTGAAGCTCAGATGCCTAGAAAAGCCACCAAAATAGCATTCCTTGCAGTATTACTTTTTATTATTTAATGATTTTAAAGTGAAAAGTTGTCTGCAGCACTTCATATAATTCTAATTATGAGGAAATAAAAGGACAGTAAACTTTGGTTTAAATTTCTTAGCTGAAACTTGTAATCTAATGTAAATCTCCAATCAACTTCTTAAGCCACTTCATCCTCCATGAATTATAGAGATACTATATTTTCATGGGGAAAACAAAAAAGATAAAGGGTTTCCTTTTCAAACACCAGCACATAGATCACATCTTTATAATTACACATGCATGCAAAAACATTACCTAAAAACATGCACATAATTAATTTATATCTTCATAGAATCATAGAATATGCTGAGTTGTAACGGATCCATTTGGATCCTTGAAGTTCAACTCTTGGTCCTGCCCAGGACCATCCTCCAGAGTCACACCATGTTCCTCAGAGCAGTGTCCAAACGCTCCTTGAGCTCCATCAGGCTGGTGCTGTGACCACTGCTCTGGGGAGCCTGTTCCAGCGCCCAACTACCCTGTGGGGGAAGAATCTTTTTCTTAGATCCAACCTAAACCTCCTCTGACACAACTTCAGGCCATTCCCTCGGGTCCTGTCACTGTCACCACAGAGCAGAGATCAGGGCCTGCCTCTCCTCTCCCCCTCACGAGGAAGTTGTAACTGCAGTGAGGTCTCCCTCAGTCTCCTCCACGCTGAACAGACCAAGTGCCTTCAGCCTCTCCTCACACAGCTTCCCCTCGAGGCCCTTCACCATCCTCATGGCCTCCTCTGGAAGCTTTCTAATGGCTTAGGGTCTCTTTTTATATTGTGAAACCCAAAATTTCTCCCAGCACTCGACATGAGGCTACCCCAGGGCAGAGCAGAGTGGGACAATCCCCTCCCTTGCCCAGCTGGCGATGCTGTGCCTGAAGCCCCTCAGGACATGCCTGGTCCTCCTGGCTGCCGGGGCACTGCTGGATCAGGTTCAAGCTGCCCTTGGTCAGGACCCCCAAGTCCCTTTTCACAGCACTGCTCTCATTTACCCTATTCACTCATAACTGGCAAACGTCCTGATTCTTACCCGACATGATAAACACAGAATACACGTTCTATCCTCACCTTTTCATTAGCCAGAATGACAGTGCAGTAACGCTTTTCCTGATAAAAGGGAAGGAAGTAAATCTCTAAGGCTGCAGAACCTTTCCCTTTCAAGAACAGTTCTTCCTTTGGACTGAAGAACTCATGCAGGAGGCCGGATTTATCAGCTGTTAAAATAAATTTAAATGTTCAGATACAACAGCACAGGTTGTAAAATAAAGTAGTTGCATGAGTTTAAATACAAGGATACTGTAGCAATCAGCATTTAAGGCACACCTGTAGTAAGTATTTACAAGTACAGTTGTGTAGATGTGCTGTAATATTGCACGCTGTAGTTAAATACATTTTGCTAATTAACTGTGTTCTTATTCTGTGCACTGAAACAAAACTGGGGAAAACAGATAAGTCTCACCATTAAAAAATCCTTAAGGAGGTACAGCCTCTAAAAAAAGGTGTACTCACACCAGAAGGAAAAGTATAATTTACTGCTATTTAAACAAAGAATCTCACTTTCAGAGCAGCACTATGTCTGAAATCCTCTACAAAAGGCAAAACCTAAATACTGGCACATGGGCTTTTTTGCACTGCTTTCACAAAAGCATTATGCTGAGAAACAATCTTAGGGCTGAATCTGGCAGAGTCTGACTTTCTCACTGTATGTTTTTCATCTGCTAAGCACATTTTGACAATGCAGAACCAGACCTTCACTCAAGCATTGCTGGCTGGGTTTCTAGGCAGGACAGCAGACTTTTAAGCATATATATGAAAGTGAAAACAGCACAAATGAGTGAGATCACATAAGAAAACTATGGGAGACTCTGGCCAAATAGATAGAACAGGCAGGGGACAGCCACAACTTCTCTGAGTAACCTGTTCCAGTGCCTCACCACCCTCACAGTAAGAATTTCTTCCTCATATATAATCTAAACCTGTCTCCCTTCAGTTTAAAGACATCACCTCCTGTTCTGTCACTACATGCCCTTGTAAAAAGTCCCTCTTCAGCTCTCTTGTAGCCCCTCCAGGTACCAGAAGAACACCCTGGAACCTTTTCTTCTCCAGGCTGAATTTTTGACTGTGATGCACAATTTAAGGCCAACATGTTATGAAAACTATAAATAATAGTTAATCAGCATACTCATAATTAATATTTATTGAACATACTAAGAGGGCAAAATCCTGCTTCTGTAGATAATCTCATTTCTCCTGTAGTGAGACATGAGGTAATGCATAGAGGTACTTACAGTAAGTGTCTTTGTTTGAATCTTCAGGCAGTGCACCATTTTTTGAAGTTAGTATGTTATTTTCAGAACTAAAAGGAAAAAAGATAAAGCAGTAGTAAAGCTATACATTTCTGTTACCAGTAGATAGCTTAGTTCCCCTTTTTATGAATAAATACTGAAAAAGCAAATGTTTTCAACATAAAAAAACCCCACCAAAATAGACCACTACATTTTGGAACCATTTTCCTACCAATAATGTTAAAAACCACCTCATCCACTTGAGGTGGCTACAGGAATGACCTATATTAACTAACATTGCAGTTAATCATTCAAAAGAAACCCAGTGTAATCAAGGACTGGTCTAAAGGAGAAAGGGATGACTCTTAACCTAAACACCTTAACCCTGTTCATTACAATATTGCTTTTAAAGTGTATTTGAAAAGAACAGATATACTTGGAAAAAAACAGCTTTAGAACAAAATCCCCTACAAACTCCCATCCCCCCAAAGCAAACTGTGCTCCTGACCATCATATTTTCTTGATGTGACTTTATGTAATTTTCCATCCTTCTTCAGAACTAATTTCTACCATTGTTGACAGGTGTTAAGATTGTGCAGTTACATTTATGGAAGGAGAGTTTTGCTTAATTTACAACAAGCACAGAGCTCAAAAATGCTGAAAAAATACTGTAATATATCTCAAAAAATACTGGAAGTTTCAGTTCAAGACTCAGATTTAATAATATCCACACGTAAAATTCATTCCACCCAGCAGTGAAATTTGATGAACCAGCATATAGTAAACAATTATTACATACAGTGTTTGATGTTGGGTCTCTCAAAATAAATAGTTAATCTTGCTGGGCTAAGAAAAAATCAAAACCTTAAATAAATGGACTTGCAAAATTCTCACAATATGTTACCCTAGAGATTTGATTTAATACCTATACTTAAAGACCATTTTTTAGAACAGAAAATGATCTCTGAGTTATATTCATACAACATACTATTTATTCTGTACTTTACAAATAAGTATCTTATACTAAAAAAAAATACAAATTTTATATAAAACATAATTTCTCTCAATACTTTAGGTTTGAATGAGAATGTCAAGTCATGCTTGCAAAAACAGAGACTACAGCAGAAGAATCACTCTAAAAGTAACAAATAGCTCAAGAGCTGTATGAAATAATAATAAGAATAGTACAACAAAATACATTACATTACATTTTTTCACTGGTGCGAATTATACATTAAATAAGTCCTATTTTCAGATCTGAACAACTGAGAAACTCATTAGACTGATTTAGCACAGTATTGAACTTCTCTCGATATCAATTTTTTTCTTACATCAATGAACAAAGCACTTGCAGGTAAGCGATGGGAAAAGAAAACAAACCTGTGCTGTGGAAGACATGAACATTATGTCTCATTCTTCCGTAACAAAAGGAACAGCATCTTGTTCAATAATAAAACCAAAAGGAATAGAGTTCAGAAGGTATAAGAAGCTTGGTTATGATCAAAGCCTGGTTCAATACATCCTCTTTCAATACCCAGAGAAATAAGGAAAAATATTAGGCAGAAGAGCTTAAAGCTGCCATAAAATAAGTCTACACAGACTGTTCACTGCACCTAGGTCAGGAAAATCCCCGGGCTCAACAGAGAATGTGGAATGAATGGCTCAAAAGCAGCCCTGTGGAGGAGGACTTGGTAATTGGTAAATAAAAAAATACACACGAGCTGCAAAGCGCACTCACAGCCCAGAGCCAAACGTGTCCTGGGCTGCATCCAAAGCACCACAGGCAGCAGGTGAGGGAGGGGACTCTGCCCCTCTGCTCTGCTCAGGTGAGACCCTACCCGCAGTGCTGCATCCAGATCTGGGGTGCCAGCAGGAGAAAGACATGAACCTGCAAGAGAAGCACCAGAGGAGGGCCACAGAAATGGTCAGACTGCAGGAGCACCTCTCCTATGAAGACATCCTGGAGAAAATAAGGCTTCAGGAAGACCTTACTGTGGTCTTTCAACATTTAAGGCCAAGGTAGAGGGAGCTTGGGATAGGGGGGAGAGAAGAGCATCTCATAAGAAAGACAGAGAGACCAAGCAACTTCTCCAACTGCCTCTCATTTCATTTTGGGTTTTTTGCCAACAAAGCAAGATTATTTAACTGTTCATTAAATGAACAAAAAGTTCAAGAGTATGTTAGAGGTGAGGATGGGTTAAAGAGGGCACCTCTCAGTTGCCTGGTTAAGGTGTGAATACTTCCAGTTCATTCTTGCTGTGGTTTATTCTAACCACTTCAAATTAAAATCACAACTTGCATTGGAAGGGACCTTTAAGATCATCTAGTTCCAATCCACTTCCATACATTTGCATCAGTAAGAGCCTAGTACCTGCTACCTGAGTTGTCAGATACCTGTTCCAACATAACACCACAAAGCCATTGGGCTTGCTGTGTCATGAGATGTGCCAAAAATCCAGATTAAAAGGAAAATCATCTCTGCAGTCAACACAGGGAGTGTGCATACATCATCATGGCCTATGAGCTATCCATATGTAATGGTGTGCCTTGACTCTTCAGTCCAGGCTCCAAACAAGCCAATAACTGTTTTCCATCCAAAAAATTCTCAGAAAAAGAAAATTACTTTTATTTATCTATTTAGAACGGAATTTACCAGATGATCTTTTCAGTCCCTTATAGCTCCAGATTTTATATATTACTGAGGGGAAAAACAAAGTGCCAGACACCATAAGGAAATCTTAAATTCACAGAGCAGCAACTTAATCAATGAACTTTAGGACATTTAGTAAGCAAACATCTTATTGGAGAGAAGGCATACAACAAACTGCTTAGAAATGCATTGAAAATACTGAAACATTTGAACACAAAATTCACATCTAATAAATTGACTAGTTTCCACACTCTGTGGGACAGTTCATGGTCTCAGAACAAAGAGTAGAATAGAAACTAAAACAGGAGCTACCCAAAATATGTGGCAAGGCTTAGAGTAGATGGATTTCTTTTATATGAAATACTAACCAGAATTGTATGACTCCTGATAACGTATCTGTAAACTGTATTTTCTGAAACAAGTATTAATGCTGTATTTCATATTACACAGGAACACAATCTTTAGATCCTAATTTTTTCTTTATTCTTCCTGTAAGTAAATACAGGTATTCTGTATAACGTAATTCTTTCCTTGGTACATGAAACAGCTTAGAACAAAAAGTTTACGAATAAAATTCAGAAAATTGAAATTCTTTGGAATTCCTGGTATTATCTCTAGTTAAAAAAAAGGTAATTAATTTAACTGTAAGAAGCTATACACAATGCAGAGCTTGATTTGAAATTCTTTCATTCATTTTTCCTTTTTTTTGTTTAGTTTTCTTTTAATGTAAAAATATTTATCAACATTCACAGCTTGTTTTGCAAATCAATCTGTGCAATCATGAACCAGCCTTATGGACACTGTATTGCATAGGATAATCTGCTTATTCATGGTCTTAGAATAGTCTTACTTTTAGTGAAACATTGGTGTATCTTTACCACTTTCTAGGTTTACAGTAGGAAATCTAGGAAGGAAAAGTTAGCTATTAAATGTACCCTTGAACTTTTACTGTCATTTGATACTTTTTTTTCTAATGGACAGAATTTAAAAATACCACCATGCTTGAAAGCTATGGGTAGTTTTACATTATACAGAATTTCTGGACCATGTGGTGTGCTTCTCTCCACCTGGTTTTCCTTCTCCCACAGGGAGCAGACCACGCTGGCACACAGATGTAGACCAAGGATAATAACTGAAGTGTCAAGGGCTTGGAAAAGCACAGAACAGTGGACATCTTGAAAAAATCTTGCCCAGTATACTTAAAAGAAAAACTGTCAGCTGGATAAAAAAAAANAAAAAAAAAAAGTACTGTGCTTCTCACCAAACACCATCCAGGCCTCCATGAATAAAGAGGTCTTGCCTTCAGACACTGAAGTACATGGGCCACTGTTAGACTTTTGGGCTTAGGCAGTGCTG
Organism: Platysteira castanea; assembly: GCA_013397175.1. NCBI lineage: Eukaryota > Metazoa > Chordata > Aves > Passeriformes > Platysteira > Platysteira castanea. Next base: position 310,680 of record VYXC01011656.1, on the reverse strand, counting down.
TGTCCTAGCAAGGACAGAGTTCCTCAGGGCTCGAGCTCCAGACTGGGACCTTTCCAGTCACACTGTGATGAGCCCATGCCACAATGACTAAAGATTGGTCTCCTCTCTGGTCTGAATGACACCACTTTGGGTGCCTGTGACACTGCCAGAGGGCAAAGCTGTGAGGTAAAATGGTCACCTGCCAGGCAAAGCTTCTTACAGCGAGGTTCAGAGTGGATCTGACATATCTGGAGGCATAGGATAAGGACACAGAAGGAGCTCTGAGCCCAGTTGGTCGTGCTGGGATGATTAAGTTGTCATTTGCATGCCTTGGTCCTGACATCAGTCTCACAGACACAACTCCCCAGAGGGCAAGCACTGATTTTACGGTAGTTTTATGCTTACAGAGCACTTAGAGTAATTGGCCCTCAATTTGTACATGGCATTTTCTGGATTTACCAAAAAAATAAAAATGATTGAGGGCAAAATCTTCTTACTGATCAATTATGAAATATACATACACTACTTTTTTAACACAAATTTCAGAAGTTTGTTCCATTCAAGAAAAAAAATCTTCTGTAAAAGGGGCATTTAAGAGGCTTCTGTTATCATAGATGACAGAAACATCTAAAAATACAGCAAATCAGTGCTGGAAATTTCTAAAGACTTAAGAAGCACCGAAATCAACTTCAGTAAGAAAGAGATCTGGATATGTGACTAAAATTACACTATTTAGACTGATTGTCTGGGGATAAATTAAGCTGAAATGTGCAAGATGATTAAAAATTCTTTCCTATATCAACAATTATTACATGCTTATTTAACTTAGCAGAAAGTGTATAAATTACACTTTAGAAAACTATTTCCAGTTAAAATACGTGTATATTTTTTCTTAATATTGAAATGTTCATTATTTTTCTGTTTTTAATTTTTTTCCTTTTTTTTGGTAATTTTTAAAATGGAATTTGTAAAACAGTCTGCATTAATGACATGGCTGTGGACCATCCCTATAATTACAATTCAACTTACAGTATTGATGAGGTAGTAGTTTATGATATTTCCCAATAAGCCTTGAACAAGTGTTTCAGAAATTTGACTATTTAGAGGAGCTTTAAAAATGACATGACCCAAATTGTGGAAAATACTTTAAATTATTAAACAAAGAACTAATGAATAACTAAAGAAGAACTTTAAAAAAAAAAAATCTGTTTATAACTTTTTGCAGTACTGTCCTGGTTTCAGCTGGGTAGAATTCATTTTTGTTCTTAGTAGCTGGCACAGTGCTCTGTTTTAGAATAGGATGGGAATTATGTTGATAACACGCTGATACTTCAGTTGTTGCTGAGCAGTGCTTGCTCTAAGTCAAGGACTTTCCAGTTTCCCATGCTCTGCCAGGCAGCAGATTCACAGGAAGCTGTGAGGGAGCATGGCCAGGATGGCTGAACTGGGGTGGCCAAAGGAGCATCACAGAACATCAATGCTCAGCATGAAAACCAGGCAGAGCTGGCCAGGAGGGCCCCGCACTGCTCAGGACATGGTTGGGCATCTTCTGTGATATTTCCATGTCCTAAACTGTAATTCTTTACAACAGGTAGAACACAGCTATGCACAAACAGGTGATACTAATAGAATTGTATGATCCAATACATTATAATTAGCAATCGTTATCTGGAACTTACCTAAATTTTTGCTCTTGCTTTTCTTGCCTGGCTTGATAGACTTTCTCTGGGTGCACTAAATAGTGTGTGGATTCCAGCAAAATTACCCTGGAGTATGACAAGCACACATAATGACTGCATTTTTAACTCACAGAATGAAGATGAAACTCAATTTATTCGAACTCTTAAATGCAAGCTCAGTGAAGAAATTTATTATTATTTTCAATTAAAGATACTTTAAAAGCACTTTTTTCAGTTTAACCCCAGTTTTTCTGTAAAAGGTCTTCTCCCTTGATATTAAACTACCATTTCCTAGTGATATTTGAAAGTAAACAATATACCCCCTGATGAAACACAGGATTGTTCAAAACAGTGGAAGCATGATAAAAAGAATTTTAACTTTAGATTACTGGTTTAAATGCTGCCCAAATTGATAATGACTTAATGTAGTTGTCAAGTAGCTTTTGAATTATATAAAACTTAATTAAATAAAACATTCTAAACTTCTACATAAAACTACCATCACTTTGCTGATAATTTCCAAGAGAGTTATCCAAATCAGAGAACTGATTCAGCCTCACTGACCACCTCAAGGACTTCAAAATAAAGAGACAGAAGCTAATTAAACTCGTATGATTCCTACACACAGGGTTCGTGCCAGAGGACATTGCTGGAACAGTGGAAGTAGTCCTGTTACAGGATTGTTATTGTTGTTGTTGTTATTTGTATATTATCAGTCCTATTCTGTGGGGGAAAGAGAAATTTAATTTGCAGCTTCTGCAACATGTATATTCATGTTGCAGAAAAAAACTTTAAAATATTATGAGCGATGGTTCTTGCAAATAAATGAATGAGATAAACCAATGCTTAGTTCTATAGACTAAAGACAAAATATGGAGTCAGATCACATAAATAGATTTTAAAGGGTTACAACAATCTATTTCCTTTGTATTAAGGAAAGCAATATTTATAACTCTGCAGTTGTTGCAGCTATGATGAATACAAATTAAAAATTAGACTAAATGATAATGATGCAAGCCCCAAGGCAAAAGCATTTTTTTTTCTTTTGCATGGTTAATAACTTAAACAGCAGGATAAAGCAGATTCAGGAAAAAATAACCAACTATTAATTAACATGGCTTGTTTCTCTTTGTAATTCTGCTGGACCTCAGCCAAACACAAAAATACAAGCAAGGTTCATGAACTCTGTTTGATTAAAGCTCCAGCTTTACTGCTTACTCTGAGACAGATTTCAATTAAGGCTTATTTATCTTCTTTATTCATTATGATAGCTTCCACTTCATAGTGCTTGTAACAATTTTGGGAATGTAAATCCTTATTATTAAACCTCCAGGTTTTACATTTCTAAGGAGAAGAAGAGAATAACAGAAAAAAGTGGATAGAAGTGTGATCATTAAAGACTTGTCTTTACAGCTCTGTCTACCTGAATACGCCATCAGTTTTGAAGGGATTAATAACATTTAGGTTAAATTTCTTCATCTCATAACATGGGGATTTGTACCTTATCATACCCTAAAAGAGAACAAAAAACACAAGGCCAAGAATCAAGTTAAAATCATTTTTTCCTTCTTATCTTTACATGTCCTCTATTTTTTCTCTTGTCCCAACCTTCCTTTCTAACAGAGTCAGAGGGGCTAAAAAGAAGAGAGGATCCCATAAACACCATCTAAGTTCAGAAGTCTATCCAGATGTGCTCGATGAATGTGGATTACAAACATGGGCCTACCTGCCCTGACTGGGACATATCTGACAACTAAGAGTCCCTGTGGTTAAAAAGCACAAATAAATTCAGAAACATCTAACAAAAGCTTGTGGTCCATCTACATGTGACATCTGAAATCACTAGGCTGAAGCACATCAATACCTCCATAACAGAATTTCCAATGAGACTCGCATGCTAAAAGAGCTCCAAATTTATTTTCAGAGCAATCAGTGCAAATTTTTACAATTTATTAAGGATCCAAATGTGATTTATGTCCTTAGGAATCTTATATATTCCTCTAGGCTTTTTTCTGCATGTACATAATCTACTATCAGAAATCTGAAAATTCACAGGTCAAAGGCTAATGTTAATGGTAACTCACATTTTCATTCTTATCTCAGTTCCCTTTAGTTTGATATCATGTACAGAATAAAAATATTTTTGTCACAATATTAATCATACACAAACTTACAATAGGCTCAATATTCTTAACTTCAGATTTCAGAGAGAACGTCATTGTAGCACCATCTACTCTATCAACTTTATTTGAGAACAATATCAACACTGCTTCAGCAGGGTGCAGGAAACGAATTGTGAATTCCACATTTAAAAAGCCTTGTTTCCTATGGGGGGAAAAAAAAAGACACAAAAATTGGACTTAAATTACTCAGAAATTTCAGGAGCACATTTCAGAGTCTTTGCAAGGGAAGGGTCCTGGAAAAGAAAGTAATTTGTTTCTTCTGAAATACTTTCTTGTTGTATGATCTTCTGCCTAAGAGTACCTTAAAACATTCTAATAAAAGAACTATATAGCTAAAGAATAATACTGAATCCTTATTGCTTTTTACATCAGCACATAGCCTAATTTTTCTGCACACACACATTGGCACAGGAAGTTCTCTTTCATTAGAGTATCACCCTAAGTTAATAACTGATCCAATTTATGCTCCTCTATTTGAATAGGTTTTTCTGAGTTAAGCAGTCAGACATCCTGTTAAGCATTTTATGGGGCAAATCTAGATAGTCTTAATCAAATTATCATTGAAGAGTGAGAAAGAAATTGGTTAAAAAACCCTTTAGAATAATTAGTAAAGCTGAGTAACTAAGAGGCAGAAAAACCAAAGTTCTCCTGTACAAGCAACAGGTTCTCTTTAAGGAGAAAACTGAAGAAGACCACACAGAATGAGAGTTTAGACTAGGTACAAATTTAGACTATTTGCATCAGTCCTTCAATGAAGCAAGAACAATAAGAAAACCTTAGTGCCTGAAGCTCTCACTTAGAAGCTCTCAAAATGTCTCTCTGATTTTGAGATTAGTCTTAAGAAGGCAGAAAGTCTCAGAATATCAGTTCTGAATATTGCTGATGAAATCCTGGAAGTTCTGTAAACCTTACAGCTCCCAAGTTCCTCCTGCAGAGTCCCCAGACAGTGCCATTTATGACACTTTAGAGTTGTCGAGCCCCTCAGATTCTGAGGCTCCCAGGTCACCTCACCATTCAAAATGTCCTAGAACAAACATGCTGTGATGCAGGCACCCAGAGGAATAAACTGCATGAGACACCCAAAGCCACTTTAAGGATCAAGTTTTAAGAAGTCTGGTCACAATAATAATAATGCTCACAAATAAGAACGACAGACAACTGCAGTGTGTAGAACTTTCTGCCTGATCTTTGCCCTCTGACTCATATAACAGCTGAGAATTTGGATTTGAATTGTTGCCTTCTGTGGCAAAACCACAAAGTTGCTTAGTCTTTTACCTCTATTAATCTGTGTTGTGGTCAATGTAAAGTGAGGGAAAATTCATGTTACGGAATTATTTTATAATCTTGGGGTTTTATGCTATTCCTGTTGTGAACTGCAAGTCTGCATGGTACAGTGCAGTGTCTCAGAGAGTGGGAATCTCAGATCAAGAATTAATGATGCCATATGCAACATATGACATTCAGCTACACTGAGAATGTTATTCACATTACTGTAATTTCCAAACCCACCTACAACTTTATAATCTAACATAAAGAACCTGCAAGTCTCCCACAAGTCTCCTCAATTCTTGGAGTTTTTAAACACTTGCAACCAGAATATTAAAAAATTTATTCATTACAAAGAACCTATTTTTCATTTAGTGATCATGACATTATGATAAACTCTGCAGAGGTTACCATGCATGACTGGCATTTCCACAGGTTTTTATTTCTATGCAATTTTTCAAATATTTGTTGCTATATATAATGCCAAGCAGCTCAGCAACAAGGTTGTGCACATTTTCTTCTGTCTTGATTTTGCTTTGTGGTTTGTTTTGGGCGTTTTTTAAAGTTGAAGTGAAAAACAGCCATGGCATTGACCTTTCATAGAAACACATGATATTTTCAAGGATTACATTTATATGATAACTCTTATTTGAAGTAACTGCAAAGAAAATGGAATCAAATCAGCCTCACAGCTGGCTGAAAACATAGAATTATTTGTTGTTCCCTTTGCATATATTTATAATAGGCATGTAATTTAATACTGATGTTGATGGTCCTTTAAAAAGCACTGTATTTATGTTGAGTCTTCTTGAATTTGACCATATTCGAAATTTTTTTCTCCTTCACAGTTTATTTTCATGCAAATGTTGACCTTTTCTTTTTCATTTTTAAAATCTCTAATCCATTTTATCTGTAAATGAATATCTTGAAGATGAACTTAAAACTTAACTGACAGCCAGTCACCACTACAAGCCTCTTGTCTTCACTAGCTAAACAGGGATTATTGAAATGCCTGTATTTATTCATAGATTCCTGTGTTTATTCATAAAGCTGCATAGCATAGAAAGAGCAAAATGTACTTAGTGAACTAAAACAAAGAGATGGTGATATACCATGAGTATTTCTGTTACCAGAAATTATATCCTGATGCTTTCCAAAAATTAAATCTCTCCCAAAACCTTAGAAGGTTCTCAGACATGTAAGATGAACAAATAACTACACCACACCCATCTTAATGGGGAGGGAGGAGGGGAGCAAAAAGATGCAGTGTAATACTACTCTGTGTAACACTACTGTGTCATGGTTTCCTTAAATCCCACTCATGCTTAAATTAAGAGTAAGAACCAAAATCTGAGACCTCAGAAGAAAAAAAATTTACCATGCTTCTGCAGTGCATTGATGTACAAAATGTGAATCACGTTTTGATACATTGGAAAAAAATATATATCTGTTGGAGACAGATGACTCCTGTAATGATCTGAAGGCTTACATATTGCTCTTACAGCTCTATTGAGCTCAGCTGCAAGGGCCCCACTGAAATACTACTCTGGATTCCTTCTAGGTTAAGGAGAAAAGCCTGACCCTTACACCAACTAATTTTGCCCTATTCGTAGTTGAACACATTTCTAGTGTTCCATCACTCTTAAATTAGTAGGTTTCTATTTCTGTAATGCTACAAATAATAATACTAACAAGTCATTACTTACATAGGGGGAATGGTAACAGTGCTTCCTTTAGGTAAAGAGAAATCAGCAGCATCTCTTCCCACAAGAATGGAGTTGTATGCCAAAGTATTATTGCTTGGGTTTTTCAGGCGCAACTGTCACAACAAAAATAACAAGATTGGCCTATTTTTACTCATTTTTTAGACTATAAAAGGTGTGTTCTGCAGGTAAGTTCCAAAATACAAACTAAGGATATCACAAAATAAGAAAGTATTTCAAATAACTGGGTAGATAATTTTCCTTCCAAAGGAGTGTAGATTTCTCACAGACTATCCCACCTTAATTTTTGAGAGTACTCTATTTGTGGTGTGCACTGCACTCCTATGCCTGCGAATCTCTAATTCCTCTCTTCAATCTCAGATTTTTAAAATTTTTACATTTTTTCACACAAGCAGAGGGAAAAAACAGTAGCAGAAGTGAAATCCCAAGACTGAAGAGAATAAAAACAGAAAATGCACACTTTCATCTTCTATATTTACTAGCCAAATGTCATAATACCTATTAATTCCTTGTTGTAGCTTATACATAATATAAACACATATATACATATATACAAACAGAGTTTTAACCTTGTGTTACTACAAATCTAAATTCAATGGTGTCAATACCTGTTTAACCACAGTTTTATGGAGAGTGCCTGTAAACGCTATAGTGTTCTTGGGTAAGTAGTGAGGGAGATTGTCAAACAGGTGGACACACAAAATAAGCATCATGATAGGGTTTGGATCACAGATATCGGTGGCCTAATATTGAAAACAAAAAAAAATAACCAGATGTTCAGTTAAAATTCTGCCTGTATAGTCTAAAGACAGGAAGAAGAACAAAAAAAAATTAAGGTAATTCTTATTATACAAATATTTTCAATCTAATCTGTAATAACTGAATTATTCTCATGGCTAATATGAATAAGAATCTTGTCATCACACAAAAAAACCCCATGATTAATGAAAACCACTGACATGGTCTGGTGATAAACCCAGGGTAAAAATCAAGCCCAACTTTTTTCCCCAAGGTTCATCAGAAAAAAATGCTAGTTTTATAAAATGCAGTATAACAGAAAAAGCAAAGAAAATTTACTGTCTGGAAAAATATTTGCCTTTACTACCGTAAAAAAAAAATTAAAATCTTTTGGTTTATGTGAAATACCATCCCAAATACTCCTACATACAGTTTTGCAACTGTTTATGAAGACAGTGTCACCTTCCAAATAACAACAATATAGTTGTTTTTATTGCAGATACTTATCTACTTTTATACTTTTATAAATTGCTTTATAAAAGGTAGCAAGTATTCCTGCATCTTAAATATTTGATTTACAGAAATTAATTTGCGTGGCAGCTGCAAAACATGTCAAACTTTAGTCCTCAGCAATTCTGGTAAGTCACTGAGGAGAGTGGTAAAATTATTTGCCAGAGAGTATGAAATAGGGAGAAAAAAACATTTGCTCTTCTGGACAGTCTTTAGTGTTGCAAGAGAGATGTATAGACATATTTATAATCTCAACTATCTGAGTTAAGTTTTATTTTCAAATTAAAGTTTATTTAAAGTTTTCAAGGTAAAGTTCTCCTGCCCTGTGCCCAGCCAAGCAGCTCATCCTACTCCCAGCAGTTCTCACACAGCTCCTCCTCTAACCTTTCAAGAGAGTGAGTACATAACTGGGCACTGATCTGAAGTTTCCCTGCAACTCTCCATGGTTTCCTAGATAATGTTTGTCCTTGTAATTCTTAAGAATAATTTCATATACCCTCATGCATTGATGTAATCATACATCCTATCTTGTATTTCTGTTTAATTCCATCACCACTGGTTGAAGATTCGAACATTAGGATGAATTTACTATGCAAAGTAAAAATGCTTCTTCTGTGTTGAAAGCTTTAAACCCGAAGTCTGAAAAGGATTCTGATTTTTCCACTCACTTATCTCAGTAATGGCTACTGAATGTTAACCATTATTCCAATAGTGCTATGGTTTTACACCTCTACTTTTCACTCTTCCTGCATTTTCATTTAAGATAGCAAAGATGCCAGAGTAGATTATCTGTTGAAGACTAACTTTCTATTGCCACCTATTTTTTCCTACCCATCTCCAATTAGATGAGAATTTATTCCCTCAGAAAATACTATTCTATCCTGTGATGAATTGATAGAACTCCATTTGTGACATTTATCTACTAGTCTAAGTACTAAATTAAAAAAAATTAATGTATTTCTTAACAAGATTCATCAGAAAATTCACAGTCAGTAAATATTATTTGTTTTTAAAAATATGTGTTAGCAAACAGCAGCAATAATTATAAATAATAATAAATAATAAAGTCTGAAACAAATTTTCTCTACTGACTATTCCAAATCACTGCATCTTCTACCCTAATTTATCTTTATCACACACATTCCCACCCATGTCACTGCTATCCACCATCCTATCTTGTAATACTTTATTTCAGACTTTCACCTGGATCTTCTTCAAATCAAAACACTCTAAAAATATCAAACACAAATAAAAAACACATTAAAAGCCACCATTAATACTCCAGGATTTAATCGTCAGTCATGATTAGAAAGTGGAAAGAAGGAATTTCCAGCCCAAAGTATAATTACTTAAATCTACACCTGAATTCTTAAAAAGATTTTAAAGCCTTGAACTTCATCAAAAGTGTCATTTAAACCTGAAGCCAGAGGCTTCCAGATAGTTGAACTTCTTTATTATTACACAATCTTAGATTTTTAGATTGAAAATGTCAGCTGTTCCAGCTGTAACACGTGTCTCAGCTTGTGCAACTAATTAACACAAAGCTGTCCTGAGAGCTCAGAAGCAGTGAGTGCCTGAGTTAAGAACTTTGCCAATGCTATTGGAACATTTTAGCCTTTTAAATTTCAGAGACAAGACTATCATAAAATTCCCAAATTAAGAGAGTTCAGCAAAAGGATTCATGTATTTTGCTATTTTTATCACTAAGAACCAGATAGTTCAGAAGTTTCTACAATAGTCTCAGAAAAGTATATATAAATTTCAATAAATCTATGTAAAATGTACTCTTGGAACTAAAATACAGACCTTGAAGATCCAAGATCTGTTCTTTTTTCTAGTACTGAATGATTGTGTAGCTTTAAGTTTTTTGTCTGTACAGAGGTGGATTTTCCCACCTATTGTAGACAATTTAGTCTTAGAACAGGTACATTAAAGAGAGTAGCCTAGAATTCTGCTTCCCATATCTAATGTGCTCAACACCCTTTTCATATCTGGCATCTAGCCTCTGCCTTCATGTGCTGAACTGCCTGTTTTTCTTAATAAAAGCTGAGGCAGAATATGCCTTTGTTCTGAGGGTTATATCCAGATTAATTTTTTGCTTCCTGTCAGTCACAAGCACGGGAAGCAGTAGATTTTCTTTGTTTAGTCTGTCATAGCAAAGTCATTTCTAACTGTGATCTGTATCAGGAGGTGACAGCAAGACAGTAGCTGATACAAATGGAAATAACAGGGTGAATTTTTCCCTGCAATCATAACACAACCAAATGGAACGGGGGAAAAGTTTGTAATTGAGCTTCCTTTTATACTCCTTTGTTCACAGTAACAAGCTTTACCTGTCATTCCTACTGCCATTAATTCCTTTGGAAAGTTTCCTCACACACTTTCAAACACCATGTCTAGTCTAATGAATCTTCTGCTCTTCTAACCAGCCCAAAATGCTCCCAGAGATTTAAATAACTCACAGATGAACAGTTACAAAAATGCAGACTAGGAGCAGAAGAAAACTGGTTTTGGGGACAACAAAAAGATCAAAGGAACAGTATCTAACCTATGTAAGGTCACCATATAGAGAAAATTTGGAGCCACTAGTCAATAAAAAACACAGAGATGTAAAGAATGTTTACTAAACATATAGAAGAGATCCCAAGTAGATCCCTGATAGAAGAAATTATTCAACATTGTATTCCTTCCCAAAAAATGGACACCAGAAGATGATGGCTTCGAGTGAGTGCTATTCTCACCAGCATCCAAAGCTGCTGACTTCTGTGTGCATCAATCATGGAACAGAACTCTCATGGGCCTTCATGGTTAGATGCATGTAACTGTCACCAGACATTCATATAATTTTTTCCACCACTTCTTCTCATGGTTAAGTGCATGATGTTTGTTCTTAAAAATATTTTTCTAAATTGCCTTCCAATACTAATAATTAATTCCATTTGAGTTTTCACTGCGCGATTTAGGATGCTAAAATCTGAACTGAATTAATTTATGTTCAGCTACTTGTGCATGTGCAATTCTAAAGAGCAAGGAATTATGGAAATTACTTCTAATTAAGTCTATTCATATGAAGCAGTATTTTGGTTTCCATCATACAGTAGCACATCATGAAACAAAACTGTTTCACTACAATCTCACCTTAATTTGATGTACAACGCTACTATACAAAAAGCGAAAATAAAAATAATAATGTGTATAAGAGCTGCTAGTATAAAATCATGTACCTTTATGTCTATTTCCAGATTGACAGCATGCAGAGCCTTCACAACTATCAAACAGTTGTGCAGAAACTGTTCATGAGTTCTTGGATCAGTATACATCTTTATGAAGTGAGTGGGAATCTAGAAGACAGAGAAATCAAACTCAACCTTCCACTAGGCAAAATTACTGATTTTGTATTTTCGCTCATTCATCAATCAATAAGATCTAAATTTTTAACTGAAATTCCCTGTTAAGAATAAACCCAGTAGAAAGAAAAATGAATACTGAAATAATCCCCCATGACCTGCCAAATGTTGGGGTGGGGTTTTTTCCTTTTTAAAAATCACATGCGCCAAGAGCTTCTGTTAAGGAAACTTCCCTGTCCAACTGCCCAGGAGCCACTGGCAGCCACCTGAGCTGGGACTGAAGGCCCCCTGAAGTGGGAGCCTGCAGTGAGGGATGGATGCCCTGCTTGACTCTCCACACACCCCGCTCACACTCTCAGACAAGGTTTCCTTAATGGCTCAACCCTAGGTTTCCCACAGCAAAGTCTCCGTGTCTGGATCCTTGAAATAATTTAATCTTGGTGCAATAAGAAAGTAACACCTCGAGCTGGTGCCTCTGAGGAGGGACCCTGTGCAAAGGAAACCCTGGGCTTTTACAAACCCTTGGTCTAAGTGTGTGAAAGTCTGAGGTCTTCCTGCTGGATCCTCAGGTCCTGCCGTGTCTCTCTGGTCACCTGGCTGTGGCACAGGTCCCCAGAACCTTTGCTATGTAAAAGGTCAGTGCCAGGTCTCTTTCCTCGGGCTCCCACCACCCAGAGCCCCACCTGCAGCTCACACCACAGCTGCACCATGAGCTGCCTGCACTCAATGCACTCCTCAACACTGCAAAGGAAAATAAGGCCTGAACAAACTCACTGAAATTAACAAAATATATGAAACTTGCACAATATTAAAAAACCTTCTTACCAAATACGGACAGTAAGCTGCTATCTGTGCTGCCAATACCAGACCATCTAGAAGATCTTGGTCAAAATTCACTATCCATCTCATGACTGGAATTCCACCTGATTAAAACACAAAGCAAGATTCGTGAGACTCTCTTCTCCTCAAGATGCATATTTTGTTCTAGATAGATACGACAACTATTTGAAATCACTAAGTGGAGGAAAGACATCCATTTACATGTAGAATTTCACAAGTATATTTCTATTCCAGAGCTGTTGCTGAAAACATGAAAAATCTCACCTGGAATATTGTAATTACTATTCACTCTGCTGCAGCATGTAAAGAGTATTCATCACAGCAGAATGCAAAACAAATAATCTAAATTTAACCTCACAGATTAGGAACCTGAATATGTAGATGTTTTTTATTTTTATAGTCCTAAAATTAATACAGCTACTGAAACTCATGAAAATATGCAGAAATCCTTTAAAGCTGAAATGCTTAAGACACAAAAGGAAAAGGTTATTGATTTTGTTAAGGGTCATACTAAATTATTTGGCATAAATGCAATATAAATTAGAGCTAACAGCTTAATTGTTGCAGCACAAGTCACCACTTCTACAATTGTTGTAAACCCCAATGCCTCACAAGGTTAGATAATTTTTTATATTTCTAATGTTTTTAGTAAAATAAAACTGATTATTAAGCAATTAAATGTAGTTTCTTTATAATTTCTTATTTGAAGCATCCATTTCGTAAATAATTAGCACAGCATTTACGCAGCTTTACTGTCGCAGGAGCAAGCTCCCAGATTTAGGAAACACTTTGGGTTTCAGTCACTGGCAAGCCTTTCAGATAGACTGGGATCAAGCTTTCTGGTTTGGAACAAATTATACAGGTTTAATTTCACTATTACACTTAAAAAATTAGTTCAACCTACAACAAACTCCTGTACCAGCTCCTAAGCAAAATCTATCTGTCATTATTCAGAAAAAGGACATTTCTAGACTACAGTTTACTCATCATCAGAAAAACTTAAATGCCCATCACTTCACATCAGCTTGCAGATACTTCAGCATATTCATACAGCTTTAGTAAGAAACAACAGGAGCAGATGCTGCACAAGTTCAGAAACAAAGGTCTGAAGATCCATCCGAGCTTAAGTCTGTGACATTGGATGATTTTAGTTTTCCTCTGCTTCAGTGTGGTGATGTTTAGGCTTGGCCCATAAACCCTTACCTTTTCCTATTCATGTTGTGGATCAATTTATGTAATATTATTCTAAAGATTCCTTGAATATATTTTCATTAAAAAACAACCAACAGTATTTAAAAGAGCATTTGCATGAATTTTTCATTTTCTTTAAGTTCTCGAATCAAAATGAAAACACGCATTAATCTCACTGTGTCAAAGTTATTTTTTCCTTATTGTTTAACTGAAGGCACTTTTTCAAGCAGAAAACTCAACTTTCAATTCTTGAAAACTCCATATTGGAAGGTACCAAAGATGGAGTGTGACTGGATATATAACATCTTCCTGTTACCTATGACAGGAAGACATTACAGTAAATATGGACCGCAACATCTAAATTGTAATGGTGTTAATTTTAACTAAATTCAGATATCCATTTTACAAATATCTACATTAAGAGACATTAATTTCATCCCATTTTATTCGTAATCCACCTGCAGTTATTTAAAAAATATTTAATGCAGTCACTGCAAAAACAAATACTTTAAAAATAGCAAAATACATTTTTGAAAGCTTACTTTCTTCCAAAAAAGTCAGTCTTTCTAACATAAACTCATCATTTTATTGATCATAGTAGAGACCTATAAAAATCAATAAACTGTCCTCTTTTATATGAATAGAGTTCAGACTCATTCTCAGGACACAATATTGCTATTTTGAATAAATCACCATTTTAGAATTTTTATTTTTAACTTTTTAAGATTAAATATTTCTACTTTACTAGGTCTGATATTGAATTATTCTTCTGGTTAGTAATCTAAATTGATTTGCTGAGCCTGGTTATGGAAACTCATTAAACCATACGCTTTGATCAAAAAAAGTAACTTTATTTTTTATCCTATTTTATATTTTACTTTAAATATGCTATTTGCTGCTTTTAGCTTTCTGGTGGGAATATTACTTGAGCACACTTAAGCAGTAGCAGTTCTGCCTGTACCACAGAATCACAGAATGGTTCAGGTTGGAAGGGACATTAGAGATCATCAAGCTCCAAACCCGTGCCGTGGCCAGGGACACCACACACAGCACTTTTGTACTTTGCTGTGTTCTCACTAATCCTTGCTTTCACGCTGGTAGAACTGTCTGTGTGCCAACAAAGTAGCTGGGGAACAAAACTGGCTTAAAAAGAAAAAGCAAAAAATTAATTTACTGTTTAATCTGGATCACCCAATCCAGTACTGCCATGCAGCCACATAAATGTGCCAGTAGAAATGAAACATGGTAGGACTATTTTTTAAAAACCATTTATTGAACTTTATAGTTGTGTAAATGGGGGCATAAAGAAAAAAAAAACCATTAAGAGGAATATTTTCCCATCTTAGCCAATTAAATACTTCTATAAGCATTTTTGTTGTTTTTCAGTTAATCCTTCTACTATCAATCAACCTACTTAACTCAAAGGCTTGTGAATAAATTAGTCAGAAAACATAATGTATTTTTCCTAATTACATCAAATCTAGCAGAACATCTGCCAGCTAACCACTCTATAGCAATTAAGTTTTTAAATAGACTTAGTCAATTTTAGTAGAAATAAACAATGGAAGTCAGAATTATTACTCAGGATACCTCTAAGCATGTAAATATATTGAATTTCATTTGTACTGGCATTTCTTGCAAAAAAAAAAAAAATTACTAGTGGAGCTTTAAGATAAAGATTTTCAGCCAATGTCATGATCAAAACATGACCAAAAATAGGTTAAAACATAAATGCTACCAGGTAGCAAACAACTCTGTGTGACTGGGGGCTGAGGGAGAGAAAATTGTCCAAACTTTCACTTCTGAATTGAGATATATTCCTGCTACTTACTAGCTGCATCCCAAAAGGGCTGGCTGCAAATTTTGATAACACCATGACTAAAAATGGCACATTCCAAATCTCCCATTAATGGAGAGGAGTGAGACAGAAGACCTAGTTAGGCTGATAATGAACCGTGCTCATCATACAGACTAATGAGATTGGGAAAACGGGGACTTGGAGTTATGAAAAGAAGAGGCAAAAAAGAAGCATTCCCAAAAAGAATCAGTGGTCTTGAAGAAACAACAGGGGACTGAAAAGAAGGTGAAAAAATTCATAATTGGAGGAAAGATTTTGGAAGTGGGAGAAGATTCTAAAGATCTTCATAGGCAGAGACAAATACCACAGGATGTCCAGGGAATTTGGAGGGACATGAGATTGGTGTCTATGAGCAGCAGCTCAGTAGGAATTGACACGGCTTTTCCCTGATGTTCCAGTGGCCTCCCTGGCACAGAGGGAATTTGAGACCTTGTGAACAGAGTGCTGTGGGAAGCAACTGGATGCGTGAAATTATCAAACAGGGTAAGAGCTGGTTCTACAACACAGGATCTTGACCCCCCCACAGGGTGTTTTGTACTCTGTCTCACCAATGACAAGAGCTGAAAATACCTTGTAAAAGGAAATAACTAAGCAGGGTGAGCTTGGGGTGGATATGCAGTCACTTATGAGTGCACTCAAACATTTGCTATGGTTATGGAAACCTAAAAATATACTGCAAAAGGCCTCTGCAAAGGATCTAAAATGAGAGTAGTTCTGTTCCACTTGTTGATTCCACTCAGCACTAAAGAAGGTAACATTCCTAGTCAATTAAGTGATTTGGGGCCAACTTAATTTTTGAATGTATTTATTTTTAATCTGAGTTTTGGTTTTTTTCTTAACTTGTAATGGTATCATGTTACATGCATGTGGAAACCAAGAGTAACAGCACTGTCCTCATCTTTGTGACACATTTTTGTGCCAGGTTAAGCCAGCTCTTGAAGACACACCGCTTGCTTCATACATGAAGCATTTCTACATAGAAGCAGCAAAGTAGAGAGCCACAGCACTCAAATTATTCACCTTTTTTTTTAATTTGTTTTAAAATAAGTCCAGATTCATTGAGTTTTTAAAAATTGATATTCTTACCTTGATGAATCAGTAGAAAGTCTATAAGGTTTTGCAATGCTTTTTTTGCCATAATCTATTGTTCACAAAAAAAATATTTTAAAACCCTCAAAATTAAATCTTTATTTATTATTAGATTTGAAGCCTCAAGATTTTTTTTATGCAATATGAAAACTATTTTCCAAATGGAGATAATAAAGGGAATTTGGAAAACCGTTTTCCAAATGGAGATAATAAAGGGAAACAACAATTTTACACAAAAAACGACAAAACACTTATTTGTTGGCAGAATACTGAGCAACAGTTACCATAAACTCCTCTAGGTCAAATTTTGCTTATTTCTCTGAGAAGTAAATGATACAATGAACCAAGGAAAAATACCACACATTTTAACTTCAGCAAGATTTTGATTACATTCTCTGTCACAGAGAAGCAACAAAAACATATTCCAGGAAAAAGATCCTTTAGAGTGAAGCACAAACTTCACTGAAAAACAGTAACCCTAACTGCTATCAGCTGTCCACCAAAAAAAAATCCTAGACTGTGTATTTTCCAATATTTTCATATGCAATTATTAAAAATTGCACGAAATTATCTTACTCCCATCTGGAAATAATATAAAGCAGGTTAAGAACTGACTTTTGGAAGAAAAATTGGTTGCAAGTATTCATGAGGAAAGGACTATAATTCAAGCCCTTCAACAACTGGAGTAATGATCTGAAACAAATGGGATGAAATCCAATAATGATGCTTGCAGCATAGTACAATTAATTAAGAATAGTTCATTATGCAAGTGCTAGATGGAAAATTGGAGAGAATTCCTGCAAAAAAAGAATCTGGAGAAAACAGTCAATCTAATACTGTGGTAGAAAAAGCAAACATTGTGCTAGCATGCATAACAGGAGAGTTCTAGCTGAAGCATGTACACTGATCTTTTCACTTCTGTTCAGTCCTAGTAAAGCCTCACCTGGTATAAAAACCAGCAATGGGCACCAAACTTCAAGAGAAGAAGCAACTAAATGGGTTTACAACAAAAAATCCTGAGCTGAGTACACTGAAAGACTGAAAGAATGGAAATGTTTTGCCAAGGGGGAGAGAGAGAAACTGAAGATAACAATCTGCAAATATGTATAAAGTTACTAGAAAAGCAAAGATTCATTACACACCATATTTTAAAAGAGAAAGGATGGACTTAACCCAAAATTTCCCCTGCTAGAGTTTATGTTAGACAATAGGAAACTCTTTCAAGTGGAAATGAGTTGAAATTCTGGCAGATATTGCCTTAAGTGGATTGTGAAATCTCCTTTTTCAGAGATTTTTATAACGGCCTAAGAAAATACCTGTTTAATATACTGCAGGTATATTCAGATGAGTCTTTTTACATGAGAATAAAACAGATTATTTCTGGTCTCATTCTCCATTTCTGGGATTTACTGTGGGGTTTTTTTTAAGTTACACTTTTATTAACTGATCCATCATCTGGATAAGCAGAAGTATGATGTACTGGAATTATCTGGATAAGAAGACCATGCACAGTGAAAAGAATTGGTCTTATACCAGGATTAAAACACTTAAAGGATCAGACTTAGTTTAATCTACTAAGTTTAAGAGATATTTTATACAGAAAAGTAAGAACAGCAATAAATCTTTAAATAAAGTACTGTATTTCTTGTGGAGCTTGTTCTGCTGTTTTCACAAATAATAAAAAACTTAAATTCTTGCCATCACTTGAAAAATCCTTATATGTAAGGAGGCACAAGAGATATCAATCATAAATCTTCTTTTACATAGGCACAAGCAATTTTTTTCAAATTCTGAGTTACTGAAAAACAGAGGAAAAAATATACAGAGCTAGGCTACTATTATATGAGAGTTTTCAAATAAACCCAATACATTCACGCAAAATCCTGAAACTGATAGCCTTTTGTGATTAAAGGTAAGAAATAGGTCTTTATAAGAAATCAATAAATTAGACTATGTTACTAAGAGTAGCAATTGAATGGTGATAGGACAGCAGTCTGTATAAGCAGGCATGACACCAAGAGTAGGAACTAGATGTTGTTAAATAGCTTTGTGGAATACAGAAATTTGTCAGCAAAGGAAGAACCAAGTCACAGTACTAAGCAGCAAACTCAAAACAAAGTATTTTACACAGAATAGAGATTTTAAATTTACTTACTGCTTCACAATATTGTGATACTACAATTCTGCAAAGGTTGAAAATACAGTTAAATTCACATAATGGAAATCTAGTACAGCATTACAGGAGTGCCACCTCCATCTGAAGGAGTCTTGAATTTCAAAGCAGGAAGTCTCAGAGTATGTATAAAGCATTTCTGTACATTTGTGCTGTTACTCATCTCTAAGCAACTTCTGTTGAAGGAAGAATACTGAGCTAGATCGACCTTTAATATATCACAGAACATCCTTTCAATGGAAACTAGTGCAGTAATAATGGTTTATACTATTATACAGCAAATTCTTACTCTGGAATTTGAAAATCTTTGGAGGTGGAACTAATCTATAGCTATAATAATACCAATGGTCCTGTTTCAGTAGCTCAAATCTGGCACTGAATAATACAAACATTTACAGAAGAAATATGTAGCAATAACCTTTCCTGTACGTGCTCACATTAGAACCAGGACAAGCTTTGAAATGATAGTACTGAAGTATACAATCCAAAGCATAAGGAAGATTAGAGGCTATTATTTATTATTTAAAATTTAAGATTAACAGATTGATAACGTATCTGCCTTCAGAACACACAGCATGTGTAGCTACAATTATCTTAACATGGAAAACAAGACTAATTTTATTAGAGATGAAAGAAAAATTACAGTTCCTGCTTCGGGCCGGATGCTACAACTCTTGCTCATCAAAACTGATAATTATTCATCTAAGAACTCTTGAAGTATCACTGACAGATCAACTTAATACCACTGTCAATTCATAATTCTAAGCAGAAAAGTTCAAGAAGCACCACATGGGGCAATAACAAAAACAGAGACACTGGGGATACATCTCATTTATTCCCATCTGTTGCAGAACGCTTTTACCCTGAGGCATGCCCATTCATCTTTCTGATCCTACAAAAATTTCCAAAAGTCTTTCACTCTCTATGCAGTTTTGTTTTATTTTCACTGATTCTTATCCTAAACAACATCTTAAATTGACAGATTTTTGAGGGTTTTATGCATCACATAAGAGCAGCATTACTTTACATTGGTCTCCATTTTGTTGGTCTTCAACAGAAAACTTCCACCTCCAAGGTGAGGAAGCCCCACCAAGCCCGTGTGGCCCCCCCAGGACTCTGAACATCCCCATCAGCTGGACCAGTGCTGGAACCACGACTGGTGATCTCTCACTTTCACTTATTCAATCTATTTCTTTGTCTTTTCACCTCATCCCTTTACCCAAAACCCACTGCCACACCCTTACACAGGTCAGGCACTAACATACCATGTTCCATGCCAAGTGTGTGATTTACTACTAAAACTCTGTGAGTTTTTGCAGATCCTGACTTTTGTCATTCCTTTCAAATGCGAGTATTTATGAATCTTGGGTGCTCCCTCCTCCTTAAGGTAGGACCTCACATCATGGCATTTCACTTACAGATCATTTTGATTTAAAATGCTACAAATCACAGTAATTTACTACAGCATTTCTGGCTCCTACACTGGCTTCACAATGAATACTGTAATGCCTGCATTTTTTTATTTAATTAAAAAGAAAAAGTTAAATACTGCTCTAGATGAAATTTATTGTTTGATACTTAGATTCTGTTAACTCATTTTTTCTCAAATTTCACACTCTGAAATATGTTTTCTCCTCACAAAATATCTGAAGTTGAATTACTAAGTCTTCAGCTATACCACACTCAATCTATATATTTGGCAAGCACTGCAGAAGTACCATTAATTACACAAATAATCAGAATGCTTATGTATTCCAATTAACATACAAACACTGCCAAGTTCCTTGTTTGGCTGAAAGCAGAACTGCTGTTTAGACATCTCACAGTCTATTGCAAGTAAGGAAACAAAATTTCTTTTTAAGTATTTGTCTGATTATTTCTCTTTAGAAAATTAGGGGTTTGAGGGCCAGCATATGTTTATATATCTGCTCTGGCGACAGCTCTTGAATCTCAGACATAGACTGACTGTTCAGGTATTGCTGATATTTACTGGCTGTCATATTCTCTAACAATCTTATATTAAATATAGAATTATCTATTTTTTTCACAATCCTCCTGAGACACACTGAAGAAAATTCCCTATTTCCAAAACCATAATTTATCTGTTTTCACCATGATAAGAGTCATAATTAGTAAGGAAGAGACATACAGCTTCTCAGGAGACAATTTAATCCTCCAGTCTGGAAGATTTTCTAGTGTTTAGGAACTTCAGGATTTGAATTACAATATTCCAATACTCTAGCAATATTTTAAGTCTTTTCCTTGACTCTTAATTTTTCATACTATAAGCAGTTAGTCTGTCAGAGAGAAATGTTGAAAAGAAACATGAACATAAGGAACACTAGAAGGTAAACTGAAAATTTACTATGCTCAAATAATTAATGCTTCCTCTGCTATCATTACTATTGTCCATATAAGGCCTTAAGTGGGCACTGAATCTTATATTTCAGGTATAATTAAAGTTTCAGTATAAAAGGCATAGCTGCATTTCACAGTTTTATGGCATTTGGACTCAAGTTTCAACATTGCTTTCCAGTTTGTGGTCAATAAGACATAGTACAAAAGCCTGCTCTTCCAAAACACATGCCAAGATGCTTTTAAAACATATTTATTTTTCAGTAGCAGTAAGGAGAGAAGATGTGGAGACATTAAACTCCTTGCTAATGTTCTCTCTAAGCTACTTCTTGCAAAAGAAAAGTTCTGATGAATGGCATAGTTATCTTCAATTTTAGAAGGATGTAATAAAGATGAATATTTGAAACCTCTCTGCACTGCAGTAGCTTAGGCTTTTCTCACTGTCACATTTCACTTCAAGGAGCTTACGTATCAAAGGAAAGACTGAGAAATGTGGCCTGGGAAGATCTTCATCTATTTAATGGGAATTGATCACCCAACAGACTGTTTTGAGCTGAAAGCAGCAGGTCAATACATATTGCTAGTCAGGGCTAAGTACCCAAAGCAGAGTGTTTGGATGGTAATATACAGGCACATAAATGTTAAGCAAAAAGTGGTAATTGCTCTCTGATCTGCACTGTAGTAAGAATTGGAAAAAAAAAAAAAAAACAAACCACGTAATCCTTCTCTTAAAATTACTGGTATTAAGCAAATAATAACAACCAAAATTCAAAACTGAGGATATTTGAGACTTTCAGCTGAGTTGCATGAACACTTAATATACTCTGAGATTTTTCCTTATGACACATTCAATTTCCTGTAGATAAGCCTACTTAAATGCTTAGTTTAAAGCGAACATAATTTAAAATGTCAAAGTACCCGAGCATAAATTTGTTTTTATCATAAAACTTAAAGGACCAATAGCATATCAGAATATTAAATCTGCCAAGATTTATAAGCTCTTCTCCTGTGTATGATCTTAAAAAAATATCACACTTTTGACCCCTGGGAATATTACTGGTGACCAGACTCCAGCCAGACTTTGCACCACTGACCATAACCCATTAAGCCTGGCAGTTCAGCCTAATTTCAGCCATCCTCACTGGGCTCTTAACTGGCCTGTACTTCACCAGTTTGGTTATGAGGTTGTTACAGCAGGATGTTGAAGGCTGTGCCCAAGCTGAGATAAACATCCATGCTCTCCTCCTGTTCACTGAGCTGGCCATGCCATCATGGAAGGCAATCAGGTTGATCCAGCATGATTATCCCTCTGTAAATTCATGGGGACTACTCACAAAAATGTTCCTGTGCTTTCTACATTTGGTGATGTTTGCAAAGATAATTCACTCCATCAGCATCTCAATAGACAAGATGAGGGTGATTGGCTTTGTAGCTTCCTGGGTTCTCTTTCCAGAGGGGAATGACATCTCTTCCAAACCTGTTCCAAACTTTCCCTCTGATTGTCCTGACCTTTCCAAGGTTAGTGAATGTGACCTTGCAATGACATTGGCCAGATCTCTCAGCATTTGATGAACCCCACTGGGTCCCATGGGCTTGTGCTGTCCAGTGGCTCCCTAATCTGATCCTCCTCCACAAGTCTTCCTTGTTCCAGATGCTCCCTTTCATCTCAAGAGCCTGGGATTGCCCAGTGACCAGTCTTAATCAGTAAACACCAAGGTAAAAAAAGAAGGCATTGAGTCCCTCAGGTCTTTTCTCTGTTCTTTGCCATCAGACTCTCTGCCTCATTTGGCAGATAGAACAGCACAGTAACAGACACCAATTCACTCTGAGGCAGCAAAAGCAGGAGGAAAGTAAAGGCTACAGCAGAGGATGCAAAGACATACTGAGGCAGGTCATCTCTGAAACAAAACTGTAAGATTGTACAACTAAAAACGTTTGTAATGCAAAGGCACAGTAGTAAGACTATGAATCTCACAATTTTTCAGAACTTTCTCTCTTTTTTTGGATTATTAGATCCTTGCCAATGCTCAGTTATGCAGTTTTGGGAGAAAAACGGAAATAGAAGCAAAAGAAAAGGGCATGCTTATGTGCATACATCAAGTTATTTCTGCGTGCCCTACAGAAAAGAGAATACAGAACTCATGAACCAAAACACCTATGAAGAAGTTGATATAGCAAGGCAGTATAGGTAACTTCCCATATGCAGGAAGTATAGTTAATCTCTGCCTTCTCATTTCAACCTTGCACTTCTCTGAAAGCAGAAAAGTATAATTAAGTGAAATTGTATGCGAGAACTGTAATGCAGATAAATGTCCCCTGGCAGTAACCACAGAATTCATCTTCACCTGTGACCCAGAGTCAAAGCTACAAACAGATTTGCACTAATGGATATATCAACCTAGTGAGTTATCTGTACTGACAGCATGATTCAGCAGAAATTATTATTTTCTGAGAACACCAATATTGTAATTAAATTGTTCTTTTTGGGTACCAAATTCGGGGAGTTTTTAGAACTAAATAATTTTTAAAAACCCCTACTTTGCAATTGGTGATAGCTATATGATGACTTATTAAAAACAGACCCCTCATTTTTATATTATAATCCATTACATACTCTTAGGCAACTAAAATGACACTTTCAATAACTGATTCCTTAAAATCCATCATTAGTACATATTCTGCTGAGACATCTGCAGCTTTTTTGTCTGGCAACGTCCACTAGATCTGCACTTTAGGATTCAGATTCACTCCTCTCTTCTTTAGAGATTATGACTCTATTAAAAGTTTAATATTAAATAAGATGTACTTTGGCACTTAGATTCTCCCCACTGAGCTCCCACAGACCAGAACAAGGCCAACCACACCTCAAGACCCAGGTATTACTGGAGCCTGCAACCCAGAGAACAGACAGATGGGGATGGGGAATTTATCCGTGCAGCATTTACAGTGAGCCACAACCCTGGCCGGACAGAGCCATTCTCTCTGCAAGTTGTCACCTACACACAGGGGGCTCAGAGCAGCCCAGCAGAGCAGTGCTTGTGACTGTAAGGAAGCTCCACTAAAGCAGGCACAGATAAGAAAAAAATAATATATTGCAAATACACCTACTTCCTGCAGGGCATATTATTTAGCTAGGGGGCCCCCTGAGTTAATCATAAGATCAGACCCAAACTAAAAATTGACGGCTACAAATACATTTCTGTTGGATGCGGGGGGTGTAGACTAACATTTCAACCTTACCAGCAGAATTATTCAACATATTTGAGAATAGCCATTATAATTTGCTTCTACACAGTAAAATGAGAAAAGCAAAGGAATATTTAAAGCATATGCAAGATAGAGATTCTGCCCAAAATGAGACTTATGGAAGATGACATCCAAATAGAGTATCTATAATTCAGACAGGTCAGAAATCGCCTGAGCCAAAAACGACACCAGACAATTTTTTCCACATGTGGCTTATGAGCCATTCTGGAGGTCATCCCTGCTTATCAACAGACTGGCCTTTCTTGGGGTTCACCACATATTCAAAATTATTGCTGAAAAAGGCAGTGAAGTTAGGGTCAAGAACCAAAAGGGACAAATCATGAAAGAAAACAGAAGCAATAATTACTAGTGGTTGAACAGTTTTAGCAGAGTTGAATACCAGAACTGCCTAGATCAGTCTTAAATGGAAAAAGTAATTTTACCTAACCTTACTCAAGCAGTCGTGAGAATCGATCTGCCCTTGCGAGCAGGACAAGATTCATAATCTGGAACCTTGGTCTCTACTGCCTTCCCAAATATCATTGAATAAAAGACATACAAAAATATTCTAAAAATTCTGAAAAGGCAGCTCTCAAACATACCACTATGAGACCAAATATTAACAATTGTGTGTGACTGTAAACAGGAAAATCAAGATAAAGTAATTACTGTTAGCACTTTCCTTAATGGAAAGAAAGTGAGAAGGTTCACATCACCCTTTATGCCTAATTAGAAACTATAAAAACACACAGAACACATAAGATCCATCATGAACAGTGCTAATCAAAAGACGCTGATCTTGTAACACAGAAATATGAGGAAAGGAAATACATATGGGTAGGCAATAAATTATACCAAAAAAATATTTTCAGAGGTAAGTTGTCACAATATCTCTATGAAGAACTATTGCAAAAGTCTACAAAATGAGTATTAGAAGAAAGAATGTAGTGGAAGAATTATCTCACCTCTTTGACTATCTTTCCACACAATCTTTCGATATTTCTCATAATTTTTATTCAACCAGATGAGGATGGTTCTTTCATATCGAGAATATATATTACTACATAAAGGTTCTGATTTTATTCCTGGCATGTTCTGCAAGCTTTCCAAGCTTGATGGGTCAGGAACAATACGGGAAGAAACGCGTGGAAGAACAAACACCTGAAATGATAAAAAGTGTTTTAAAAAATGAACTGTAAAAATAATTTTGAGTTGACAGATAAAGAAAAAAAAAAAACCTTCAAACTCGAAAGGTTTTCTAATTTAGAAAAGGTTTAGGAGATTGCACTTTGGCACCCACATAACCACTACACAGGATGGTGAAAGGCCTCAAGGTCAAGACATACATAAAGCAGCTGAAATCACTTGGGTTGTTCAGCTTGGAGACGGCTGAAGAGTGACCTCACCACAGTCTACAACTTCCTTAAGGGGGGCAGAGGAGAGGGAGGTGCCAATCTCCTCTCTCTGGTGATCAGCAATATGGACGCAAGGAAAAGGAATGAAGCTGCAACAGGGGAAGTTTGGATCTTAGGAAAATGTTCTGCACTCAGTGGGTGGTTGGTCACTGGAACAGGCTCTCCAGGGAAATGGTCATGGTATCAAGTCTATCAGACTTCGAGGAGCATCTGCAGAATGCTCTTAGTCATATGGTTTAGTTTACGTAGTCCTATGAGGAGCTGGGAGTTGGACTTGATGATCCTTATGGGTCCCTTTCGACTTGAGATATTCTGTGATTCTAAATATTTTTTGTTTTCAACTTTTCTCTAAGTTTTGATGAACCCTGTGAAATCACTAGGTCATCTGTACTCCAAGAATTACTGTACATATTCTATCCAAAGCACTAACTGCTGAACTACTACACTGATGTCCAGCACAATCTATAGACAACATTCAAATTATATCTTTCATGACCCAGTTGTGTATTTAGGTCCAAGTTACTCTGTTGTTTTTCCTGAAAAGATTCACATTATAGGCCTAAAATAAAATTCAGGGCAAAATTTGATTTCTGGGCTGCAAGTGCACACAGCTGGCTCATGTCCGGCCTCTCATCCACCAGCACCTCCAAGTCCTTCTCAGCAGAGCTGCTCATGATCTGTTCATCCCCCAGCCTGGATTGATAGTGGAGGTTTCCTCGACCTGACTGATATAAAACCTGATTGAATCAAGGCATTTCAAGCTATCTATTTTTTAGGATTTCATCTCATCAGGAAAAAATTCAAAGCCCAAACAACACAACATACATGCATACTATTAATTTTGGTGGAGTTTTTCTCTGTGCTAGTCTGTCAGGTACCTATAAATAATACAGCAAATTGAAAGAACAGCAAAATGACTTGCTTTCTGGTCACTGTGATTGCATTTTCCCACACCCATGTTCCCATGTGTTCTTATATCATCTGTCTCAGCCCATGTACATATACTGTTTCATCTCTGTTCCTCTCTCAGCTATTTTTCTTTTTGTTTGTTCTAGATAAACTCTACATCTCTGTTACATACCTTCTTTAATATAATTTTTGCTATTTTTATTATGCTTTTCCAATAAATAATCACATGATCAGAGAATAGTTGAGGTTAGAAGGCAGCTCTGGAGATTGCCCGGTCCAAACCTCCTGCTCCAAGAACAATCAGAATGCTTTGCCAGGGTCACATTCAGTTGGGTTTTGGACATCTCTAGGAACAGTATGTCCACAACCCCCTTAGGGGATCTATTCTTGTGTGTGACCACTCTGATAGGAAAAAGGTTTCTTAAGTTTAAAGGCATTTCCTCCATCTCAGTTTGTGCCTGGTGCCTCTTGTCATGTCACGAGGCACTACTAAGAAGTCTGGCAGTGCCCTCTTTACAACCAACTTCCCATCAGGTATTTACACAAATTGTTTAGAGGCACCCCCCTCCTCTCTGAGCGTTCTCTTTTCCTGGCTGAACAATCTCAGCTCTTTCAGTCTCTCCCTGTATGACAGATGTTCCAGTCTCTTAAATCATCTGTGGGACTCTTCACTGAAGTCACACTCCAGTACATCCGTACATCTGACTTGTACTGGGAAGCCCAAATATTAGCTATATTTTTAATCTATTTTCCATCCCTTGGAACAGAAATAAATAAATATTTCTTTTAGGCACATAAATGTTACTGATCATTGATGAGCACATTTACTTTGGAAAACATGATTTAGTCACCCAAGATTTTTCTTTAGCATCAGTAAAAATAAAACTGAACAAAATTTGAGAAGTCTATATTGACCGAGTCAATCAAATTTTAAAAGGAATAGGTGTTATTTAAAAAGTGCTTAACTGGCTTAAAAATTCCATTCTAATGTAAGATAATAAATACTACAGTTATACATCTAGGCAATTATGTCCAGCGAAAGGGCTTCTAAGCAAGGTAACACAAAAGCATGACAGAGTTTTCTTTAGTTGCCATAATATTTCTATAACATTTAATTCTACAAAATGCAGACAGTTCTAATATAACATTTCCTAGTTCAAACATATTAACACACTTCTAAAGTTTTAAAGAAAATAAAATATTCTCACTCTTTTTCCTCCTCTGTTACAGAGAAATAAAATACTTACAACTATTTAGTTTTAAAGATGTATTTAGAAAAAAATTAACCTCCAGTATACCACAGATTTTTTTCAAAATAAAGCTTTTGGCCATCTGTTCTTCAGAACCTGGTAATAAATATATCTGCAATTTACCTTGTATATCTGCAGTAGCACATCTGTCCAGGCTCGTTTGCTCATTGTCTCAAAGGTGCTGTCCTCCAGAATGAAGATAGGCTTGCCACTTAATTTGCCTGAGCTTCTCATACTTCCCTTCTTCACTTCAGGTGTGAAACACTTCAGATAAAAGGATGGGGATTTTTTTTCATATTCATTTAAGCAGTTTGGATAGGAAATTCATACGTGGACAATAATGAATCAATGGCATAAACACCTGATAACATCTACTATAGTGCAATAGTGACCAATATTAGAACCATTTGCAGGTTGTTGCTATCTCAGGAATAAGAACCACAACAAAGAATTGACAGAAGTTGAAAGCAGCAATCAGGAAACAGGGAAAACGCACAAAATATTTTTCTTAAAAATGGTAAAATCCGCATGATAATCTGATCTCTACTTTAAAACATATCTGTTGGACATTAATATCAGGTATCAATAGTATCAGAAGGAATGGAAAAAAAACAGGGGATACCAATGTAAATGCTGGAGTCATCTTAAATTCCTACTTAGTCTCACACATGAGCTTAGATTTATGCAATCCAAAACAGTCACCACAGTAAGAACACTCATGGTCCACCAAGAGCTTCCATCACTATTGAAAGGCCTTAAACTAAGCACATANCTAGTTCAAACATATTAACACACTTCTAAAGTTTTAAAGAAAATAAAATATTCTCACTCTTTTTCCTCCTCTGTTACAGAGAAATAAAATACTTACAACTATTTAGTTTTAAAGATGTATTTAGAAAAAAATTAACCTCCAGTATACCACAGATTTTTTTCAAAATAAAGCTTTTGGCCATCAGTTCTTCAGAACCTGGTAATAAATATATCTGCAATTTACCTTGTATATCTGCAGTAGCACATCTGTCCAAGCTCGTTTGCTCATTGTCTCAAAGGTGCTGTCCTCCAGAATGAAGATAGGCTTGCCACTTAATTTGCCTGAGCTTCTCATACTTCCTTTCTTCACTTCAGGTGTGAAACACTTCAGATAAAAGGATGGGGATTTTTTTTCATATTCATTTAAGCAGTTTGGATAGGAAATTCATACGTGGACAATAATGAATCAATGGCATAAATGCCTGAAAACATCTACTATAGTGCAATAGTGACCAATATTAGAACCATTTGCAGGTTGTTTCTATCTCAGGAATAAGAACCACAACAAAGAATTAACAGGAGTTGAAAGCAGCAATCAGGAAACAGGGAAGCACACAAAATATTTTTCCAAGAGCTTCCATCAGTATTCAAAGGACTTAAACTAAGCACATAGGCTTTGTGCAAAAGAGAAAAAACACCAAACCTACTTACCCTTATTCCAGTATTCACTTCAGTCCATATCTTATAATCTTCAGGTGCAAGCAGAAATTCTGGCATAACATGAGACAGAAATGCTCCCTGGCTTCTGAAATCATGAAGCAGGAAAAGTTAATAGGCAGGACAGATAATTATTTTTAAGAGAAATCCAAGTTTTTGTAACTTGTTCAACCTATGTGTAATCTCCACTGTGTTCTATCTAACTAGCCTCTGGACTAGTGATCCAGCTCTATTAATTGCTTTATATGA
>VYXC01011656.1:180347-281200 GCA_013397175.1 Platysteira castanea | reverse complement strand
TTTTTTTATTTTTTTTTTTTTAAGATGAGCTTCATGAATAGAAGCTCATGTTCAATTCCTATGCCTACAGCTACACACTAAAAGAACATAAAACTCTGGACAGATTGGCTTCTCGATGAGCACTGCTCCTCCATAAAGGATTTATTATAACACAAAGCACCAAAACAAATAATATCCATTTCCATGTGAAAGCCAAATGACCAGTGTTGCATCACATCAGCAGAATTAAAACTTCGTGATACTTTTATCTGTCTGCAGTTTCATATTTACAAATGATACTGGAAGTCTTATGGGTGTAAGCAAAGGTATTTCAAAGCTCTCAGTGGACATGCCATCTCTTCTCAAGTTACTAATAAATGCAACAAGAAAAGTAACTGCTGTAACAAAAGGCAACTTCATTAGACTGAATACCAAAAAACTTAATTTCCAAGTGAAGAAAGACTATTCTTTATCTCAAATGACACAATTTAAACAAATGTGCTGGAAAGAAAGGAAAACAATGTAGAATTATGAAGTTTATTTTTCTCAGGAGAGCAGAAAAGCTTCCTGACTTTTAGGTCAGGAAGATTATCATAGCATATCTAGATTTAAATTATTCTCTGAGTTTTAAAAATGGTTAATGTGAATAAAAATTAAACTAGCATTTCATCTTATACAACCAGTCTTTCATCCAAATGAAATGATCATGCTTTTCCAGTACCATACAGTCCAAACTAAATTTAATTTGTACATTAAAAGTCAAATAGCACAGTTTGTAATTAGGATCATGACACGCTATTACTCTTCTCACAGAATTATATTTTTCTAGTAAGAGTACAATTTCAGTTTCCATATTTTACTTGGAAAATTATTCTTTAGCTTTTCAAATTGTTGAAATGTCATGTTTCATACAATTACCTAACATATTTTTAAAAACAAAAATTTTTTAATCAGGGACACAAAAACAGCATCAAGTTAGCAGTCTGGTTCTAAAACTCACCATGTCTGAAATTCCCATTTCCACTTACCCATAGACTCTGTTCCATGAAATCCCTTTTAAACTTCAGCTCCTCCCAAATGAAAAAAATATGAAAGCTATACAGTATTAATCTTTTCAGGTGTCCTATCTTTCTTTTGACATTTTTCCATGGTAAATACATAGGAATAGGTGTAATCTACAATTTTAATTCCAAGAAAAGCACAGAACAAGGTTCTATGTCATCATAGCAAAGCTCTGTATAACTCAATGTTCTCATAATTGGCTGCATTTTGCTACTGAGGAACACTGTCTTAAAATTCCACTTCATTCAGGTTAATATTTAACACAATGCCAGTTGTCCAAGATCAATACTTTCACACTGTCAAGACATCTTTCCTCAAGACACAGGGCCTGCAACAACTTAGTTGTACTGTAAAATACCCAAACTTTTCCTTTACTGCTGTGGTAATGCACCAAGCAAACCTTTTGAGTGGAGGACAATAAAACTGATACTTGGAATGTTGCTTGAAACACTGAGCACCATCCACCTGCTTTGGCAGGTGGAATATTTGAAATACAAATTATGCTTTATTTGAACTATGCTGACCAGAAAGCAGTGGTTGGTGTAAGAAAACCAAGAACTATCTGCTGACTTTCCACAAATCACAGTGAATGTGCAGGGATAGCAGATCACAGAGAAGTTACTCATATCTCAGCTGGCTGTAGATGTCTTTCCATCACTACACACAGTCATGCCAGCAGTGTAGATATCAGACATTTTTGTACTATGATCTATAAACACCTGCAAGGAAATTCTAGAGGATCCTAAAATGCACAAGTAGAAAAAGTAGATCCATAAATCAGGAGCAATGAAGAAATCTTATAGGATTCATGCAAACTAGGAGAGACAAAAAACTAACAGGATGTGGTAACATCAAGCACAAAATGAGCACCAAATAAATTATAAAAGAGTTCAGATTGGAAAAGACATCCAAAATCACCAAAATACATATAAGCAAAGGAGACCACCTAGAAATGCTTTTGTATGAAAACCTGTGTTGTTTTTTGAGGATTATTATTGATTACTACTTCATGTCTGATCATTTGACCTCAACAACCACCACTGAGGCATCTGTGTACAGAGGCACTGGACTTAGCCTTGACCAGCTGGCTGCTGCTTCAATTCTTCTCTGAATACACCCATGACTTGACAGCCAAAGCTCAGTAAAACTGAAGGCTTTTATTAAAATTTAGCTATTAAATAGCTTTTAAAAAATTCCCAAGAAACTACATTAGAAACACTTAAGTATTTCTTTCCAATTGCTGTTTTTAGCAATCGGGTTGAGATCCACTTACCCTAAAAACTCATCATTTTTAAATATTAAAAAACTGTAATTTATGCTAGTTTCAAGATTGCTAGATTCCTGGAAAATCTCAATGGGAAGACTGCATATACGAGTCATCAGGCTTCACCAAGAGCATCAGTGGAATGGTGAGATCATAAATGAAAAACTTGATCTGACTGTCTACTGAGACTGTCTAAGGAATGAGGTTGAGAGCCATCTTCTGCAATTAAGGCAGCAGAGTTCCTGTGGAATTCCTGTGTTGGATATAACCTCACCAAAGAACACTTTGACTAATGCAAACTGCACACAACACTGGTAAAAATAAATGAAAGGTTATAATACATAAATCTTATCCTACAAAAAATATAAAGGAAAGCCTAAACCCACTGCATACCATGTAGTTAGAATCATGCTTGAAGAATGTTAATTAAAAAAAAATGGAAAGAAAAGATGTATGCACGGATATCTCATCATACTTGTACTTACTTAAGGAAAGAAAGCAGTTCAGAATGCTGCCAGTGGAGCTGGAACATTCGTTCTACTGGATCAGGGGGCAGTGACTGGCTCGCTGCAATGCCTGGTAGTGGTTGTCCATTCAGACGCAGTAACATCTCATAAAAACCCTTATCTTTGTCGAGCTTTCGTTTAAAATTCTTTTCTTGTGCAACGGTTAGCTGGACTATACACACATCACTAAGAGAGAAAAAGCCTTTGATATTAATCTTCTAAATGCACAAAATGAGCTACAATTACAGATATCACAATGCTAATTTAACAAACCATGAATTAAAAACGGCAGCAATGAAGGTTGAAAAGTACAGCACTTTTTCATCTTTACAGAACTCTCACAAGAAATTAAGAATTTTGAACTGCATGGAATATTTATTCCTTCATAAATAGAATCTTTCTGCCAAACATAATTTGGTTTTTTATCATGTTTATAAATATCTATGTGATTGTACCCCAGGAGAGTGGCTTCTTCAGTACTTAGTACCAAGCTAGATAAGACCAACTAAGTGATGTCACCACAACTGATATATTTCCAGGGTGTTTGCAAGACCCTCAATTATAAAATATTCCTTCACATCTGTTTCTCAATCTTTAGATTATGGGGGCGAAAAGACATATTGCTAAAGCACTTACTTATGCCACCAAAGAAGGGACAAAGGCTTGAGCTGTGTCAGTCTTAGAGGAGAACCAATTTCCCTTCAGAAGGTGACATATAGTTTGAACTGCATATTTAACATCGTATGTGTTCGTGAGGGTATCATAGTTGAAAATATATTTTAGAAAGTAAAAACTCACACCTGGATGGAATTTTCATATAAGCACCATATAAAAGCTATAATTTTAATAGAAAACTGGGCATTAGAGTGTGTTTATATTCCTTAGATCATATCCAAACCACTAAAGCAAATCTGTTAGCATAGTATGAGAGACAGGAGTTAGCTCTAAGCAGACATGAATTACCATCTCAGTGAATAAGGTATTGAAATGGGATTTTGTCCCTTAGACCAGCCAAAGAGTGTGAACCAAGTCTTCACAGCATTTAGGGTCTTTTGAAAGAACATGTACTCCTCCTTATCTTCATCAGGAAAAAATGATAATTCACGTCTATTTCCTTCCCTATCACTTCCACTGTCAGTTTCACTCTCTTCACTTGTTTCTTCATTCTCCTCACTTCCATATTCATCACTCTCACTTTCAAAAGTGGCACTCTCTGAATGATATACACAAAAAAAAAAAACAAGAAAGATTTCTTATTCCCTCATTTTTGTCTAGTACAAAAATATTTAACACACAATTGTTTTCAAAGAATAAAAAACTTTCAGACAACAAATGATCAACTTATTTTAGGAAAAAAAAATTAAATTACATGCACACATCTTAGGAATAGAACAAATATATTGATGCCTAATTTCACTCTCAGAAAAAGCATTACCCAATCAGCAAAACATAAATTCAGGCATGGCTTACAAAATTACAGCCAGCAATCTTCAAAGGATCAGTCTCACCCACAGTTCCAACAGACACAGTTTTGCCTGTCAGTCACTGCTAGTTCACTTTAACAGTTACTGTACAGGTATAACCCCCACTACATCTATGAGCCTTTGGACTTTTTCTCCCCTCTGTTAGGCTTTCTCACTCCTAAATTCTGATCTGCTCGTAACATAAATTTTAACAACTACTAGCTGTTAACATCAACAACAATATCATTGCACAAAAAGGTAACTAAGAAAATAAACAATAATTTTCCTCGTAGCACAAATAACGTAGGTGACTCCATGCTTGAAGGTGTATTTTAATACCACTGTTTTCAGTTTCATTAAATGATGCAAAAATAAAGTTAATTGATACCTTTGTGAATAAAAAAAAATCTTATTGGGATTTAAGAAGAAAAAAACAATACAATGTGGAAAAAAGAGGCTCATTCTTTATAAGATCATTGATTTTATATGCTGTACTATACCTGATACAGAATCTTCATATATTGAGCTAGTAGTTGCACCGAAAGAACTTGTTGAAATACTACATGAAGGTGATGGTGGTGTAAAACATGGCTGTAGAACAACTTCTCCAGTGCTGAGGTCTTTATTGTCTGTAAAACAAGATTCAAGTTGCAGTTGAGAAAACATATTTTATTGTCTGTGATCTAACAAATTATAAATTAATATCTACTTCTATATTTTTCTACTTCATGCTTCAATTAATTATGTAACATTTCTTACTTGACTCACAAAAATCTCACTTTGGTCATTAGATTGGGGTCCTGAAAAAATTTCATGCATTTTATTTTTCCATTAATTGTGTATTTTACAGGATGCGTCTTTCTACTTGCTGAAAGGCACCTATCAGTACAATGCTTATTCAAGAATTCTGTGTTATGAACAAAATATTCTTAAGGACTTCTTGGTAACAGCTGTTTAAGGAGTCTCAGCACATCATTATCAAGCTCTTTCAGACTCAAAACCACGTATTTTACAAATCAAATTCAAAAGTAAACTTTATCAGTCTATCAGTTCTGAGACAACAGATGTTCTGACATTCTCATGCTGGCCTAAGATAGGATTAGAGGACTCTCTGTTTTCAGTCCAAAACAAAAGAGGCACCAAGCGTAGTTTCCAGAGAAGCAAACACACCACTAAGAGAAGGAAGAACTCTGTATGATTATCTTTTAATTTTTGATTGCTGACACTGTTATTTTTATCATGTGGAGCAAGTAAAACAAGAGCATGGTGTCAGAGTGGAGGCAAAGCCTTCGTGGGTACCTTTCAAAGACACTGTGTTGTATAGATATGGTTTGGTCACGTTAAACAGCAGTCCACACCAACAGTCTATACAAAATCACATAAAAAAGACTCAAGGAATTTAGCAGTAATGACTTGCTCCAAAACTGACACAAACTGATGTGTGAACAAACCAATAAGCAATCAATGGAGGACAGAAATATCCCATTATTAATGGGAGATAATTTCTTATAAAACCATCACTCCATTTTCTGGCTTAATCCTCAAGGGAAACATACAAAGTATCCTTAAAAAAACAAGCTTCTACAAATGGTCTAATGGTCACAAAAAAAACCCCAAAACAATCACATATTAGTAAGAGATACTACCTTTTTTCCCCTTCCTATCTTCATTTAATTGCGCTATGATCCCCGAATGATGTGGCACCTATACTTATCTTCTGTTTGGGTGAAAAAGCCGAAACATTACCTGTCTTCTTGCTAATCCCTTTCTCAACTTCCCAAGTACCAATTATCTTTTAAATACCCTGAGTAACACACTTACTTTAAGTTAATGCAGTCTTAGAATTCAGTCTTGGATGCTAAACCTGTCTCAGATCTAAGGACTTACTTGCTTACCTGAAAAACTTGTCTATTTCATCAAAATACATCATATCCCACACACAGCTATAGAAAAACATAATCATTTACCTTGTATTGAACCTGCTTTAAGCAGGAGGTTGGACTAGATGGCTCCCAAGGGATCCCTTCCAACCTGAATTATACAGTGATGCCAATCTCTTCCCATAAGCACAGTCACGCACAAAGAGATTACAGATCACTGAGGCAGCAGAAATGGCTTCAGGAGAGGGAAACACAGGGAGAGGTATAGAGACAGAGGCAGACAGAAGGAAGCAGGCAGGGAGACATAGTGCAGATAAAAATATTTCTGCTCTCTCACCACAGGCTTTTATTAGGCTTTAAAAGATAGCTGTGCCCTTCTCCCTCCAAGGACAGGAGTTAAAAACCCTGAAAACTATTCCCAACAGGCAAATAAAGTTCACATTTAAAAATAACATCATGAGGCTTCTGTTTTGCTTTCTTCTAAATATATGATCATTGTCTATCAATACAATTCAAATTAACTTATTCTCTAATGTTTGGGCTGTTTTCTCTACTCATACTTTAAACACTTCACAAAACATTCTGTAAGATTTCAGCTAGTTCAGTATTTTTCAAGAAACATTAATTAATCATTTGTTTATCTTTTATTCATTTTCCACAAGAAAACCAAAGCCATTAAATGGTTTTAAAAGTTTAACTGCAGTATTCCCCTGCAATAAATGAGCGAAAATGCTATCTTGATGATCACATTCCTGTTATCACCCTGAAAACATTGATAATACTAATGGACATAATATAATTTCAGAGGTAGAGTGTTGACTGCTTACTGCTTCTCCAGATAATTTTTTGATCAGAGTAGTGCAATGCCAAGTATGGGTATAAGGTAAGAAGACAATTGTCTGCTGTTCCAGCAACCTGATATGAGAACCTGTTGAAAACAAAATTTAGAAGTTACCATTTTCTATGTTGCAATGATAATCAAGATAGTCCAGCACAAGAACAAAAGACAGAATAAAGGTGTCAGAATTCCTTCATTCTTTTCTAGTGGTCCAGCAGATTACACAGGTGGAATGGCACCTATCAAAATGCTGAAGTTTAGTATAGTATTTCCACTTCTCAGTTTTACTATGAGCATGGGTGAATCCTCAGTCTGAAACAGTCAGCAAAGATTTCATGAAATAAATTAACCCTGTATTTCTAAAAGGAAAAATAAAAACTACTAAAATTACAACTGACTTCAATAAGTCTCCTTAAGATGACTAATAACTTGTTAAATAATATGTCCTAAAGCCTTTGACAAGGGAAGCTTTCTTGAAAAGCAACATCTATTTTGATGGAGCATTTATTCTACAAGACTTTACAGAAACTTCAAAATAAATATTTAAAAATAAACAGACTCAATTTAAAAACAATAAGAAATTGATTGCAATTGCCGGAATATAATATAAATTGATGTCCATGCTCCAATGTTCACTAGAGTGTCTGTACTACTTGCAGCAGCTTTATTGATGTGCAGCAATCCACCTCTTAACCCTCTTTTTGTACTTCACCTCAGTCTCTCAGAGCGTAGTCAACAAGCAAATTATTGCCATCAATGCAACCCTGGGAGCCATCTGTATTTATGTTCTTAGCTCATTGCAACTGACAGGTAATTAAACTGAGCTTAGTCCTATGTTATTAAATAGCTGGGTTTGTAGTTCCCATTTAATTATTAACTAACATTAATATTAATTAATTGTTTCTACTAAACTTTCAAAAGTAAAAAGAAAAATGTACTTTAATAATTCAACCAGCATGCTGATATCCATCTTGCTTTAATATATTGAGAATTATGTATATTGAAAACATACCTTGCACAGAATAAATGAATATATTTTCTATTTCCTTTAAACAACATAAGATAAATTACTATTTATTGTAAATTTAGATTAATATTAAAAGGTAATATAAGACCTTTTAGATTAATTTCTTTACAATATTACATGATTACATTTTACTGGGGTTTTTTGTGGAATAACATAAACAAGGGACACAGAAATGTTTTTAAAGTACCAGAAAGTAGTTTTGTTTCCTCTTTCCTACTTCTCTCTCCAAACACAACATTTTTAGATATTGCTTTCAAGGCAACTTTAATAAATAGGGAGAGGTTCCAAGAAATTTCATAGCCAACTTTCTCACCTGTAAATATTCCCATTGAGATTACAGTTTGATAGCTAACTGTCACTTAAGTAAATAATCCTGTTCTGAACTGTTTTGGTTTGCTCTTAGGAAATGTCAATCCTACTAGAACTTGGCCAGGGGCAAGACAAGGACTCTGGGCACTTGCACCTTGCAGCATATTATTCCTTTCAGCAAACTTCACTCTTTCTGCTTTTATTCAGCCAAAAAATCTCAGCAGCAGGGCACCAGTAGGGCAGATGGTTGTGAGAGGTACATCTACACCTATCTATGTGCACAAAATGTACATTGCATGTGCTCAAAACAAGTGTCAGGGCTTGTTTGTTCTACCTTTACCAAGCCATTTAAAGACACACAGGATCAAAAACTACAACACAGAAAAGTTTGCCAACTTCCAATTCACAACTTTACTGTGATAAATGACAACTCACAATAGTCTCCAGGCATGCAGGTGGAACTTCAGACAACTGAATTAGGGGCAAGAGGGGAAGAAAGCTGTACAGAGGTTAATGAAAGACAGCTCTCAAGTTTCGTGAAAGTAACTCAGATGTCTGTATTAATGGACTCAGTCAACTTCCTGATTTCTCAGTTTGAGGTGAGCACCTCAGCTGTCTCCCAAATGCGCAGTTTGGGATTTGGGAAAATCTTCATTCATGCTCTGGTTTGCACAGTAATGTAACACAGAAAAGTGTGCTTGAGAACAACTGCAGTACATCTGAACCACTTACACAAATCCTATGAGTGAAACTACCCAGAGCAAAGGCAGTAACTGCACAGTGTAGAATATAAAGAACAGCCACACAACATCTGTGTACAAATAAACCCCTCAGAGCTCATGATGCTGTTGCAGGGGAAGCTCCTCCCTGTTCCAAGGATGTGCCTCGTTGGCTGCTGTGGTAACACAGTAAGAGACACGAATACACCCAGCCAACAGCAAACACAATGCAAATATTTAGCAGGAGTGGATGCTTCCTGCAAGTCAACAACTGATTCTGCACCTGATATTGACCATAAGGATTTAACTTCCATGACTGTGGCTGCAGTGAGCACGAGATGCTGGAGGTCAGGACTGACAGATGAGGAAGGGACTGAAGAAGCTGCTGTATGGGGAGAGACTGAGAGGTGTGAATGTTAAGCCTGGAGAAAAGAAGGCTTAGGGGGATCTTGTCTGTGTGCACAAATATCTGACGGGAGGGAGTGAGGGAGAGAGAGACTTCCCAGTGATGCTCAGTGAGACCACAAAAGGCAAAGGGTACAAATTGAAATACTGGAAATTCTATCTCATCATAAGAGAAAAAAAAAAACAAACCAAAACCATGAGAGTGGCTAAACACTGGACAAGCCTGCACAGAGAAGGTTACGGAGTCTCATCCTTGAAGCTACTAAAAAAATCAACTGGACAATAGAGTTGATTCTTAGAAGAGGGGTTGAGATAATCTCTGTGAGGTCCTTCTAACCTCAGGCATTCCGTGATAATAAATATCAACTCGCTTACTGGCCATCTGTCCACTTATCATCAGTTAAGTATTTTAATACAGCATTTTCCCAGAAGTGCTATTTGAAATAAAATTCAAGAATGAGTCTGTACCTAAAAAATTCATCTGAAATTCAGATGATGCCACTCCATTCACAAGGACACATGGTAGAAAAGCAAAGGTGCTAGGAGCCAGGTATTTATCATATGCCTTTCAGGAACTGAGAGAGAGGGCATCAGACAGAAAAGCAGGCCCCCTTGCATACAAACATGGAAGAGAGATTACAAAGATGTGTACATTCTGTATGTGTAAAAGCATCTTCTACCGCTGACCTTTACTTACAACATCATTAATGAAATGATGTTACAAAAGTAGAAGTCTTGTACAACATATTTATTTTGTATTTGCAGCAGAGTTTAGCTAAATAATAGAAAAGTCTGTATTATTCTATTGGAATGAAAGGTACCTGTATTGCTAGCAAATGTGAAGTCACTAAATACCTTAAATTATTCAGTGTATTTGGTTTTATAATGCTTACTAAAGCAAGTAAAAAATTTGTTATCTGCATGAACCATCATTGCCACTGCTACTCCAGTGTTTATTCCCTAATGCATATTTCCAAAGAACACAGAACAGGAGAATGACCATTAAATATATTGTGTTTACGAACATTTGAAACCAGCTGATCACCAAAACTAAAGCTCCAACTGTGATGGCAAAAAAATACCATTCAACACTCCAAAAAAAAGTTTATATAAGAAGTTCTTTTACGTCTCTTAAAGTAACTCTGATTTTTTTTCACTAATTGGTTTGTTTTAATGTTTGTGGAAAGAAAAAAACCCAAACCAGAAGATATTTATCCATTTTAATCTGCTCTATAGCATTTCAGATGTTCCCTAAGTAGAAACAAGTGATTGTTTTTCGTATCAGTGTACCCCAAATGTTCTAAAAATGTAGGCATAGTTAAATAACCCTTCTTCAATAGTATTCATTAAGAGATGCACAATATCACTATATTTCTAATGAGAAAGAATCCAAATCCATTAGCATCTAACTGACAAATTCCTGTAGCAACATCGTTTGGGTAAATTTAAAAAAAAAATACAAGAGAAGCTCGCATTCCTAGTTTAGGAAACAAAACAAATTACTCGCAGAATTGGTTAGTGACAAAAGAAAACTTGACCTA
Organism: Platysteira castanea; assembly: GCA_013397175.1. NCBI lineage: Eukaryota > Metazoa > Chordata > Aves > Passeriformes > Platysteira > Platysteira castanea. The sequence goes on along the minus strand of VYXC01011656.1, from coordinate 270,207 downwards.
AGAGTGTAGCATTCTATAGATCTTTAAGAATAAAGAACAAGTTAGACGCAGGGAAGCTGCAATTTAAATATCAATAAAGACCTGCCCTCCTCCCTACACTCAAAAATCCTAGAACATATCCAGAGATGATGGAACTGGAGGAAAGAGGAAAAGATGACCCATGCCAGCTCTGCCATTACTATTCACAAATAAGCTGTTCCCCAGCACTGAAGGGTCCTTATCCTTTGTAGCAGAAGCTCAGGCGCCCCAGCAACCAACATAATACAGCAATGAATAGTGGCTGACACATAATTTCACACTATATGTAAGACTTATAGCTGGCAAAGCATCCACATTTTTTTCTAGTAGCAGCAGTGACGTTAGCACTTAATTCCTGAATAACAGATGCTTCAGCTGTCAGGGACCAGCACAATGGTAGAAAGCCACAAGCACAGAAAAGAGCAGGAGTGATTAATGGGTTTGGACCATCCTGGATTTCAAAAGCACTCTCAACCATCTGAGGTAAAATGCCAGTATATTCTTAGGTCAGATGAATGCTGCAAAGCAGCATGCAAATATCAAGAACTCCAATGTTTCCTAGCTCCCTAGCTTTCTCAGAATGTAAATGATACTGAAAGAAATTGACAGCTCCTGTTCTCCCAGGCATGCTAGCAGAATACATGGATTTGACATTTGCCAGCAGTGCCTATTAAAGAGTTGCATGGTTTGGACACATTTCCCAAGAGCAAAGGGAATGTTTTCCCCTGTGAGACACTGCGATCTGATGGACTATCAAAACAACTGGAACCAAGCCATAACTGGGTTAGTGACTGTGTCTCAGTTCTGTCATATTGTTATTAGAGGCTAAATGCCCTGACATTGTCTCTTCCTGAAATTCCAGCCATGAATAACGTGAATAAATTCAGAAATGTCATGAGTTTTCACAGCTTCCCAGTGGGAGAGGGAAAGGAAATGAAGAACTATGGAACATGGGAGGAAAAAACCTCAGCATACTTGTGTCATCAATGACACAGCAATTTATCTACACCACACGTGGGGATTTTGGTATATTTTGCTGCCCAGAGCACCATTTTCTTTGACTGCATGACACAACAGGTACTTGCTGTTTAGTACTTATTTTTAGAAATGGTAAGCTATATGTTACTTCAGTCAGGATGGCAGAAGACTTTCTTTTCTACTACATTCTTTGTATAATAATCAAATTAAAATATATAATAACAATAATCAGAGAACAAATACATAAACACGCCATGTTCACAGAGGGGTTTTTTTGTGAAATATGTGTCATAACTAAATATTTCTCCTATTTATTAAATACTTGCTCAAGACACTCTTAGATTTTATGTTATCTTTTACTCTTGAATTCCTATCAGTCCTATGCAAGGAAGTTTCATTTATTCTGCTTTGGAGTCATAGGAGCAAAAAGAAAGCATAAAGATTTAAATTAATATTAGAAATTAACTGCAAATTCTCATTTAAAGCAGTCATTAAAAGAACATTAATGCACTTTCGTATGTTCCATTTAATGGAATCTGTGCACACAGTAAATTATTGCATAAATGCATAAAATTGCATAAATTGCATAAATGACAACCATATATCTCTCCAGTTTTCTTTACAGTTACATTTAATACTGCTTTGTTATAAAAGATGATTGCCTGTTGTCTTTCAAATGTTTTCTGTAAAGCAGCCACATTCAACATTGTCTATTCTCTAGCCAACGTTCACTCTGTTTTAAAGCAAAAAAGTCATTACTTAGGACTAAGTATGGGCTATGTGAATCAATCATACTGACGTTTTAGACCTGAATTTAGAAAATCAAAATACTGTAGAGCCTAATTAAGGTGTATTTGGTTTGTATGGCCAAGTTTTGGTGGGGTGGGGGGAGGGTGGGGGCTGCAGGGGGGGCTTNTCGGAAGATGCTGGAAGCTTTCCCCATGTCCATCAGAGCCAGGCAGCCCCAAGACAGATGTGCCACTGGCCAAGTCTGGGCCAACTAGAAATTGTGGTAACACTTCTGTGATAATACACTTAAGAATTAAAAAGGTTATTGCGTAGATGTAACTGCAACTAGAGAAGAGCTGAGCGAGAATAAGTGAGAGGAGCAGCTCTGCAGACACTAAGCTCAGTGGAGAAGGAGGGGCAAGAGGTGCTCCAGGCACCAGAGCTAGGATTCCCCTGCAGCCCACGGTGAGACACTGGTGAGGCAGGTGTGCTCTTGGAGCCCATGGAGATCCACCTGCAGCCTGTGGAGGAGCTCCACACTGGAGCAGGTGGCTGCTGAGGGGAGGCTGTGAGCCCATGGGATGCCTGTGCTGGAACAGGCTCCTGGCAGAGACCTGCAGACCTGTGGAGAGAGGAGCCCATGCTGGAGCAGGTTTCCTGGTAACACTTGTGACCCCATGGGGGACCCACGCTGGAGCAGCCTGTCCTTGAAGGGTTGAACCCCAGGGAAGAGGGATCCACACCACAGCAGCTTTGGGAGGACTGTTGCCCATGGGATGGACTCACATTGGAGAAGTTCATGGATAACTGTCTCCCATGGGAGGGAGCCCATAGTGGAGCAGGAGAATTACTCCTCTCCCTAAGTGGAGGCAGAAACAATGTGTGATGAATTGACTGTAACCCCTGTTCCCTGTCTACTTGCACTGCTGGGGGAAGAGGTAGAGCTAGGAAGGAGGGAGGGGTGAGGGGAAGGTTTTTTTAACGTTCTATTTTAGTTCTCATTATTTTGCTTTGATTTTTTTAGTAATAAATTTAATTAATATCTCTAACACGAGTCTGTTTTGTCCATGAGGGTATTTGGTGAATGATCTCTCTTCTATTCTTATCTCAACTCATGAACCTTTTATTATATTTTCTCTCCCCTTTCCAGCTGCAGAGGAGAGTGACAGAGAGGCTTTGGTGGGTGCTGGACATCCAGCCAGGGTCAATCCCTATGGAGTATTTGCCTCCACAATACTCCTGCTTCGAAATATGCCTAGAACTAGTTCTGCTTAGAAGTTAAGGCTTTTTTTCTAAGTAGCTGTAGAATACAATATTTTACCGACCTATGAAAATCTTGACTCGCTTATTTTAATAAGAACATCCTAGAACACAGAATATGGGTTGAGGTCCAAAAGTTTAGTTCAAATCATTTTAAAGTACATATTATCACTTTGAAAATGGAAATATAAAGAGAGAACACCTGACAAATTAATACATCTTCAGCAACAGATACTGTGAGATTTCATGGCCTATTAAACAGTCCAGGAACTTTTTCAAGACCACTTAGCTTTTATAGGTGTTATAAAAGGTTATGGGTTTCATTGTTTTATTATTAAAGATCAAGAAGACCCTGAAATCTTGTCTTTCTAAAAGACTCAAATTAACAAAGCCGTTTAAATTCATTAGTTACACAGTTTGAAACAAATTGCTCAAATGCTTAGATAATTAGTTGAATCAGGGTTGAAGTTTGAGCACATTGCACAGGGCTCCCATGGGGGCTGGCAGGAATGAGGGGAAGATACAAAGAGAACAAGAAACTGCAGCTACACATTACTACAAAGTGCAATATCATAGCACATAATAATACTAACAGTATTACTCAGACTTGGATAAATGTATCCAAGTCTGGATAAATTATCATGGACTTTATTAGAAGAATAAGGAAATGCTCAGGATTAGAGAATTGGGGGCTTACTCAGACTTTTCTAACTGAAGGAAAGAATTTTCCTGGTTATGATAAAAATAATTTCTTCCGAAAGCCAATATGAATAATATTACCACACTGACCAATGATACACATATAATTCCTTATTTTTGATGCTGTGTTATTTCACCTAGTTTTGCTCAGGTTTTATATCACCTGCTCCTACAGCCCACACACTGGTCCACTGCCTGCCAGGAAATCCCATATATCTTAGCAAACTGCTGTTACAAGTTCTGTCCTTTCACAAATACTTCAGTACTACATTTTCAAACCTAGCAGCAATTCTAAGATGATTTGATATTCCGGAGCATGAATTTTTTCACTCTCATGAGCAGAAATGGCTGTTAAGGTTACTTAGATTACTTTTACTTGCTATCTTTTTTTTAAAAAATACATTCAATTTGCCTTTAAATTGAGGATCATATTCTTTATTTCCTTTTAATGGCAAATACTGGAAAAATTTTATTACACAGGAGGAATCTTTATTTCTCTATAACAAGATTTGAGAAGCTGCTAGTGTATCATATAAAAAGTTATTAAAACTAAATATTGTGCCTGCTCAGAAGCTACATTTCAGACTTCATCATAGGCTTAAATTATCCTTTTCTCATAATTACAGCAAACTTTAACACATATTTATGAATCACATCCCACACAACAATTAAATCTTGGAATTAAATAGAATTAATAAGAAATTGATTACTGGCTGACAGTCTATACAGAAAAATATAAAATATTAATCCAGTGAGGAGCAATAACTTAAAGGTACCTAACATTTGCATCAAAATAATATAAAATTTAGTTTTATGTTTAGAAAAAAGCTTTGTCTAAGCTGAAGGGTGCAATTATTTAACCCTCAAAATAGTTGCTTTATTGCAAATAGTAAGTACAGGAACGACTTTTAATCACAACAGTGGCTATCTTTCTTCACCCTGCACACAGCCTCTCATTCCATCCCTGGCAGGGATGAACAAGAGATGAGTTACCAGTAGATATGAATGAGATCTTGAAACAAGATCTCAAGATGGACACTTAGACAAATTTTACCGTAGAGATCAAAGCTGAATATTTTAGTTTTGAATTCTAATTCAGTCAAAAAAAAATCTATCTTCCATTTTCAGTTTTTTCAGAGTGACTCTTGTATTTCTTTACCCAACCCTTGTGAGGTCTGTGTCTTATATCCAACCTGCCAATCTGGAACTTTTCCCCAGGTGAATTTGAATTGCACACATTACCTGTTCTCTTCTTGATCGATGAAGAGCATGTCCCCTAAAAATGACATTGGCTTAGATGATCTGAAGCTGATATGGCAAATCAGTTCATTAGCTGTGCCATCTGATGAAAGAACAATATCCTGTCCCTCTGGGAACTGCACAGAAAAAGGGCAAGTCCTGGTACCATCTGCAAGTTCAAGCTCAGGAAGTTTAACTCTAATTCGAGATTGCCTGTGTTAAACATAAATAGTAGGTGTTTGTGGTCACAGGATTGCAGTAATAAAGTTGATTCACAGATTCACACATTCACAAAACTCTTTCACAGCTGAATACAGAATAGTAACTTTAGTTTTAAAGCGCAAATCAAATGAAACTAATTTAAAAAATAAAGTTCTTTCATCATTTAGATGCTAGTTTGTTTCCTTTGTAGGTATCTGAACATTTTATGCTGACCTACAATATCTCAACATTTAAATGAGGAGCAATTCCTACTAACTGTGCTACAAAAGGCATAAATATGCTTCTGAAACTTAAACCTTTCATTAATATTCATTAAACTGCATTATTGCACAAATAAGTAAAAGCAAGTTATAAAATAGAAACATTAAGGGGAAATTTGTGAAGATACTGAAGATGCTTTCCCCAGTTATGTGGTTATAGGCTTCAGTTCTGAAATAAGAACAGCAGTCAGTTCAGGCCTATGTGGAATCCCTTTAGTTCTAACCACTGAGTTACTGACAACAGACAAATCACTTGATAAATCAGTACAACTCAGAGAAGACAATAATAATCAGAAGGTAATTTCATTAATTTACAACAAAATGAAATCTTTGCTCTAATTCTAGTATTGAAATGATTCCTACATAAGCATAAAAACCAAATATTATTGCTTTTTATTAATTACAAACAGAAAAGTTGAATCTTAAAAATTTGAATACTTGTGATGCTGGGTTATGCTACATTATACGACAATTACAAAAGGGGTCTCTTTTAAATTCAAGTAACAGGATAAAGTGAGTGATCCACAGAAAAATAAGAAAAAGATAGAATTTTTATTGTAACAAGTGGCAGGATTAAATTTTTGCTCTCCTTTTCAATAAAACCTTCCATAGGAAGAAGGGGAAAAAAAACCCACCAACTCCACCAACTGTTCAAGTAGCTAAATCTCAAACTATGGAGTAGAGAAAATAAAATAAGAGAAAGATTTTATCTTATCACAATGTGAAAAACAGAAATAAGATATAAAACCTTAGTATCTGGCTAAAAGCAAAAAAAACCCTGGTAGGTTTCTGCTTTTAATTTTTTTGCTGTCCATAGTAATTTTATATTTCTGATATAAATTCATAGAGCAAAGATATCAGAAGATAGACACTTCATGAAGCAGGAATGTTTGAAGACAAAACATGGGCATGTTGAATGTACAACAATATTAATCACATTAATTTTCTCTTAAATATGCAGATTCTTCTGCTGAGCAGAAAATTAATACTAACTTTCACAAACAAAAATTAATTCACTTTTTCAGAAATGAAAAAAACCAAGATTTATTCAGGATTTTTGTAATAAATTTACTTTAAGATTTTTACCTTATAAACTCCTGTGGAATGATGGTGACAACTGCTTCACTTTCCACATCCAGAGGAACTGGCATCAGCATTAAAAAGGGGGGATGAAAATTTATTTTTGGTGACCTCAGTGTGCCAGACAGTGTTAGTTTGTATGGTGATCGATTATTATTTAGATACATGGATATTTCAGATGTATATGTCCCAGGACAAGCTGCTGAAAAGATTTTTTAAAATATATACATTACCATAAATACAGGCATGTGAAAGAATTACAGTAAGAGGTTTGGGGTTGGATTTTTTGTTTGTTATTAATTTTTAAAAAAAATTTAGTACTGCTGTCTTTCTCAAAATGTAGTTTAGCATAACATAAATATTGTATCAGAAGAATATTTATTAAGAAAGCTCAGAACACTTGCCTGCAGCAAACCAGAAATTCACACTTTTTTAACTTGTCAGAATTTTTTCCGAGTTCTAACTGCAATAAATGAGTTTATTGCATTCATATTCCATCATATATAATATCAATACAACACCAGAATTTTAAAAATTCCAGTCATACTTTGAATTACACTAATTGACACAGTGAATGCTTATTCTATAAAGGAGTAACTATTGGAAGCATCTGACTGCCAAGCCAAGGAAAAGTTGGTGCCTTTCAAGAGGGCAATTACTACACTTCAGAGATGGCTCCAAAACCTACAGTGTGGCCAAGTAACCTCACATGGGCCAGCAGGAGGTTCTATCCTCCACTCAGAGCATCTCCCATTTCACAGAATCATTTAGCTTGGAAAAAAGTCTCTAAGATACACCAACAGCAACCCTAACATTGCCAGGTCTACCAAAAAAAAAAAAAGGGAAGGGATGACCCAATATCCTTCTCCAGGTGTTCTCTACAGTGCTGCTGGACATGACAACAGCAAAGATAAAGATTTCCTTGTGTTCTGCCCCTTCTCAGGTCACCTTGCTTCCTGCTGCAAGGCAGTTCTCTGTAGGATAGAAAAACACATTTTCTTTCACTGATACATGGACAGAAGTGCTTCCTTCCACAGCTGTTACACTGTGAAAATGATATTCCAAACCATGCACTGCCATTTACCCAACCTTCAGTCATTCCCACTTGCTGAAGAGCTAGCAAAATCAGCAATTTTGAGGGCAAACTAATGAACGACTCCTGGATTTAAAAATAAATCTGCAATCATGTGTTGTAAAACAACTCAAAAAAGTCTAATCTTTTAATTTTTGAGAAAAAACACATTTCCCTTTGATTCCCCTCAATCAGATCAGTCTGGAAACATCCTCACCTAATAATTAGGAGAAGATAGTAAAAAAAAAATTTTGTATTTTATGTGTCTGTACGAACACACACACGTCACTGAACAAAATACACAACAGGGTCTTCTGAGATTATCTCAGATCATGACTTTCACAGCCTGAGAAAGAGCTGTCACTGTTTACATACATAAAGAAGAAAATGTAGTGTCTTCAAAGTACTTTGTCTTTTTTCCTTCCTGTAAGAGCTAATTTCCTAATGAAGGTGATAATAGAAGAGCGTCACAGGAGCTGTTATGTCACCAGAACATGACCTGTGGGTCTCTGCATTTCAAACCAGAAAACATGAAAATGGCAAAGTGAAAACCAGCTCTAATAAGAATCTGCTTCACTGTTTGCAACATCTGACTAATCCCATGTTAAATGGAAATCAACTTTAAGAGGCAATACTGCTGAGAAGGCTAAGAAGATTCTGCTTCTAGGTTTCAATACAACCAGAACACATCATCCTCTGGCACTTAGCCCTTTTATGAAGGAACGGTGAGAAAGCAACAGAAAAAAATCACAGAGATGGGTGAAGACCCAAACAGGGTGTTTCTTACAAGCCTGTAAGAAAGGATGTTCTATACAAGTTACTCCCATGTGTGAACCTGTCCTACAACCATGCTGTAACTAAACCATATTTCCGGTGTCCTCTCTTCATATAAATGTATGACATAAGGTGAAGTGAAAGGCCATAACCAAGAAATACCATAGAGATGGAACACAATGAAGGAAGAAAAGTACAGAAGCATATGTCAGTACCAAAGAATGTGCAATTTTCACTAACTCACATTTTAAAATATTCGTATTAACCATAGTTTCAAAGTCAGAAAACAGTAGTGTTAAGCTTTTCTCATACAAACCTTCCATCTATACTTTGCATGCCATAGAATCCCTGACTCACTCAAAGAGCAGAACAGACAGTGCCTGTCCTGCATCACTCATCATTCTGTTTGGTTCCACACATTTACTAACATCAAAATCTCGCACAGTATGTAAACCAATAAATTATTGTTTATGTCAGAGACACCAGGACACTGCAATACCCTGACCATTTTAAACAGACACAAAGACCAAAAAAAATTGAATTATGTCCTTTATTAAGATTTGTCCATTATTTTGGAATGCCTAGGACCAATGTTCTCAGGATATTTCATGTTAAATAAATTAATTTGAAATTAATGAGAATTATGTCCTGAACTGACAGCTGAAGTTAAGAATTTATTCTACTCCTCACACCTTTCATGACCTCTGTCAAAGCCTGGGCTGCTGTTACCATTCTCATATACTACCATTAATTTCTAGTCCAGCAGATACGAAAATTTTCTTTAGGGATATTTGATGGTACTTAAAAATCTGTCAGTTTAGATCTGCCATAGGCTAACAAAATCTGTAGAACTGTATGGGAAGTTCTATTTCTCCTCCAGAAATATTAACTCTATAATAGCATGGGTTTTGATATTTTTAGGGTGTGTGAGAAGAAAGGAAAAACACCATCTGCTCTTCTCATCCTCTTAAGTTTGTTTTGGATGGTTATGCAGTTCGTACATCTGTCTCCCAAATGCACATTTTTAGTTTAGTTGCCCTGGACCTTATGATAATTCAGGTGCTATTGCATCCCTATCCCTTCAGCATAAATAGATACCAACCTGAAATTTGCATACAGTGAAATATAGACTTCAAAGAAGAAAAGCCACAGATTGCTAGAACTTACAGGTNTAATTTCTGTATAGAGAGATATACCTGTTCCTCAAAAAAAAAAAAAAAAAAAAAAAAAAAAAAGGAAAAAGGAAAAAATCATAAGTAAACTAATATTTTCTTCACAGAAATTGTTAAAGGTCACAGCTAGTTAATATCTTGCTGTTGCAGACAAAAAAAAAAAAAGAAAGATGACACAATCAAAGTATCAAAGTTATCATTTGTGCCCGTTACATAATCTTCACATCTTCCAGGGGCTCTGAACTCCTACTAAGGGAAGCCAAAAGCACAAATTCATTGTAACTTCCTTTGCTGGAGATAAGTTTTTTTCATACCACAATTAGATAAAGTGAAAAAAAAAATTATACTGTTAAGCATTGCACTATAAAACAGCAGAAGAGGATCATATCAATACGTGTTCAGTTCCTGAAAAATCTCTATTTTTAGAATACTTTTTTAAAAGGTAGCATCATTTTATCACACACAAAAGCTCTTTCATTTAATTAAACATTGCAGCTTACCATAGAATTTTGTACTCTATCATAACTGCTGCAGCATATTTAAATAAATTACCCTAATGCACACTCGAAGTGTTTGTTCACCCCCCATATACTACACACTACAACTTTCCAGTACAAAGCTTTAAAGGTGATTAGCACCCCATGTTCATTAACTAGGTCTCCTGTGTGGGGTTTGATGTATCTAATGTTCTCTCACAAGAGAGAGTAATGATATTCACTGAAGGTACAGTACAAGTAGGTTATAAATAATGGGAAAATACTTAGAACACAGAATTAGGGGTAATTGATTTTTACAGTTATTTATGATTTTCTGTAAAGAAAAGATGTGGGAACACAGCAAAAATACAGATAACTTCAAATTACAGTAATTTATCAGTCATATTTATGTATATACACATCTGCATTTACACATACAATTTATCCAGTAATTCAAAATATTGGCTTTTATTTTTATGTTGTTCTCTGCCTCACAGTCTGCAACAAATAAGCAACTCTAAGCAACATGTGCAATTAAACACTGCTCTAGCATATTCACAACATTTACAGAACAGTATTTAATGCAGTCCTCTCAATTTATCATACAGAGCCATGGAAAGAGTCTTATATCTTTATTTTTCTTTGTTTATATTAAATTGTTTGCAGTGATTAATTGAGGTTACATATTTCAAGGCTATGATAAAGAATAACAGCAACATCTTTCTTTAGCACAGGGATGCTCACACTTGCTGCCTCAGCATCAGATCCAACTGACACAACAACTTTTCTTCCCCTTGACAATGCTGCAGCCCCAAAAGTACTGCACTGAAACTCTCAACAGAACGGGGTTCTGTAGGCATCAGCTGCATTTGCTGGCAGGACTTATCAGCTAAAATACAGTGTTACACCCTATGAATCAATGGATCTTGTATATCACTATCTACTCTAAACACTTGGCTTGGGAAAGAAGTAGAATCCTAATTTTCCTAGTCCTCCATTCCTTTTCTGGAGTTATGTGGTTGATTATTATCTTCCTGCCTCCTCCCTAGTTTTGTAAGAAATCTATTTCACACATTTTTCTTAGGGACTCATTACCCGAGCAGTCTATTCCAAAAAAATACCATAGACAAGTTATTTTATATCTTATTAAGGCAGGAAATTTCTATTCTTATCTAAATTATGGCTATTTAGAGAAAAGTCCACAAACATTCCAAGTACCCTTGGAAGGCTTTAGTACCTAAGTCACTCAACCTAAATGCACCTGAAGGAGCAGCACTGAAAATGATACAGCTATCCCAGTCCCTGATGCTTTATCTGTGAAAAACCTGATGCTTTCTAGGTGAAAAGAAGACTTTTCAATTGATGCAATTTCAAATACAGTGATTCCATGCTTTTTGTTAGGTCTGCAGCTGCCTTATTTTCTCGGAGCCAAAAAAACCTTAAGTTGATCAAAGTACTAGTATAGTAATATTCATCATAAAACCCTATTTAAACATGCCTATGAAAATGGCCAAACTATCTATAGAAGAATTCATAAAATTACTTACGAGGGCAGAACCGCACAGCAATACTGACTGCTGCTCCCACATGAAGACATCCAGTCTTCAGACTAAATTCGAAAATACCATCTTCTATATTTTTGTCTACATCATCAAAATTCAATTTCCATGTCAGTCTCTCACTTGAGACATTCTTCACGACAATGTTCTGTAAATATTTTCAGAAAAGGAGTAGATATTGAAAGAGGGAAAGCAGCAAACACGGTGATACTTTTCAGATTACTCTCTCCGAAGCATTCTTTGTGCAAACACACCAGAGGGAAAGCAAGACAGCACTAGAAAGCTTTGAAGAATTCAGTTTATCGTATCTGTGAGGCACAAAGGTGAGTATGTCTATCTGCACAGACTAGATGCTTTCCAGTCACTCACCACATTCACAAAGAGAATATTTTCTTTCCAGAATGGAAAAACCTCATTTATCTGAGGTAAATAGATCAAAGCATGACAGTGGGAGTGCTTAGCCAAACAGAGTTGAGGACTTATTCCTGATAAAAATGAAGCACAGCAAGCACTAAACACATGGCTCACATCTACACTTACAGGTGGAGATGCTGAAAATGGAACAAGTTCAGAATAGGTTTTCAAAACCCATTCTTTCAATTTAATCAGATGACAATGGAAACAAAAAAAAATAAAATTAAATTCCTTTATCTCAGAGTTACTCTCTCAGCTTTTGTAACATCCCTAGCTAGGCAAATGCCTTGATTTGTATTTGCATTGTTCCCTGAATGCACTTGAAAAAGCATTTCAAGTGTTTCCATCACTGCCAAACCCAGTTGTTTATAGTTTACAACCAAAGCCTTCAGGAATTAGAAACAATAAACTATTTTAGGTGTGTTTTGCACTCATACAAATTACCTGTGTTGCAAATATTCTATTTACTGTCTTTTTTTCCTATTAAGCCCTAAGTCATGGCAAGGAATTTTTTGGAAGAGTGTCAGTTGGCACAATCAGTACCATACAAGGCACTGGGAAAGCAGTTTCACTGTATGGCCCATCATGGTACAAATCAGTTGCATCCTGGCACCATCACTGTCTCATTTACTGGTATAGCCAGACGCAGAAAATCTTCAGAATTATTCTATTTATATCTATTTCTTATACAATTCATGCTCAATTTCTCATAGTGCCCATCTCATATTGTCAGAGTTAGTATAAGCCCAATTTTAAATTTTGGAAAAAAATTTGTAGTGATTAAAAGACAAACATGAAATCAAAAACTGAACAAAATGACAATGTCATTACCTGAGAGTTCATATGCCCATCAGCAATATTTAAATGCATGTTACTTGAATGTTGTTCAAATTTAAGTTCCATTGAGGAGAACTCCAATAGTGATTTAAGTACTGTTGAAAAAAAAAATTTTAAATGTTTATACAGCATCATTTGACAAATATTTTCTCAGAGTACCTTCACAAAATCATTGTCTCTGCACATGTTTAGAAAAAAGTTTTTCCCCTTTTTGTTGTTCCCATACTATAGACATGATTACTGTAATTTAATTTTGTCTTATTATGATCCTTTAGTCACATTAAAATTATTTAAATTTTATATCTACCAGACTTCTAGCACGTATCCTTCATATCATGAGAGTCTGATTTTTCTACTGCAGGGAATGCACTTACATATCTGATGGTAATCATTAGACAAGACTTTGAAGATTTTATATAAAACAGCATTTCTCTTAATTTCATTGAGCTCCAACAAAGAAATTGTCACAAAGGAAGAAGTTTTAAAGTGGGGGTTTAGAAAAACAAAGGTATGAGTTCACACAGCCTCATCTTACTTCTTGGAAAGAACACTGTAAATGAACCTATCCAAGCACACAGGATCCTTTTATTAAAATCTGCAAGTGTGCTCCATGCCCAGTGCTGGTCAATTCTCTTCTCCCCCTAAAAAAACCCAAAGAATTTCCTAATCACATATATTACAGTATGTAAACAAAAATATTATCTTTATTTCTCTAAATCCCAGGCATATAAACTCTCTAAAGTAATATTGTTTAAAAGTAGGAATAGAATCTGCTGGAACCCTTCCACCAATATGCAACTATGTCATCCACAAAGTCCTCAGTTCTCTCAGAAACCACCTGTACCAGGAGAACACAGCACAACTGAAACTCTGTGAGGGAATGGAGATTATCTACCCAACCAAAAAAATTGTGAGCTGGATTATTGTAACATATGGCAGCTCCCATGAGGCCATTACAATGATAGTACAAATTTTTCCTTTGTGCCAGTCTGAGATTAGACTTGTGTCTTTTCCAGTTCAGTTTTCTGTACTGGTTTCTTTGAGATATTTCTCTTTCAGTTCTTTGTTACATACAGATAGACACTTTCCCAGGGGAAAGTCTTATAAGTATTTAAGTAAGAGACCTGCTTTCCTTCCCAGGTGCTGAGACAGCCTACAAACTTGGTTTTTAAAAAAAGTCAAAAAACAGATTTCTGATGTACTGAAAACATACGGACTCCACTGAAGTTAAAAGACCGGGTTTACTACCCCAAGATTAGGTTGATTCTTTTCTCAGGGTGAACAACCCTGAGTAAAAACAGCAGATATAAGATATTGATTTAATCCAAACACACTGTCCCATGCAGTCTGAATTGCAGTCAACCACAAAAATTATCCCTGGAAAATAAAAACTGTAAGAGCAGAAAACAAATGTGTCATAAAGCATCCAGCAGTGAGAATTAGGCATATTTATCAAATTAAAACTTAGAACTTGCAAGATATATCTTACTCAGTTTTAGCTTTTAATGTGATAATCTGAAAGGAATCAATAACAGGCATAATTTTTAAGTTGTCAGAATGTAATGAAATCATCAAGTTCTTTTTTTCACAGTAAAAGTAATTTGCCTATTTGCCTGCACCTATATGATTATCTGAAATACTAAGTGGTCAAGACACTTATTTAGACTTCTCTCCCTCCTCCCAGACCACCAAGATTCCCAGTAAGAATTTAATTTCAAAATTCAAATTTTAATGGAAGCTACACTTTATTTTTTCAACTATTTCTTAGAATTGAAAGTATTATATATTCACTTTTATATTATGTTTATTTGTTGCTGGCTGATACATGTACTTTGAAGAAATTCTACACAGCAGAAATACATATTTATGATAAAATCTGAATAAGATTGTCAATTATCCATGAGATTTAGGGATTGCATCTATTCCACAAAGAAAGGGAAAAGGAAATAAACACTTTTTTTTTCTTCACATTACTTAAATAATTTCCGCACTATAAATTCGTGACTTGGATTCAAATTTTTACAAAGAGATGTGTTTCCTAATAATCTCATATACATATGTACACTCACCTTTATTCTATATGTTCTTAAACTAAATATATTTTAGGAACATTTACTATGAATTTACTGTCATGACAGAGTCTAAAGAAGGTCTCTCAGATTTCTTTGATATTTTAAAAGATCTCAAAAGACTTAAGTTAAAGTTCCAGAGAAAAACAAAGGAAAGAAAAAGAAATATAGACAAAACTGAATAAATTAGAGTTGCTTTTACCCCACATTAGGCATCTAACTGACCAAGCCTTCTTCAGGCCTTCTTCAGATCCCAAGAGGTTTAAACATTACACAAACATCATTCTATGAAGACACTGTACTTCACCCTCATCTCAAATAAACAGTGATTACACATTAAAAACTGAGATTAGGAAAGGCAGCGTACTCAAATATTCACAATTTATAGATCTACATGACAGTAAGAATAAGACAGGAGACTAAAGAGAACCACAGATTATTTCTGTGAAAAGCATAGAAGAATTATATAAGATATCAATTTCTTTGCTGCAGGCAAATGGCCTGTAACTCTGGCTATTAACAACCTCTGACAAGCCAGATGGGATCAGGGCCAATCGCTGGCATTTTAAATGAGTTTTTACAACAGCTAGAGATCCTAGTTTTGACAGGAGAAGACTAAAAAACGAGTATGACTGACATTCTACTTTCAACACTTTTCAGAGGAACTACTGTAATTACTGGGATTTGCATGATGAGGTCTAGAAATAGTAATAAATGGGTAGACACCAGGAAGAGTTTTGGTATACTGTTTTTACATAAGTCAAATGGCTATATAAAATAATATTTTCTCCACATGTCATGATTAGGTATAGAAAGTTCAGCTTTAAGCATATTTAAAAACACAAATCAAAACTTGAAAATTTTGCAGCTTTCCAAGAAATGTACAAATTATACAAATTCCAATTAAATAGCAATTCTCTGCAAAGCAATAATATCACTCTAAATAGATGTATGCAGCAGGTCTTCAACGCCCTGGTTTACCCACCAGTTGCTTTGACTCTACAGCCTGGACGAGCCATGGTCACTGGGGGTGGCTGAGGCACAAGGGCGCCGGGCTTCAGAGGCGCGGGAGGAACTGGAGGTGGGGAACTGGCCCCAGTAGTAGCCATTGGAAGAATGAAGTCATATGCTGCCACCTAAAGGAAAAATAAATATTGTAGTCACTTTCCCAAAAAAATCATAGGTAATTCTTGAACCATCTGAGTAGTTTACTCTTTTGGCAGAATTATTGGAATTTTGGACTTGCTCATGATATTAACAGGATGTTAATTTCTGGGAACTCAGAATCAGTTCTCTAAGCAAGCAGTGCCCAGGTTTTTTTTTCTCCCATTCTGGAAAAGCTGTATGACCAAAAGTATCAGGGCTATCAGCAGAGCTACAGACAAGCCTTAAATCACAGCGTTGTGTTCCACTCCTGCCACTCTCATCAGCGAAAAAAGACTGGGGCCATGGCCCAAATGCAGAAGCTCATGTGAGAAAAGAGGAGAGAAAACAAAGCTACATAAGTTATGGAAGCCTTTCTCAAAGGCTGAAGATCAAAGGTCAACCATTGCAGTACACAGCATAAACAAAATGGGCTCTGAGATCAAAGCTGAAACATTAGTTAAAATTGAGAAACCTTGGGGAAAAAATTAGTCTTAAAACCTTGTCATTAAATACCACTGAATTCTAGGAGTCTAAATTCCAGTGATTTTGATCCTCATTTTATCTGTGCTATAACATTCCCCAGTGGGGTTTAGAACTTAAAAGACGGTGTTTTGTACAGAATCCTCTTTTTTGACAGAATGTGCATCATAGGGGCCACATTTATTTCAAAATGCAGTTTCAAAGAGATATTTCTTGCCTCTTGCTGTGTCTTTCCAAGGACAAACACACTAAGATAGTATGCTCTCCAGAAAAAAGTATGGATAACCTTAATAAAGGTAATGGAAAAAAACCCCAAAACTTCTGTACTAAAACCACTGTTAGAGTCCTTCAAATTCTGTTTTCACCTTGAAGGCCACTGAAATCTCCAGACAGGAATTAGACCTATAAAATCTTCATGCTGTTCAGCAAAAGCAGTAAAACCAGCTATATAAGGATGTTATGAATCGTTTAAAAGCTTTCAAAAACTGCAGAAAATAGTGCATCATTCTTCACTTTCACATCTGTGGCAGCAAGTGGAATATATAAACGACAGGAAAGAAAACCAAAATTGTCCTAAGCCAGGGCATGAGGCACATATCCATCTGTAACACCTACTGAGAAGCAAGCACGCAGCACTGGGAGTGTTTGAGGTTCCAGCAGGGGCTGTGACACACAGTTACACACTCCTGGAGAGCGAGGTGTGTGCTGAGCCTTGTGGAATGTTTTGTCTTTTTGTGCTTAGCTCAAGGAAAGCAGGGAATGAGGGCAAGCTTTTGCAGCAAGATTACCACAGTCCCTTGTCTTACACTGATACCAAATCTAATAGATTAGATTTTATAACATACAACTGGCTTTTCAAAATTAACATTTATTATTTTTGGTAACTAATGCTCAAGATATGTCATAAAAAACTTGAGTAAAAATCTCCTGATTTGATTTTTGACTTATATACTCTTCTATTTTTAGTACCCCATTCTATTTTTAGTCACCTTCATAAAATACTTCATCAAGTTACATCTTCAAAATACATTCCTGTAACAAAACTAAGCTTTTCAAGTTTGGTCTGTTATAGATATAATGACAGCACTGGTTGTGCAAAGGAGTGCAGTTTAGCACTGCAATTGTTGTTCATCAATGCTGGTACATTTAGGTCGGACAACAAAAGATGGAATCCCTTTATCCCTCTCCGAAGGGAGCAAATCAAAACCTATTTTTCATCCCAGCTATCAGGAAAATTTGGATTTGTCTTACTATACAACAAGCAGTTTATTTTCTAAGAACTGGCAAACAAAAGCAAATATGTGAAAGACAATCAATTCACTACATGTAGATCATGATGTTCACTGAAAACGTACTTTTGCTATGAAGTACAGTGGTGCAAATTCAGAGCCAACATAACTCATAGAAATGTATTTATATAATTGAGAACAAATCATAAATCTTTTCTTTTATTCATACATTAATTGCACATTATGTAAACTACATTATAAATGAAAAATCCTCTAAAAATTCTATATAAGTAGAAATCACATTATAATTCATACACATACACATTCCTGAAACAGAATTAAAAATTCATTTCAGTTATTAGGACTTCACTTTGCAAGTAGAACCATTATGTTTCTTTCTATAAATATTAAAAAACTGTTTATGATTAACGTTTTATTTTTCAAACTCCGTAATAGAAAATACCATCTTTTTTGCAAGACTGCACACTTTAAAAACTAATTACAATATTTAAAAAATAAATCCTTAGATTATTACTGGACTTACACTTGCTTTTTAGATAATTTATGAATACTTTCTAGTTACTTATCTACTGAGATATTTTCCTGAAGCTGCATTTAACTGCACACACCAATGACCATGGGAAGGGCAGGAAAGAAGCAGCCTAGAGAGAGTTCTTTCACAAACACTCCTGTTTGTTAATATCATTATAAGAAACATTTTTCCTATCCTGATGTACACTACTTATGCACATTGATTGGAAAGTACATCTACAAAGTGAGAGTCTTAGAATGAAAATACTTCAAAAGAAGCTTTAAAAAGACAAGTGAGACAAAGGAGCTTTTTTGTTCTATGTTCACATGGAACACCTCCAAAGGATGCCAGACAAAGGATGCTTGGTTAGGCTGCCACTAGAAGTTAACAACACTTTAAATAAAAACAACATCCCTGTAAACTTTTATTTAGATGGCATTTTAAAATACCTTCAGGGTTTTTTTGCTGGAATTAATAAACAAATAAAAGTTGTTGATCTTAAAGAATCTGTCAGATTAAGAAAGCTCTGCTATCAAAACTCATTTGAATTTATGAAATAGGTTTGATATAAAGAGTTTGGCAGCTCTCAGCTCAACACTGGAGAGCAAACATGGCTGAATGGCTTCCTGCCTTGGTCCTAAATACCTGGTATAAGACAAGAAACAAAAGGGGGGAAAGCTACCCCATCAAACATAAAAAATAAAATAGTATTTTTTATAAAACTGATAGATAAAAAATTCTGAGAGTATTCTGACAGTAGAAAAAATAATTTTATTTCCAAAAAACACTTTCAAAGCAGTTACTTCATTTCTATCTTTACAAAGTATTCCAAGGCAATAATATATCTGAAAAACAATAAAATATAATTCTCTAATTATTATTCTAACAGAGTATATATTCTCAAGTTCGAATACAAATTTTGCTAATTCAGAAAGCATATAGTGTGTTTCGCACAGAGAATTTGTGACATCTCTCTCAAATTACAGTACTTTCTTTCACAGTACAACTTCACAGGGAATTGCACATAAATCAACAAGTTGATTTATTACTTAAAGTTACAGTAAGACATCTCTAAAAGATAATAATACTCCTGTATTTATCATATAATACCATGCAGATTGTTCAAGTATCTTGAAGCATTTGTGTAAAGGTTGACCTTAAAGTTTCTTTATTTATACGTCTAACACATGAATTGAGCAGTGATACAAGGAGACAAAATGTAATGTACATTAGAAAAAATCAATTTGATTCAAATTTAAACCTAACTGCAAAGCCAAGGGTTTACGTCCTGCAGCTGAATCCACTATACACTCCCAGCTTCCTCTCAAATTTAACATGAGCTTTTCCTTAAAACATACTGAAATCTTTCATTCCCCAGGTTTATAGCACAGATAAGCAGCTTCCACAATGAATAATGTAACTGCTGTTCAAAGCAATCATACAAAGCACTGCAATAAAATTAAATCTTTCCTTTGTATATGGTCAGAGATGATGCACCAACAATACTCTGTAATTCCACAGCTGCGGATTTTCCATAGAATTCACTTCTTACACCACAAATCTGTTCTTTCATTCAAAAAAAAAAAAATCATTTAAAAGGACAAAACACTCCACCAAAACACCTGTCACCTCCCTACAAGCCTAAGCAATAAGCTCTGACAGGTGTGACTTGTTCTATTTATCTCAATCAAAGGCACTCGAAGGCTTCATTATTACACAGCTGTGTATTTTGTCCTTTTTCCAAGATGCTGGAATTTGTTATTTTACAGCAGGGTTTAAAAAAAAAAAAAAAAAAATTCATTTTGAAGCACTACACTCCTGCTTTGCATGCTTTCTGCCTGCTTTCCCTAGCAGACCCTGCAGGACCTCTGTGAGCAGAGGGATCATCCTGTCTGGAGAAACACAGAGCTAGACAGACAGACAGACAGACAGACAGACAGATAGATAGATAGACAGACAGACATACTGCTTTCACTGGCAGCTGTGATGTTCACAGCCACCAAACACTAAGGTTAAGCTCTCTGCAGTGAGGTGCAAAGCCCTGTCACCTCTAACATCTTCAGAGACACTGGAATTACAGGAAGGAACAGCCACACTGTCTGAGCAGCATCCTAGCCTTATCTGTAACGCATGGATTCCATTTTCTCACTCAGAATACTGAACGAATTGGCTCAATATTTTTTAAGGTTTATTTTTTAAACATGCCAAGACACTTCACCTCTAAGAGCATCTTTTGATGTCCCATGTATTAATATATATTATATTTTAGGGAGAATTGTAGCTGCTCTTCAAAGTTCCTATATATGTACTACATTTGTTGATCTGAAGGGTTTTTTAGCAGAATTCAAGATTGCATTCAAGACTAAATTACTTGGAATCTTACATTAATAATTCAAGTAGCTTTAATTAATTTTTTAAGTACATTAAAATCATTTCATGAGGTTTTAATGTTTTTAGCAATGCTCCTGAAATTTTTTATTTTTCCTTAGTCCTAGTATCCACTTTGTTAAAGAAAACATCAGTATAGTGGGGGTTTGTTGGTTTATAGGGTAGTATTATCAGTAATGACTACAACAGCAGGAAGTTCTAGTAAAACCAGACGGCAGACAGAAAAGAATGTGACCCGATGGGATACAGAAGGCTTGTAGCAGCTGGGAGGTAAGCTGGGGAAGAGCAGTTGTCAGAAAAACAGAGATGAGAGCAGAGAAACAGCTGTTCAAGTGCAGAGAGGCAAGAAACAGCACTTGCAACTGTGAAACCTGAACAGGGGAAGCTCAACATATAGAGAATAGAGGTCTGGGGTTTTTTTCAAAACTGGAAAATCAGGAAAGAAATCTGGTGAGAAAATGGGGACTATAGGTGAGGTAGAATAATAAAGATCCAAAGAAAAATGTTTTAAGAACCAGTAACTACTGAGAGTTTCTAATCACAATAAGAGATGCTGGTACCTGGACCACTTTCTTCAGAGAACTATGCTTTTATTAGTAGTCTACTTTGTAGGAGTTAAATGAAAGAAAAGTTACAGCATCCTGGGGGCTACACATACCTCCAGATGCTGCCTGCAGTCAGTGCCATATTGGGCAACTTCATTTCACATTAGTCAGGGCTCTTGGGGCCAGCTGTGACGGTGCTGCACCAACTCGGGGGTGCTCAGCTGTGAGTACCAGTGGGTTGGAAGTTGGGAGGGTCCCTGGGCATGTCTTGCCCAGCAATGAGCTGCTCCTGACAGGCAGGAACACACTGGAAGCAGAAGGGAAGCACTGGTTGCATCCAGCTTACCCAGCACCAAGGGCAAAGGGAGACAGAAGGACTCCGAGCGCACAGGGAGAAGGGAAACTGAAGTAAAAACATTTAATTAAGCAACACTTATTGGCTGGCTCTGAGGTATGAGGGGCCCCAGGAAAGCTTCCTTTTTGAAATTTTTATTTCCTTGGTTCTGAAGGAAGTTAACTCTGCCAAAAAATGATTCTTAAAATTTGAAAAACACTTAAACCTGGAATCTGAAAAATTGAAAAAGGATCACATCAGAAAATAATAAAATAAAATCTCTAATCAATAGATGCAATATATTCTATAACCTTTTTTTCTTTGCTGTGGTTTTTTGTTTGGTTGTTTGGTTGGGTTTTTTGAGAAGAGCCATTTATAAAATAGATCCAATCAAATGTAAGAACTACTGTTTTTCCAAATTTATACCACAATTAAAGCACTCTTCCAATTGGCATAACCTTGTCTGCAGTTAAGCCAGTGTACACTAGTATCAAATGACAGCTGGACATGCTCATAAATAATGAACAGCAATACTGAACATCATGTTCAGGTGACAAGCTAAATTAAATATACAGAGCCAGCTACTATTTCAGCACTCTTCAGAAATATTAATTTTGTTAGTCACTTCAATTTACAGCAGTGTCAGTAGCAACATTTCTACTTTTAATCCATCCTGAAACTTGACAAGGAAAGGAAATAGTAATAGAGCTCAAATGTAACAATAGGAAGTAGAGTTCTGCTCATTTCCATTGCTTTCTTTTGGACTTTCTTTCCAAGTGGAATTGCCCTACTTCTTTCCTTAAACATGGCATCCCATGGGAAAAGTGTGCAGCTAAAGTGTTATCAGCCCAGATTAGAATAATTATTTTATTTGCTTTATTAATATTATTCCTATTGGTACAGTAAGTCTCTACTGTTAATTCTTGTTCAGCTTGTGGCCTGCAATACCATACACACACATTACTCCAAGAGCATTATCTGCTCCTATATTCACCTTACTGACCCTTCCTACTTAAAGGAAAATGCAACAATTTTCTTTGCTGAGTTTCTCTAGTTTGATTATAGGTCACTTGTAATATTCTGTAGATACCATTTTGCAAACAGTTACATACTTTCCTGACACTGTATCCAGTCTAATTCTGACTACCTTGCTTATGAGTGTTGCATTAGAAGTGTCAAGATACTTAAAAAGATATTACAACTATTCCTTTTCCCTTCAGTCAAGGCCTGCCATACTACAGAAGGAATTTCTTATGAATCTATTGACTCATATTCTGTCAGGAAAAATCATTTCAGAGTAGTCTATGTGCTATAAACTCACTCCAATAGCTTCCATGTGTACAGAGAAGGAAATCACAATGTTACCAGACATAGCCTGTAACACGCAAATATTATTTGAATGATGCTTTGAACAAAGGAATTCCATTTTATACTGCTGGGAAGGCAGGGGTGGGAGGTGGATGGGGTGGAAAAAGAATATTACGGACCCTTCCAAGATGCATAATCTCTGTTATTCATTTCTATTTCTAAGGTAAAAGTGCAGACAATGCAACAGGTTTATATGCTGTAGAAGTGATCCCCAGCTTCTTGTTCTGAAGCTGGTTCATAATATCAAAGACTAAGTTTTCTTGCAGTTCATTATGCTTCAAATATGTGGAAACCCCAAACCTTCAATTTCCAAAGCATTATTCAATGGGGTTGGATTTAAAATTCACTAGAGCACTCTCTATTGACAGTTACTGCCAATAAAATGCTAATTTTCGAGAGTAAAACTAACTCTTGAAGTCTCATATCTTCAATTTTTTTTGCCACAAATAGCTTAATCAGAAAGCAACTTTGCCAATCCTAATGACACATAAAACTCATCTACTGCAGTTTCTTGGTCATCTGGAAAATCAGGCAAGAACAGCTGCAAAAACAAGGAGGCTGCTGGTTTATTGAATGATTTAATGAACGTGTGGGTAGGACATTTCAGTACTAGTTTACACCATTTTTAAGTCATTGACAAAGTTATTTTTTTTGTGTATGCAAATATTTAAAGTTATATAGAGGTTATTTCAGAACTTGTTTTCTTAAGAATTGGATTACTAATCATAAAACTATTGCACACAATAAAATGTTCATCTAAAGTCTCTATTCTCTCACCACAGAAGCATCACAGAGCATGATTTCAATTAACTTGATCACCACTGTTCCATAAACCTACCTGTTCTGGCTTCAAGGTCAAGAAGCATTGCAAAGATGACCCTTCCTCTAAGTTAACTGAATACAAATAAGGCTTTGAACGAGAATGGTCAACCACTGCCAAACAAAATTCATAATCAAATTAGAGATGTTATTGCATGAAATATCAACTTAATAATAGTACCAGTATTTCAAAATGATTTCCAGCATTAAGTATCTACATATTTCTATGGTAAGCATTTCTCACAAAGTTACAGTGGAATATAGTATCTCTCATAAGGATTCGGAAGGTAATTTTGGGCATGTTAATCACCAGCAATTTTCATGGAAGTTATTTGGGAGAACACAATATTTCAGACAAAAAAAAAACCAAAACAAAATTGTCATTTACCTTTGAATAAAGGTCTTAGGCTAAAATAGTCAATTACATAATGAACTATTACTACAGGAATAAAAAAAAGTTGACTGAAACTAGGGTTTTTTAAATGACTTTTAGGCATAACCTACATTTCAGAGGTTTACCAATAAGGCTTGCTTCATTTTTCAGGCTTCCATGTTCAATTTTAAGGCACTGGCAGAAGCACAGGTTTTCAATGAAGTTAATATTCCTCCGAGATCAGTATCCATCATGAAACACCAGGATGCGTATTCATCCAGTATTCACCACTTGAGTACTGAACCTGACTGGATGTCACATGACTGGTTTCAGGCACAAAATCATGTGCAAAGAGTCTGATCCCATGCTGGCTGCTTGCCTGTCACAAAGAGTCTCACAGTCCTGTTCCAAGTTAAGATGACTGACTAGGGGCCCTCGCCTTCCCTTCTCTTTTAAGTGCACCATAGGGTAAGAAAACCCCTCTGATTTGGGAGATCATTTTTTTGCATCATCCACATATAGTTCAACATACATACAACTAAATTTTATAATAGTGTCTTGCAAAAGAAAGAGTCTTGATTTCCTGAGTTTGCAGCTTGACTGCAAAACTGTCCTGTGAATAATGACGGTGGAACATCCAAGGAGATGCCACGACTGAAGTAGGAAAGCCATGAGCAACAACGTGCAGGTTAAGAATCTGCACTAGTTCTACCAAGAAAAAAAGAATAGCAATACAATTCCACATGTTGCCCCAATAATCCTGAGCTGGGCATCTGTGCAGAACAGAGGTCCTGTCATCAACCTGCAGACACCCTGTCCCTTTGGGAAAAAGTCTGAACCCTTACACAGATGATATATTAACCAAAGGGGTAATTTTCAAAAAGTGGGTATGAGTTCATGAATAGGAAATTCATACAGTTGTTTGGCTTTGTTTGTTTGTTTTTAATATTTTGTTTTAACTGATGAGAGGGTATTCAAACTTTTTTATTATACCTTAGCAACTACGGGGGGAAATATTGGGGGAAAAAATCAACAGGCAACCTGAAATTTTGCAAATATTTGTTTTTGTCAAATTTCATCTTATAGGCAAACCAAAATGTCTCCTCAGTTTATATTAAGCAACATTTTTAAAATAATTGCTTTAGGTTTTCTTATATCAGAAAATTTGGCTACCAGAAATAGTCTGATAGGTTTTCCCTCTGCATTATCCATTCTTTATTTAATGAAAATTCTGATACAGCAAGAGCAAATACCTGATTTGTCTTCAATATTCAATTTAAAATCCTTATACTTAGAAAAATCAAACTCCACTCTGGTAAACGATTGTCCTTCGTTCCTCAGCAAAAATGGAATTGAATTTGTAGTGCCAATATGAACACTATCATATTCAAATACTTCCTGTAAGTTTAAAGAAAAAAAAAATGGGTCAAAGCACTGTGAAGTCAAGTTTACAACTGAAGATAATGTGAAAAAATATAATTGTGCAAGATTCACAACCTATAACACAATAACAGTATTGGTTAATCAGTAGTCTCACATTACCCCTCATCTCTAAAATCTTTCCAGAATATAAAACACAAGAGTTTATAATTTAATATCAAGTCCAGTTACACCATCAGAAAAGTTTTCATCATTCAGTAAATAGATCAGTGACTTCCTTTTCCCTTTACTGCATTTTTTGCTATAACTACCTTAAGAACTCCTCTCCCTTTTAACATACTTCTTCCAGATTGTCAAGTTCAAAAACTAAAGCTGTCAGCTATCATCTAGCGCAACTGTTATATGTACATTTGGGTTTTAATATCTCTTCCTAAGTTCTTCTCTTTGATAATTTTCTTGGGAAGTTAGTTTAGGAATAAATGAAAAATATGAAGTAGAGAGGAGCCACTTTGACATCTAGAGAGAGAAAAATACTTAATCAATCTTACCAATTGCTACAATTTCTTCACACCTACCACATTAATTCGTACTTCAGTGATCTCTGAAAATCCACCAATCTTAAGCGTGAGTTGTGCTGCATTCCGCACAGCTACCTGAGTGAAGGGACAACACTGGGACTGTGGACAAGGTCATTTTAAGATAACTAGCTCACCAAATCTGTCACAATTACATGAAACAAAGTTTAACACAAAAAAACAAAACCAACCCTACCCCACAGATACAGAGCGGAGAGAGTCAGTAGAAATTGCAATGAAAATATGAAAATAACTCTGCCCTTATAATACAATGCATTTTTGCTGTGGAAATATGAAGAGATAAAGTAAATGCCTTCAGTTTCTAGAACATATCTATAGAGATTCCAGTGACATGTGGCTTCAAATCATGCCTTTGTGACCTACCATATCTGGGACAGATATAAATAGATAGATAGATACAGTTGTTAATTAAAAATGCAAAACAAAACCAAAACCAACCAAAGAAAAAAAACCACAACCCAAAGTTGTGACAAAGACCAGTGACCAGTCTTCCTCACTTCTGCAGACAAAAATAATGTTGCAGCAGGCTGTATTACTAGAATGAGAAGTTTTTTTCCAACAGGAGAAAGCTGGATTCAGCAGCTTATGAGGATTGGAATGTGTATCACAACACACACTGCTTGACAGAGGTGCTTGTACAAGGTAGACACAACTGTTCTGGGGAATACTAAATCTATTGTAAAAATGTAAAAAATAAATGAATACTAGGTTTAACAAACATAATATATGCAGCCCCAAGAAGATGGTGTATGTAATATCAGAGTCAAAAAGGAAGCAAAGTTCAGGCCCTTGATAGCAATTTTGAGATTTTCCCAATCTCACTTATCTCAGGAAGCCAGCATACAGAAAACACAATATGTTACATGTTTATTGCACACCTACTATCAAAGCAAATCTACTAGTAGATCCACCTCTGAGAAAACCACAAAAAGAAGTCAAGAAATTAAAGACATTGGAGTATTCCAATCCTGTCTCTCTATAGATTACAAAAACTGCAGGTATGTCTACACTATCTCATAAAGAACAATCACGCATTACTTCCAACAGCTTGTCAGTGGTATAATACGAATCAGCTCAAACTGAGAGGCTGCTTTGATACTTCTGAGCAGGACTGAGACAAAAAAAACCAGAATTGGTTACAGCAGTAATGATTTGCTGCAAGAAAACCTTATTCTTAAAAATAGAATTAGAATTCTAATACTCTATATTCCATTAGAATACTGGAAATAAAATCCAAAAGATGCCTAAATGTACACACATAAACACACAGGATAACACTCAAAAGACAAAGTTCTTCCAGTTTTGAATACCTCCACTTTTTTATCAAAATCCATGTGTGTACTCGGAGTGAAAGAGATCTTGAGATCAGCAAGGCCTCCCACAGGTACCACTCCTTGAGAGGGGGTAATTTTCATTCCAGGTACTGGGTTTGAATTGAGAACCTTCACAAACACAAACAAGAAACATAGTGAAAAAGGTGTTCGCATTCATTTGTTTTGGTTGTTGTTGTTTTATTTATACCAGTATATCTATCATAAAGATTTTATATTCTTACAAGAACCTTCATAGCATTTAATGTTAACTTGGACTTAGAAGTTTGGGGGAAAATGCAAGTAAACAAAATAAAGTAATAGATTTCTAAACATAACTGTCAGTTTCTACTGTGAAATAATTTTTGCTACAAATCGGAAATTTGGCACCCTGGAGTTTGGGTTGTTTTCATTAAATTACTAAAATTAAGACTTGCTACCTAGCAAGTCTTCAAAATATTCTACAAAACATTTTTTTCAGTGACAAATAAATTCATCACTTCTTTCTTGGCATTCACAGTAAGATGGGACACAGAACCCCCCCTCCTGTAGAGCTCAGTAATAATCTTAGAAGTAAATACTCAGTTTACCCGCAGTTAGCAAAGACAAAAAAGAATTTGTTCTCTTCCGATGCACTCCAAACAGATAGCTTTTTCAAGTATAGCTACACAAGTGATACCAACCAAGACCAACCAGCCATGTATTGGCTTAGGAGTAATTCTGGTTAAAAAGGCTGCGTTATGTTTGTTTGTGTTACTGACTATGCTGATTTTATCCTTTCAGGCCCATCCTCCAAGACTATAGTACTACTTTTTATTCAATGCTCAGTTGATAAAAAGAGAAACATGGTACAAATCAAAACAAATTAAACATGTTTCTCAGGACTGTAATAATGCAGTAACAAAAACTCTGAGGATTTTAATGTAAATTATTTTCCTTCACTAAATACAGCAATTATCCTGTGATCAGCAAAACTAATGAGGCTGTTTCCTACTAATTTG
The DNA here is from genome assembly GCA_013397175.1 of Platysteira castanea. Classification (NCBI taxonomy): domain Eukaryota; kingdom Metazoa; phylum Chordata; class Aves; order Passeriformes; genus Platysteira; species Platysteira castanea. The sequence continues at coordinate 241,848 of VYXC01011656.1, read as the reverse complement.
TGTATTATGTCTTTACCCACTCTGGCATCCATCTCATCCCTTCTCCAATTCATTGCACAGCCCTTCTTCCCCCAGATGTTGGTTTAGCAAAGCCATCACATGTGCTGTGACTAGTCTGGGTCCCTGCATGCACTGACTGGGCAGCATGGGTAGGATGACCAGCCAGTTTGCTCTGTCTCAATGCAGGAAAACAACCAAGCTATAACTGCTTTTCCATAGGGTAGCCCAATATGGGGTTCTACTCTCACCCCCGGCTCTCATCAAACTGCCAGAATCATTTAGGTCATCATCACTTGGCTTGTTTGCTGGCTCATCTACCCATCAGTGTAAATTTGACAGAGGGACAGAATTCCTACTGACATAAATACTGTTTCTCCAGAAAACATCACAAAAACCTAAATAGGTGCATATTTAATAACTGAAAACACAAAACCATAACATGATCTGGTAAAATTAACTCTTCTGCTCCCCAATACAAGGAATTAAGTGTGCTAGACACAATTTTCTCTTACTTGGAAGTATGCATGGTTGTGTCCTGTGTTTAGAAGAGTGGCTGTCTTACAAGTAGTGAAACGTACTGGACTATGGGCGAAGGATACACTTTGAGTCATAAATTTAACTCTAGTAGTACCAAGCTATTAAAAAAAAAAAAGAGAGAGATAAAACAAGCAAACCATATAACATATTCCTAAGTACAAATAAATAATTCAGCTTAATTTTTTTTATTACTTAATGAGCTAATATAGTTGTGCAAATATATAAATTGGAAGTATCCAAATAGAAAAACACAGCTTCTATGTGAGACAAGATTGACTCAGTGTACTGAACTTACTGAACTTATCTAGATTCAAATTGAACAGACTCGCAGACCCACAGATATTTCTGGACTAATTGCAAGACCAATAAAAATATTTTAATTAAATTTAATTTAACAGCAAAACCTCCATTAATTCCAAATATGTGATCAGGACAAGCTATTTCAGAGATATTAACAGCAGTAGAAATGCAAATATTCTAATTTACACACATCCTGGTTTACATATGTCAAACTTTCAAAACTTCAGAAGAAGAAGAAAAGAAAAATAGCTACTGGGAAAAAAAAAGAAAATAAAAACATAAACAGGCTTATCAAAAGAAAGGGAAAAGTTTTCTTGGCTCCCAATGAAAGTTCTAGAACATGTAGCCAGTAGAATAGAGCGGAAAAAAAAAGAAGTCTTTCTTCTTCATAGTCCCTGGTATGCAACGTAAGACAAAAAATGACTAACCAAAGCTGAATGTCACTGTTTAGAAGACTACCCAGAACTTTGCTTCTCAAATACCATGTTCAAACAACAACACGAAATTAAATTAGAGTGTGTTATCCTGAAACTCTGAAGCATACTTTCCCACACACACCTAGATTTTTTATCCCTTTAATAAATAATATATATCTAAAAAGCTATCATATCACCTCTCAACCTTTGTTTAGTCAAGCTAAGCAAGCCAAGCACAGTAATTACCCCATACTATATAACGACCACTACACTGTGATGCCAAAGGAATATCATCAAAAGCAAGAAAAAGGTAAATTGTCTTTGCTTTGCTATCTCCTTCATGTCTTTGGAGCATATTCTTTAGTTAAACATGTTAAGTAGAAGCTATATGAAATTAAAATATTTTAACACAAAAACAGATGATAATAGAAATATATTTAAAGTATTACTTGTTTAAAAAAAATCCACACATTTTTCTTCTCTAAAGCTGCTGCATGAATTGTTACCTTTGCAAAACATTTCAAGTTAATTGAATTTCCTTTGCGCACACACAAGGTGAATTCTCCTGTTTCTGGACTATGGAACCCTGGATGCCAAACAACTTCACACTCCAGATCACTATAGGCCTCCACAAACCCTAAATATATGAACCTTATTTAGATGTTATAGCATACACATATGTACAATTGTCAAATTACATTGCATAATTAGAAATAACATAGGCACATAAAAGTGAAATGGCCTTCTATTACTGAATGTAAGCCTACATTTCTTAGGTGTTGAACAGTCTGATGAATTAAGTAGAATTAGGTTTTGGATTCTCATGACAATTGCATAATCTATTTATTAGTATCCCGAAATAAAATACACTCAAAGTGTGGTGTTAACTGGTATTTTTAGCCATGAATTACTCTAATTACTCTAACAGTCAAAATTAAAAACAAAAATAAGAGAACAGACTATCCTTCTTGCATATTAGCAACTTCGGGAAAGATCATATACACTTTTTGCTTGTAATTGAGTCTGAATTTGTATTATAAAAGAAATATCTTTTCTCAAGATTGAGAGCAAACCAAATCAAATCCAATTCAGTTAGCAGTTTGCTCTTTAATAATGGAGCTCCAACAAACTCCTGCAGATCACTATTTTTCAAAGGAAAGAAGGTAAAAGCTACACACACATCTAACAAATACTGATTCATAATGCAAATTCCAACTAATCCCAGATTGAATGCCATTTATGTTACTCAACCTTCATCAACTTTTTAGCAGCTTCATTCAATGCTTTTGGAAAATTTCCTATCCTGATGAGCTGTATGATATTGCTGCCCCACTCCTGAAATGTCAGCAATCTGTGCTGAGAAGAAATGTTTACAGAAGCACTGCTGGCTGGGCATGGAAGCAGGGAGCTGGACTGAGAATGCATTCAGGGCAGGGTTTACACAGAGAATGCTGCTGTGGTGCTAAGCTGTGATCTGATACTGCTTTTGGGACACACTGATATTGACAGAAATCTAAAAATATCATTTATAGCATCGGCTAAATGTTTGTCTTATTTAATACTGTTGACATATAAGATATATACACGCACTGTATTTGCATAGCATACCTCTGGTTGGCTTTATAGTAAATGCAGATTTTCTGTCTCCAGTTACAGGTCTCCAAGAAAAGGCAGCAGGGTGGTTTCTGGGATTGCATACCCGGACAGTTCTTCTAAACTCTGTCCCTGCTAGGCAGCCAGGAACAGGAGTCAAAATCAGTTCCCTTGTAGACAACTGAAGTTCAATAGGCATTGCATTTGCAATTACCAGCACATGTCCAAGGTGTTGGTTGTTTATTTTGTAACTGAAAGATCTGCAACATAAAAATATATATCTGTCAATATTTTTATGCATTTGTTATGCTGCAGTTAGAGCAAAATTTACGAGACACAAACATTAGCAAGAAAATACTTAACAACTGAGTGTGAACACACAGCTAAGACTGACGAGAGAAAAGTTTGCAATTGTTTTGCATACTACTTAAATCATGTCAGAAGTGAAGAACATCCTAAAGGAGGATGAACCTCGCACATTCATTTTAACAACATTAGAAAACAGAGAGTTCATACCAGCAGGCTAGAAAACAGTTTGCTCGTACATTTTCCCATGTGCTGGATCAAAAGACCCCAGCATGGATGCAAGTGATGCAACGCTAGGCTGGAAAGAGAACAGTATTTTCCACAAAAATTTCTCATAGAAAATACACTGTAATAGCAAACTTTTTTCCCTGATGCACCTGTAGCTATATAAGGCTTTTCACAGGACAGATTTTTGTTTGTGGTTTAAAAAGAACAAGAAACAGTACTGTACTAGAAAAATTTTGCAACATAAAACTGCAATGATTATTGCAATATCACCATAAATGAGTGTACACCATTAACAATTATCATGACTTCACTTTAAAATCAGCCAGGTGATTTTTTTTTTAAATTTTACTACTGCCAAGAAAATGTGTAAATAAAGACAAATATTAAAAGCCTTACCTTTTAAACATTCCAACAGTGTTTGTCTCAAATACAACTGGAATATGAGTTTTTGTAAGAGGAGGCACCACCTGAGACAATGGAGATGTCTCACACAATTCCACAGCTTCAATCTCAATTTGTATCCATATATGAACTGACAAGTTATTGATGATATGCAGTTCTTTGGTTGTTGTAGAATACACACAAACATCACCAAAATCTATAGTAGAAGGACCTGAAATACATAAGAAATAAAATCTTCCACACTAAAAAGTAAAAGCTAATGTAAGGAAACATAACTACTAAAATACTATGATCAAAACATTTTAGTTCTTCAAATTACAAACTTACTCAGCTACAAAAAGCCTGTAGTGGAACCAATTCTCACTAAAATCTGGACATAAATATCATGCATATTCTGTGAATGTTTTCAGTAGTACAAGTCAAAAGCCAGCAACATTTATTTTTTAATTGTGCTGTTTTAGTCAACTATTGAAATAGGAAATCAATGTGCTCACTACTAACAGTACTATTAATAACCAAAAATACTTCTTTTGGTTAAGCAGATATTTAAATGGATAAATTACCACCAAGTCCCTGAAGGTTTATGTATGCAACCTGTTGATTTGCTCCCTGTGGGACCATTTGGTTTAATAATTCATGTCATTTGATGGTCACAGAATTACTTCACTACCTAATTTACTGCTATCACTAGTTTTTAGGCTGGCCCATAAACTTGAGTGCTCATGGCAGTAATCAAACATCTTACAAAACTCTCAGTAGTTCTTGTATTATTATGTTTATCTTATTCTACCTTTCCCTACATATATCAGTCTGCATAGCTACACCATTCAAGTTCTGGCTGGACTGAAATGAAAAAAAGCCCAAGAGGTACTGAAAACTCTCATTTTTCTGCTAAGTAACTTTACTGAAGAAAAGTTGACCTTAAAATAGACCTGTGGTAGTAACAAGTGTTGTTAGTAAGTCACTTAAAGGTTTTAAAAGGTGTTACTCCCCACCACAGAGCATTACCCTGAAATTATTTTAAGGAGGAGCCTGAAGTTTTACTTTTTGGGGGTGTCGATGTTCACCGTACCCAGAAATATTCTGAGCACTCCCATGAATCTTGCTGACATTAATGCTGGTCCAGGTACTATCCATAACAAGGCATAAGGGTATGAGCAACTTTCACATTATGCTGTGTTGTTTTCTCTGTAAGAGGTTGTGGTATGAGCAGTCTTCAAAGTAAACTCTTCTTTTACATGTTCATACCTAATCATATCTGAGTATTTTCTGAGAATTACAAAGCTTTAGTGAAACACTACTGTAGGTATCAAGCTGCCTACCAAATTAAACTGTTTTCTATTTAGAGTGAACAATTATAATCATAAATTGTGTTACTATAAATAAGTGCTTTTACAACAACTATATGAATTTAGTAACTAAATTAAAAATCTTACCAATGAATATTTGATGAAGCTGCTTGTGTGTCAAAGTTAGACTACAATCTTCCTTCTCCTGGGTAGAAGATGGCACAGGACTAAGCCAGCTCCAAACCTGTGGTAAGCACAAGACACTTTCTCAGAGTAGGATCAAAATTCTTATGCTTTTTAATATGGTGAACATATTATGCTCACATACTACTCAAGCATTTAACTTACTCCTTTGTTTGTAGATTTAGAAACAATTGCTGCCAATTTTCGACTAGTTAACATGCAACTGTCATCTAAAGGAAGCATTTTGTGCTGTAGCTTCTCCTTGGAAAAATCTGCGATTGAGATGTTTGGTGACTTAAGACCTTCAGCTGGTTTAATGCCTATGCTCATAGGATTGTTATACATATTAAACTGCCTACAGGGAAGGAAAAAAAAATAATGTAGAAATCTAAAAGTTTGAGCATTCCATGATCTACATATTAAATTATTTAATATTTTTAAACAAAACAATTAATATTTTAAGTAGGAATATTTCATTATTTAAGAAATCCTCAGGCACAGAAAATACCTTGAAGATTCTTTTATTGTTTTGGTTCTTACTATAAGATAAGGCTAGATGACCAGTAAGATTAAAGGACTGTGTCTGCTTTAGTCCTCAGAATATATAAAAATTTCTATACTGATTCCATCACTTGGGGTGAGTTAGACATCCTATTTCCTAGTTGGAAATACATATTTATTATCTCAAGAAAATCCAAAACAAACAATGTTATGTTTTTTCCTATTAACCATAATCTAGTATTTTTAAAACTTGACACTTTATTCTAAGTTCATTTTAAGGTTAATTTCAAGTGCCCTGCCCTATCCCTACATTTCACCCAGGAAGTGACCTCTATGTGTCTAAATATCTGAGTAAAACAGGTTTTGAATGCATTAAAAATGAAAGTCCCAAGATCATAGGCATTTTGGCAAGGGACAAATTTAGGTATATGACTGGTGCCATTAAGTTAATTCTGCACGTATATTCACACATTTTGTGTATGAGCCCAAAGTATTTATTTGCCCTTTAAACCAAGTCTTACCTAGCGGCCTCTTTCTCTAAACGACGCTGTCTTAACCTGGAAACAAAGTCTGTGTAGTATTTCTTACATTCTTCTCTGAACAGTCTTTCAGAGTGAGTATAAGCAAAATCTGGGTCTATGTAATTATATCTCTCAGTCTTTGTGAAGATAGTCCTAAATATTTAAAGAGAATTGTAGTTTCATTACACGTGTAGAATGATTCTGGGTTTTGTTAGAATGAAAACATATTGATTTTGATACATATATATTTCATTCCATTCTTTTTATCACAGCTGATTATTATTTGACCTTGTAAAGGCAACCATAAAAATGAAATATTGCAAGTGTAATAGCTACATTTGTAGTTTCATGTAAGAAAACTCATGAAATTTATGTGCAAGAGACTCAAGAATGCAATGAATTTTAAAGTACGTTCAGCTTGGAAAAAAACCAGTGAACTATCATATGAGTAACCGATCTTGATCTACTATATGATATATATAAGTTTGTAGGTTTAAATACTAGATGCACATAATTTTTACCTGTACTTTTTATTCCATTCACTAGGCCTAAGGCTGGCTGCACGATCATTAGGAAAAGCTATAAGTGCATCATCCTTACAGTTCCTGTTTTTCCGGTGAGTATGAATTTGTGTTTGGGTTGATTTAAGGATTGCCACAGGTGCTGTATCACTGAGCTGTCCTGCCCCACGAGCTACAAACTGTCCAGTTGCATTGGAAATCAAGGGTGTTAGACCTTAAAATTCAAATAAAACATAAACTTAAACCAGTAGTTTCCAAACAAAATTCAACATATTAGAAAATATATCTAATTTAAAATGGTCTACGCAGCAGCTCAACACTCAGTCACCCACCCTATTGTGTTTTCCTCAGACAAGAGGGAAGAAGGCATTCACACCACACCAAGAGCAAAACTGCCTCCCTGGGCCTGGATCACACAAACAAACAGCAGAACTCAAACCAGTTGTGTCCAGCTGTGGTGCTTTGTCTTGCACAGGCACATCATCAAACACTCAGAGCTGCCTCTGTCACAATGCTGTTCAACGTGTCCTAAAGCTTGTCTTAAGGGCTGCAAACACAGGCATGAATTTTGACAAAAACTCCCAAGCTATAACAACTAAAAAGACAGCTCAGATCTTTTTCACTCTAATTTTAGAAAATATAAATTTTAGAAAATATACATGAACATTAAAGAGAAAAACTATGGCAGAAATAAGGCCATACTTCAACTGCCCTTTTCCCCCTTCACCTGAAAAAAAAATTGATCAATAAATATATTTGTTTTACCTACTTTAGCCTTACTTTAATCCAAAATGGCTACCAAAAGAAACCCAACCAAAAAATCAAAAACTACTTTCCATCTTCTAAGCCATGGGAGTGATTAAAACTTTCACTGGCCAGAAAAGCACAGTTTGCAATAAGTTTCATTCCAGTCTCTCCCCTGCCTTCACCTGAATACAGACACAAGTACACATACTCATCCAGAGTGGGAGAAGATAACAAGAAGATGCAGAACCATCTAGAAAAGGATCTGAAAAAAACAAAATCATTTTTCCTCCACACTTCAGTGAAGCTTAAAAGCAAAGCACAGATATCCCTCACAACCTCATAAACCCGCAAAAGGGAGGAGAATGGGGACATTATAGAAGAAATGGCAGACCAGAGCATGTAGAAAGCCTGAAAAACTTGAATACTACATTTCATCTCTGATCCAAAGAAATCACTTCTTTTAATTGTGTTTCTGAAGCAGGAAAACTGAAGGAGCTCTGGATTTCAATAATTAAACAAAGAAATTGCCAAACTTAAACTTCCCATCAATTCTTGATAGCCATGGATTGGAAATACTTTCCTGAAAGTAGCAGGCATGCCCAGTAGCTTATCAACCATTCTGGTACTTGTAGGAAGAACAGCATTTTATCAAAACTTTCCAGTAACTTCCCCTTTTTGCTCCCCAACAATGGAAAAAATGGCTATTGCCTTCCTGATTCTCATTAGGAAGTACATCTTCAAGCTGGCAGCAGCTAAAGAGAATTCAAGTCCTCCTCCACATCAACACACAGGCACCAGTGCCCAGGACAAGCCCATTGCACTGGTGCTGCAGAGGCTGCAGCACCTTTGATGCCAGAAAAAATCATGTTTGCCATGACTGGTTTATAATCCAGTGACAGTTTAGTCAAATCTACTGCAAAGTGTTTGTTCGTGGAAAACATTTGGAACACAAGGAACAAATTAAAGGCTAATTATTGCATATCCTGGAAGATTCTTTATGCTGGCACAGCCTTCACAGGATGGGAAGAGTCAGTGGACACGGGACAGGCTGCAGGCTGAACTGGCAAATTCATCTGGCAGTAGTAACTTTCAATCAATAAAGAACATCCTGTTATCTTTGCTAAGTTCTTCCTGTGCTCTACCTATCTCTCAATTTATTCCTGAAACATCTTAGCACTCTGTAGCAGCATTGCTTGCAAAAACTGAACCTTATAAAAGTTAGATAATCATACGACAAAAATTTATGCTTTAATAGTTCAATTCTTGATAAAATTATGAGAGGGTGTACCATTATTTTAGACATTGTTTTGCAGTCTTATGGGACATATGTTATACAACTGAGCATTCCCTCCAGTCCCACAGAGATACTACTTTTTACTTATTTACTATTTACAAAAATGGTAAAAAAAAAAAATTTAAACGCTAAGAATGTGCTTTTAAAACACTTTATCACTTTTCACTTACGTTTTTAGCATCTTACCAGGATTAATTGCAAATAGAACACTTTTTCGTTTAGATTTGCACACACCAAGTAAGGTCAAATATATTTGATGGAAGGATTTTGTCTTCAAAACATCTACATTATTTTTATCTACTCCTGTACCAATGATATCAATAATTTGCTTCTTCTCAAATGTTCCTATTTGACGTGGAGAAAATGAAAATGTCACTTCCTGGAAAAGAAGACTCATTTTGAGACATATGAGGCAGAAAAGAGTCAAATTTTGAGTAATTCTCTATATGATTGAGTCACTGAGTCACTTCTCTCCACACTTCCCTCTAAGGCAGGTGTTCAAAACTGGGCTTGCAGAACATGCTCACAGGCACATAAAATTAGTAATATAAGGTAACAAAAAATTGTGACACATTAGAACACAATAAAGTCTCATTTGTTCACTTCTGAGAGAAATCTTGTGCCCTGAATTACAAGTTTGAGAAATTGTAAATGTTTCCATATTTGACTTAATTTTTGGCAAGGTTTCTTCCGTTAAAAGAAATATTATCTTACTGAATATTTTTTATTTACTGAAACAAATTAAAAGTATCCTGCAAAAATATTTGAGTATACATCTTCTCAAATCAGTAAAATAAAATAAAAAATTACAGATAGGAAAAACCCTTTTAAACTTGCCTTAGTACTCAATTTTTTTTTAAATTTAAAATAATATTTGTTGCTTCCTGGAATACAGGAAAGAACATTAAGACATTGTAAAAAATAAAAAAAATATGTATTTGGCTGATATTAAAAGTCATTGCTATTGAAATGAAATACCTCTGGTTTACTTTCAAGAAATTCCACTGCTAACCACTGTAAAATAATCTGGACAGTTACATAACCTAAGAGAAAGAGGGAATTACCTTTTCAGATTTTTTTTTAAGTTTTCCTCTTTCAGGAGAAATATTGAAGTGAGCAGTCTTGCGGAAGCTGAACCTTACTGGAAGGAACTCGGATTCATTTTTCATTGTGCACACAACTTGTGTTTGTTCACCCAAATAACACTCCTTAAAATCAATTACTGTTCCTGGCTTAAAAGTTAACATCACAGGAAACCCAGAACCCATCAAAGCTAAGTCCACGTGGCGAGAATGACTCCCTGCATTAGACAAACACAAAAACAAGCAAACAAAAAAACCCCTCTCACACTTATTATTTCACTAACAGAAAAGTCATGTTGCAGTTGCATGGTCACAAAAACAAAATAATATCACAAACCAGTATGTTTCATAGTGCAGTTTTTATAAACCTAACACAGAGATTTTTACTTATAATAGCTGTTAAATGCATTCCCTTAGTAAGGAAGTTGAGGATGATCAAATATGCACTTGAAAACACTCAAAACTGGTATTACAGAAGTGCTAGTGACTTGCAAATGGCTGAGGTTTTTATGTCCTTCAAATATTTGCATTTATAATTAATTAAGTCATAGGTGTTCATTCATGACACATGAATCCCTCCTTTCTACTCACTGTTCAAAAAGGTTTTGGTGCTGAAGCATTAAAGATGCAAGTTAATTTATTTGTGTTGATATAAACAAACAAACAAAAAAAGCAGATTTACCACAAAACTATTAAGACAACCAAGAAATTTCCTTAAAGGTTTAAAAAAAAAAATCAAGATATAAAGTTTTATCATCCATATATAATTTCTGATGGTGACTATACATTTCTAACATACTTGTGGTTGCTGTGGCACCATCACTGAGGCTCTGCAGACAGCCACCTCTCTTCCCAACAGTTTCAAATCTTAGAAACAGGACATAATCTTGAATCAGTGATGAGCCATTCACTTCAAAGTCTCTTTCAAATTTTCTGTAAGAATCACAATCTCTAATTAAAAGATGGGAAAAAACCCCAGACCTCCAAACTCAACCCACAAAAAATCAAGACATGTTTCTGAACATCCAGTCTGGCTCCTTGCTGTCAGTAACAGCTTGAACAAATAGTCTTTATACCTCCTTTCAGAAAAGGCAAATAGTAAAAAATTTAAGATCATCAATATCTGTGTGATTATTATACTGGCAATTTGACATCTTTTCCAGTCTACAACAGTCTTCTAAACTAATATCAAATGCATAATAACTACTTGTATTTAGAGTTTAAGTAAGGAAAAATGGCAAGAGCACATATGCTTTTTCTTTTTCTTATCCAAGAAGAAATGTTTATTTATGTTTAGTTTTTGGTTTTGTTTTGGGTTGGGTTTTTTTTTTTAAATGAGATGACAGCTCTCTGAAATGTTTCACTCTCTTGGTAGTTAACATATGGCAAAAATGTAAAAAAAATTCTCACAAAATCATCTTAACCAATTCTTGGCCCAAATACACCCTCAGTGTATTATAAAACATAAAATAATAGAAACACTTCAGACTTTGCTTTCTTATTTGCAGAATCACACCAAGAAATGTCTTTTAACACACACAAATACATAAGTTATTTAGAAATAATTTGCAGACATATTAAGTCAAAATTATTTTCTCTAAGACAGCTCTTGCAGAACACTGTAGACCAATCACTTGTGTGTGTGTGTGTGTGCATTTAATTGCTATCACTCACTCACTCTGGACTAAAGCACAGTGTAATCAAAGATTTCTCATAAGGTAGCAGAGTTCCTTGATTGGGAACACACAAGATCAAGGTGGAAACATCTACATCTTTATTTTTCAGGCTTAAGTCTTGTAAAACAGCATCTGTACTCCCCTGAAGATCTGTCCCCTAAAAAATAAATCAAAATAAGGAATAGTTCAGCCTGCTTTGCTTTCCCTTTTGTGTTTGTTTCTTTTCCTACATATACATTTTCATGTACAACAAGCAAACATAACACAAGAAATAGCGTTGACAGAGTTACACATCACATGGTTAATTAACCAGTTTTTAAATCAATTTCATGTCAATGTTTTACATTCTCTTTTTTAAACATGACTCTCACTCAGATTATTTCACTAAGAAAAAAAAGTGAAACAACAGATGACTGACATCTTAGAACTCAAAAGTATATTTTGATAACTCCTACTAAGTAATAAGAAAAAAAAACCAAGTAGGATTTAAATCAAAATTCCTAAAACAAAAAACCCCAACAGAAGTAAAAGAACCACACCCAGGGAATGCACTTAGCATTGTTAAGGTTAAAACGTCGCATAATGAAACAGAAATAATTGAAAAACTCAATTCTAGGGTTAAATTAAAGTAAAAAACATGTTGGTTGGACAGAAGTTAAGAGAAAGTCTATTGATCAGGAAAAACCACGGCATAGTAAACAATACTATAAGATGAATGTTGAGAAATGGAAAGTGGAAACACAGAAGTGAAAACAGGTTTTCAGCTAAAATAAAAACCAGAGCAGTTTCTTACCATCTCTCCTCCAATGGCATTGTCTTCCAGTACTGCTACCCAATCCATACACTCAGGACTTTCGTTGTATAAATTTATTTTTTCAGTCTTTGAAGTCCCAAAGTAAAGCGGTCCAAAGTTAATGCATTTCAGTACTTTTCCACAAGACACTCCAAGAATTTTAAGAACTTGTTCAACCACAACACCTTTGATCCATACTTCAGTGCAGCCATGACCTTCCAACTCCACTCTGCCAGTAAAAGTAGCAAGCAGCAAGAGGAAATGTAGAGAAGTGTTAGAAATAACCAGTTTAGTTAGCTTGGTTTGCGTTAGAATCTGTGCAAAAAATAAAAAAAATACCCAACCCAAGCATTCAAATCACTGGCTTTCCATAGATAAACTAAGTGGGGAGAGCAGGGCAGAGAGCATGTCTGACAGTGGTCTTACAGGAATATCATCAATCAGGAAAAATCACACCTTGCATGGTAGAATTTTGGGTTTGTTTTGGTTTTTGACTTTTTCTAAATGTTTGACATGATAGGAAGGACATTTGCAAAGAATTAGGAGGTGTCCACAGACAATATGCACTGCTCTTATCCCTCAGAGTCTTTGTATCTAAATATCAATTTTGGCATATAATACTTAATTTTCTCATAGGGAACTGGAGCTAGAATTTCATCTGAATAAACATGCAAGAACTGCAGCTGTTCCTGCGTGGGAGTTTCATCTTGATGATACCACAAATGACCAACAGATCGCACAGACGTTGTACAAATTTTTGTTATTAGAATTCTACCAGAACAAAGCATATTTGTTCTTGATGAACAGAAGAATCAAGTAGTAATACACCCTGTTTTTCAAACAGAATCATGAGTAGCCTCTAAGCTGAAAACAAAATTTAAATTAAAAAAGAAAATATCTTTGTTTTCAATAGTCACATATATAACTACACAAGGGATCTGGGAGAGGATCTCAAACTCTCTAAATATCATCTTTTCAACTTTTAAAGAGAAAATTCCACTGAGAATAATTTTGCTTGCACATAAGAAAGTAAATGTTTATAGACAACATGGTAAATGGAAATAACCATGGTGTTTTCACAAAAATTGTACTCTTTCTCCAAACCAAATTCCTGTCAAATACCCATTACAAGACTTTAAATATCACCCTGTTTAAACATATATGTACACCTGTATACATATATACTTATATATTTGTGCAAGGCTTGACAAGAAAACATAACATTTCATTTAGTCTAACAAATATAACAATAACTACTGGGAAACACCAAATTCACTGACAGAATTAAGTACAATTTAAGGCAGGAAATGGGTGTGGGATGAAAACTGAGCTCTGTGTAGTTATGTTTTCTCAGTTGAATAGATAAATTATCTACTAGACTGCAGGGAACAGTAGCCATTTACCAAGATGAGGTGAAGAAAATAGTGGTGACAGCTTGGACAGCAAAAGTAAAGCAGAAAGCAGGACATTTAGCAACCAAAGGGTTGAAGGTTAGTAGGCAAAGAATGTATGCTATGAAGGAGGATGTAACTGTGAAGCAATAGCACAGATACCACCTTGCCTGTCACTCTAAGAGAATTTTTCTCCTGTCATTTCATTTCCTTTTCCAACAGGCCAAAAGCAAGAACAAGAAAAATTGAACTTAAAGTTTATCTTAATAATTTAAAATAAAACAGAAAACTTCCATACTCACCCCCCAAAAAAAAGAAACCAGCACCTCAAAACCCTGAACCAAAACAAAAACAAAACACCCAACAAACCAACCACACCATATTCCCACACTGCCCAGAGAGGCTGTGGAATCCACATCACTGCAAGTGTTCAAGGATAGGCTGGATGGGGCTCTGAGCAACGTGGTCTGGTAGAAAATCCCTCTCCATGGCAAGGGGATTGGAACCACAGGACTTAAATGAACATTCCAAGCTAAACCATTCTATGATTCTATGATTTTGTAAGGTAAGCATTTAAGAACAATCTACTCCTGAAAGAGTTCGTATTGCAAATACATTCCCTCCAGTGAAAATAAGATACATCAAAGAACACCATAATGTTTCTGAGACTCCTGAAACACGTCAAGTTAAAAGAAAACAAGCAGTTACAGAAGCTAAGAAAAGTAAGAAAAACAGGATGTGCAGAAAGGTGAAGGATATAAAAGCTCCTGGTTAGTTTTATTCTGAGAAATGTGCAAATATCTCAGATCATTAAAAATTATGAAAGATTTTTATTAACACAGCCTGGTATACAATTTATGCATCACTTTTCTGTGGAGATAATATAACAATCAAATTAATTTAATAAAACTAAATATTAAAGACAGCAACTGACACTTAGGAACTTAACTTTTTTAGACAAAAATTCATCATAAAGACAAGAAATAGTAACAGATAAAAATGGAATTTATAGAGCCGATTTCTTCAGTCATACACTCACTTCATCATTTCTTTGATGACTCCGGGTGCATCTGTGCAGATATCCACTTTAACTGTCCTTACAGATTTTGGCTTTACCACTCCTCTGGTAGGTTTTATGTTAAGCAGGACAACCCCATCATATGATATTCTAAATACACCTAAAAAAACCCCAGAGCAATAAACAGAATGCTACAAATATAAAGCTGCAGATTTATATGCTTCTATTACACACTAGAAATTACACAACATGTAATGCAGATGTTCACAAGCATTATATTTTCCAATGAAAACAGGAAACATAGAGTTAACCTTTTAAAAAGCCATTTCTAAAAGAGAGTAGAAATTATTTCCAGGCTTTCGTTATTACACCCATGTGTCCAATTCCATTTTTCAAGCTGTGATTGTGACAGGAAAGATATTCACATTCCAAACAAAAGTGACTATATCATAAAGCAGCTGTAAGTAACATTTGCAAGTTATAAAAAGCTCTAGGAAGATACAGTTGCCAGAAAGTTAAGTGCATACTGCAGGTAACAACATCTTCTATGGTTTGGTCTGTACCCAACAGAGGTTACTGCAGAAGAGAACAGTAAATATTTCTAGGTTATACAAATGCTTTTTAAAATGCGAAAAACCCCTGTATTTAACAAACAACATTAATTATCTGTCATTATATCATAGACACAAAGAAATTGTTTCAAATGTACAAAAAATGCACTGTTTGTTTTCATGGAAAAGATAATCTCTGATATGAGATCAGAAGCAGGAACAAAAGACTTGTTTAGTGCATGGGATGGCAGGTTAAATGCAATCCTTAAGTCTCAGGCCAGCATAGAGCACTTCCTGCTCATAGAGTTTACATGCTGCACTGTGACCTGCACTATGATTTACAGAGCCCAGAAACACAGATGCAGCTGCTCTTCCCTTGTCTGCCCTCAAGATGTTCTTTACTAACCATCACCTTCTTTCTAATTTTCATCCAAGCCTATAAAATGCCACCATGCAGCCTGCATTTATTATGCAACAGTTTATAACTAGAAACAGTTCCCTATACAATATGAAAAAATAATATGATAAAAATTAGTTGTAGATGCATATGTGCTATAGATTATCTCATTTTCTTCACCTAATCATAACTGCTAAAAGTAATAAGTTAGCATGTATAAGAAAGACCTGATTATATAAACTACGTACTAAATCTTTAAGTTGAACTGGCTAGGAAAAACACCCCCAAAAATTTCTCTTTTTGCTTTATGGAAAAGAAAAATTAAAAATCTGCTTTATCTAGACAGAAATTTGATTTGTTTTTTTTTTTCTTTAATAGTACAACTTATCTCTGTGTTTCTGTAATCATGTATTTTCTCTTGGTACAGTATTTCATATGAGAATCTAGGAGACAAATGTTCCCACAACCTTGGCCTAATACAAAAAAAGACAGCCTGTAATGTAACAACAGCTGTACAAATGAGGAACCAAAATAATTAACTGCCTTAAATTTGTTGTTTGAAACTCAGCATAGTTGCCATCCTGCTTCTGGAGAATGGTGTCTGCAGCTTTGTCCACTGCAAAGGCAGTCAAACAGGTTATTTGGATCAGATAAGCATTCTTATGCTCTTTGTCCATGTTTCTTACTCTCCTTGGAATAGTCGCTCACAGAAATTTAGGGATGTGCCTGTTGTAAAAGCTGTAGGATTTCAAAAGCTATGGCAGCAAGATAAAAGGCCTCTCATTATCTTCTAGCAACAAATACAGCTCTATTCCCATCCTAGAGGACTTTAGCTCAGAAACCGCAGGGAATTTGTAGTTGTTTATTCAAGAGACAGGTCTGGGGATCACAGCGGCACAAGGCAAGGGCAGATGTGATTTGCTGCTGTCTATGCTGGGCCCACTAAGGTAATGAGCAACTATTATTTTTACATCTTTCAAATGGGACTCAAAAGTAGAGAATTCATAAAATTTTCAAAGTTCTAAAGTATCTTTCTTTCCTAAATGGAAA
Source organism: Platysteira castanea (assembly GCA_013397175.1). Classification (NCBI taxonomy): domain Eukaryota; kingdom Metazoa; phylum Chordata; class Aves; order Passeriformes; genus Platysteira; species Platysteira castanea. The sequence goes on along the minus strand of VYXC01011656.1, from coordinate 225,052 downwards.
CATAGTACTGGCTACATAAACAGTGGGCCATGCACAACACCTGCAGCTACAATACTCATAATCCACATAACCCAAAATTTCAGTTAATTGCTACTTGGTCACGGAATGTAAACTTGCATAAAATTATGTTTTCCAATAAAATAAAATATTTGTGTGATTTAATGCATACTAAATATTTACCTGAAGTTGATCCATGGTTAGCAATACTAATCTCTTTAGTAATTAGTTTGTTGTTTGCAATCATTTCACCAAAATCAATCTCTGACTCTATTTCCAGATAACAGTACGGAATTAGTCTGCAGAGAAAAGACAACATTAGATTTCCTAGAAATTGAAAATACCTTTGCATTTTAAAAGAAATTTGATTAAGCACTCCAGTGGAAGAGAGTTCTCCTTTTGTCCTAGTTGTCCTATCAAGGTTTTAGCAACTCACTTCAGCACTACAGCATACTCAGGGAAGGTGTAAAAGAGAGGTACTTATCTATCAGCCTGTTTAATGACTATTCTAACTTTAAAACAATATAGCTTTAAATAATTAGTCAAAATTGAATGCACACATTTCTATTTCATTTTAAATACTTCATTACAGTACTTCAAATGAAACTATCCTGGGTTAGTTGCATCACAAAATAAGACCAAATAATTTGCCATAATCCATTATGAGCTGCCTGAACTAAAAGCAGTGAAGAAGCAGTGCCAGTGTCCTTTTATAGCCTTGTGTTTGATACATACTTTGTGACTGCAGCAAAACTTATTACAACAGACAGAAGTGGGTAATGACACAAGCAACGAGCTACTTCTATTATTTATTTAAAAGTCTCACCCAGTGTGATGATATCACTGTATTAGATACCTTTTTAGGTATGAAAAGATCATGCCTCAGGAAACTTGTATTTTAAGGACTCCAATTTTTAATACAGTGACACCTCTGATCTCATAAAAAATGTGTTTCAAATCAACTGGAATTTTACATCAGGACAGCAGTCTATCTCCTCTTAGCCACAAACAGGAATATGTAGGAACGATTCCATCTCCTGCTCTGTGCTACATGCAATACAGAAGAATTAATGGAGAAGGAAGATAATATTTTTGGTTGAGCAAGGTAGATCCTGCCCAAATACTCTACTGCATAAAGGGGAGGGGAAGGAAGGGACAGAAGCAAAAAATTGAATCAAGAATTACCACAATAGAATTTACTGTCAGGAATTTTAACATGCTGGTTTTAATTCTCTTTAATAGTTTATTGTAATGCAAAAAAAATAATGTAGTAAATTCTTGAAAGAGACGCTAGACCAGCAGGATGTGGCAAAAAAAAAAAAAAAAATTAAATAAAAAATAGGAATCATCCATCAAGATTAGAGTACAGTCAAAACAATTGCAAAAATTTTACTTTCCAAGTATTCAGACATTCTTATAAGAAGCTTTACTGAAAAAAATGAAACAAAAGTATTTCTCCTCTCAAGATCCTAATATCTCCCTTCCTAAGTGGACAGATATAAGTGTACATTTTAAATGCAATGAGATTTGCTAATAGATTCAGACTTGTGCAAAAGGGAGTTAGTCAAGTTAAAGGGTTTGGGGTTAGTGTTTTAATACAGTGTGAGGTTTATTTGCTTGCTTTGGTTTGCCGGCTGGGGTTTTTTTATGAAGCTGGAATTTATTGTTTTTGCATGACACAAAATACATTTTGGAAAACACTGATTAAATGAAATCATAAAGCATACTTTGTTTTTCCAAACACACAAAATAATAATTATTAAAGCCTATCAACGTTTTCCCCACAAAAGACACTTAAACATGAATGTCTTAGGTCACGATGTAAGATGTAACCAAAATACGTGTTCTATCATCATCTGTTAAAACCAGGTGGGGCAGTGTTCTTTGTCTCTGCCAGGACACATCCCTGATAGCTCCCTCCGGGGTAGATCTCCTGTTAATGGGCAATCCAAACTCACTGCATGACTTATAAAATTACATCATCCCATTGTGAGATGCTCCGCCCAGAGGAAGGAACCAAGAATTTCTACCTGGATATAATCTGAGGTCTAGAACACCACAGTCAGCCCTTACCTACTGGGTTCCCAGAGAACAAGAGCTACATAACCACCACTGGATCTTCAGAGGAACACCAGACCCTTCTACAGGATCACTGCTTCAACAGAACCATATCTATGACTTCAAGAGGACTGCAGCCACCACTTAATCAGACTGCTACCACCACCCTGACCAAGAGGGTGTCAGGTTGTACTCTGTCAGTGTTTCTGCACTATTGCATTTATTTTTAATTTTCCTATTAAATTGTATTTCTGTCTTCGAGTCTCTCACTGGTTTGCATTCAAACTAGTACACATGAAGATCTGAAATCCATCAGTCTATTGGAAGTCCTTTCCAGAAAGGAGTCACCAGTAGGATTATAATCCTAAGTGGCCTTACCTTCACAACACTACCCTGAAAACAATTTTCAAAAATCCTTGAACAAGTGACATTGCTCTAAACCATGCACCATATTTTTAGAATTAGGCAACATGTTTCACTATAATCCAGATTTGCAACTGTTATGAACAATTACTGTAAAATTTTTGGTATCAGTGATTCAGTACAAAGGGAAGACATTAACAGTAGTTGTTGACTTGTCTAATAATACAGAATTCAAGACTATCAACATTATCACAACCAAGTTAGAATAAGACAAAACGAAAAACCCAGACTCTCTGTGATCTTAGAGGGACATCATACCAGTGAACTTCTTACCCATGTACTACTCTGAAAAAAAAAGAAAAATCCTACTTTCATAAGAAAACTTACTGTTTGTTTTCTATGCAATTGACAGACTAATTACAAAGCCATATCTGATATGTATAAGTAAACTTCCCACAAGATTAAACTGCAAATATTATCAGCAGCACATGAAGTTTTGAATATCCTACCCAAGCAGGGGGATCTCAACTCTGTCATCGTCTACTAAAATAATTAATTTGTCCTGAAGATCTTCTGCACGGTTGGGAGTATATTCCACAACAGCTTTAACTTGAAGTCCAGATGCAATGGGTTTTTCTGGATTTTCCACAATCAATTTAAACTGCAATTAAAAAAAAAAAAGTTTTTAATTGTTACACATTTCTAGATTAGGAAGGATATACATGTAGGTTTTTTTCAGAAGAACTCAAAAATGTTGATTTAAAACTTATCATGAACTTATATGCAGGATTTGATAATTCTACCTCCCTATTTACTGAAGTTCAGACTTTTTACAGGAAAAGAGAAAGAATTAATTAACAAAATTTTCTAGTCTTTCCAAGAGAGCTCCAGCTTTTCCTACTGTTGCAAAAAACCTTCTGAAGCAACACAAAATTAAAACAATTATTATTCAGTGAAGAATATTTTTAGTGCCTGAGAAAGTTACAAGGATTAAGTCTCAGTTCAAAGCAGCAACAAAAGGGGACAGGTAAGAGTTTCCTGTAGGTCTGACTGACATCAAAGGAAAGTCTCACTGCACACTGAAAATCTGCTTTAAAGGCACCTCCAGTCTTGGGGGTCAAATGAAAGAGAAAAAAGCCAGAAGCAGCTGACAGAGAACACCCTTTACTCTCTAAAAAAATAGTACTGGATTTGGTGTTAGTAACCATCTGTTTAAATCCAACACCCCCTGCACCTTTCCTTGAACAACAGACACAAATAACCCACTAGCACATAGAGGGAAATCCAGAATTTCCCACATTCCTAGGAAAGCTTCATAGTAAAGTCTAGAGCTCCTCTGGTGGTTCAGTCTCCTTACAATTCACAGTACCCCATGCACAGTGGTCTTCTGATGTTTATGTCCAGTTTCAATATTTTTTATTTCTGAAAGACAGAAATACTTGCCAGTATTCTCTAAGTTTTCTGTTCTAATTTATGTTTTAAATATGCAAACATAATTTACTACTTGCTGTTTCTGTTGTCTGAGCATCTCCTTCTATTCATCTAGTCCTTCTAGCAGTATAAATACTCAGCTAAAGGAAATTTGTTATGTCATGCACATCATGACTATGGGCTTGATATTGAAAGAGTAGCCATGTTTTAATTCTGAGGTGTATAGAATCTATCTGTTCCCTAAAAAGAATTAAACATCCAAGCTTATTCATTTTATACAAGGCAAAATTAATATATTGCACTAGGAACATACAATGCAGCCTATGGAAAACTGCGCTGTGAGCTTAATGCCTTGAAAGGCATTTCTTGGCCATGCACTATGACAGCTCAAGAAAGGTTATTTTTCAGTGCTTGCACTCCATGTATGTAATGCATCAGAACGTACTTCAGAGGAGTCATACACTTCAGACTCTTGTAATCACAGATAGCAACACAACGTCTGGGAATGAGAAGGGGCAACACAACAGACCTTTCTAGAACTGAGGGTGTGAAGTGGAATCTTGTCCCCTAGCTGTCATCTTGGTCATCTCATGTACAATGGCATAAAAATATACAGCAAAAGGCAAGAGTTAATCACAGAGGGAAAAATCACAAAGCTATGATTTAGTGATCTTCTCTTTTTTCTAAAACTGACTCTGCCTTTCCAGTTCTCGAGCACATGAAAAATTGATAAGGCTGATGAAAATTAACAAAACAGAATAAGCACAGCCTTACCAAATCAAGCGCTCTCGACAGTTTCCAGCTCATACCAAAAGTCTTCAGACACAGTTTAATAAGAACCAAGCTGCCACTCTTGCCCTCAAAAAGAAAGGCTCACTACTCAGTTAGTGAAATTATTCAAGGTACTTCAATTGTCTGAAAATCATATTGATGACTACCCTGAATTAATCATAGTTGAAGTTGCTATGAACACAAAGCAACATAAGCTTCTGTTCAACCACTGACGCCAGTTCAAACCAACCTTTTGATCTTAATTTTGACATAATTTACAAATAATAAACTACCAACCACAGCAGGGTTTTGCTGGAGCCACACAGGTTACCAGGGCTCAACTGGTTAGAATTGTAAAGATGCATTTGCCTTTAAGTCAGGCGATGCAATGACTTTTCCAGAACTTATCGTACACTATTAATAGCTGTCATACTATCTTGAGAAAAGATTGCAAACCTTCTCTTTTCCGAGAAAGCTTAAACCTCCTCTTTTCTGAGAAATCTCTCAGCAAGCAAGCACCACAAGGGGACTATTCCAGTCAAACAACTTAAAAGTATAAAATTTAGAAATGAGGTAAGAGAGCTGTCACCTCCCAGATCTGGTGTTCACACCACAGCAAAGTGACCCATTTTTACAGAATGCTCCCTGAAATTACGAGGAACTCGTGGGCTTCTTGCGGGATGAATTCTGGAGAGCTCAAAGCCAGCCAAGAAGGCAAAGCAGGATTTGCTGCCAACAAGGGACTTGATCACAGAACCACTAAGGCTGGAAAAGACCTCCAGCATCAAGTCCAAGTGTTAACGGTCATTGTAGTAAGGAACGCCTTTTTATTTCTACTGAAATGGATTTAGGAAAGAAGGAAGCTCTCTCTAAAGTGCTCACAACCTCGGGAGAATAAAGAACCGGGAAGCTCAGAGTTCCTTTCGTTCTGCCGCTGTTCCCGCGGGCTGGAGGGGCGGCCCCAAGCAAAGGCAGCGCGGCCGCCGCCTACAGAGAGGCGGCCGCGGGCACCCCCCGCCGCCTCCCTCCCGGCCGGCCCTCACCTGGGGCCGGCTCGGCGGCAGCAGCCGCAGGCGGCAGGTGCCTGCTCGCAGGTTCTGCACGGTGAGAGCGGCGCGGTAGCAGCTCCCCGGGACCGTGTCGCTGAAGCGCAGCTCGGCCGGGGCGACGCGCACGCCGCACACGTCCCGCCACCCGCCCGCCATGGTCCCCCGGCCGCCAGCGGCCGCTTAGCAACGGACGCGGGGCGCTGATTGGCGGAAAAGCTGGGAGGAGGCCAAAACCCACCAATCGGAAGAGGAGAGGCGGGCGGGCTCGGGTGAATTCGGCTGCGTTCGGTTCGGCCCGGCTCGGCTCGGTTCGGCTCGCCTGGGCTCGGCTAGGCCCGGTTCGGCCGGCTCTGCGCGACCCGGGTCGGCTCGGCTCGGCTCGGCTCGGCTCGGCNGGCCCGGCTTGGCCCGGCCCGGCCCGACCCGCTTGTTCCCGGCCAGTGCCCAGTGGAAGGGATTTTTCTCCCGAAGCTGTGGCGGTTCCCTGTGGTGCCCCAACCGCGAGGCGGCTCCTCTGCACCCTCAGCCGCTGCTGCCTGGCCGGGTGCAGGGAGCCCCGTGCCATCCCATGGGCGCCAGCTTGGGCAGGAGCTGGAAGAAAATAAAAACCCCAGAGCCGCTGGTTTTTTGGAAGTGTACCGAAACGGCCACGTCCCATGGAGCTGAATTTTACAGAATCACAGAATTGTTTGGGTTGGAAGGGACCTCTGGGAGATCACCCAGTCCAACCCCCCTATCGAGGCAGGGCTCACCTGGAGCAGGTGACTCAGGAACGTGTCCAGGTGGGGTTTGAATGTCTCCAGACAGGGAGGCTTCTTCACCTCCCTATGCAGCCTGTTCCAGTGCTCTGGCACCTTCGACATAAAGTTCTATCTCATGCTGAGGTGAAACTTCTTTTGTTTTAGTTATGGCCATTGCGCCTTGTTCTGTCTCTGGGTACCACTGAAAAGAGTGTGGCACCATCCTCTTGGCATCCACCTCTGAGATATCTGTATGCATAAATGAGATCCCCTTTAAGTCTTCTCCCCAAACTAACCAGGCCCAGCTCCCGCAGTCTCTCATCGTAAGGGATGCTCCAGACCCCTCATCACCTTTGTGGCCTCTGCTGAACCATCTGCAATAGCTCCTTGTTTCTCTTGTACTGAGGAGCCCAGAACTGGACACTCCAGATGAGGAGAGGGGGAGGACCCCCTCCCTCAACCTGCTGGCCACACTCTTCCCAATGCACTCCAGGATGGCATCTACTACTAAAGAGATACCTGAGCCAATGCCCACCTTGGGGCCCAGGCTCGGGACTGTCCAGCACGTCCCCTCTGTTAACCACAGGTGTTTCCTGCCGTGGGTCCCACTCCAACAGCAGCCTGGGAGAGTGAAGGGTGATACAGACATGAGTGTCCTGGGTTTCTTAAAGTAAAGATGGATTGCACTGAAATAAAAATGGCCTGATTCCTCTTCTGGGCCTCCATGTCAATCACAGACATGGTCTACACAGAACTGAAGCAGGCACTAGCCCTCCTGAGTGCTGGTGGGAGCTCAGTGTCTGCAGTGCCAGCGACCACACTAATAATTCATGGCATGCATTTACTGAGTAGTGGAGGATGTGTTCCTGCTCTGATCCTTCCTATGCTAAAATTTAAGTGGTAAAATGAGGCTGACAACATTCCAGCACTTAGACTTGGAGTGTTATGGGCCACTCTGTGCTTGGCTTCAAAGCAGCAGAAGAAAGGAGGGAGAACAGCAGGCACAGCAGGTACACAGAACCTCAGACATCAGTTCTGATTAACTCAAACTGTTTTGCCTTGGACTACTTCATCTCTTGAAAGTGCATAAGGACTCAAATTATTTATGTTTTAAAAGTCAGATAAGAGGAGCTGCAAACATGGATTGCACAGATCAGAACTACAAAGTATAAAAAAGGAAAAAAAAAATCCTAATTTTAATAGGTCAGGAAACCTAGAGGGAAAAAGAAGAGAGAAAAGCCTTTGTTTCTGTTGCTGGGGAAGGATGCTAACAGGTCTTTTTGTCGCTCTTAAAGATTCAAATTATAGCTACTCATCTGTAGATGACTAAGGTATGTGCTGGAATATGGTATTGCAAGTACGAGTAAAAGTAACTTGAGGGAATTCTTTGGGAAGACTGCTTGAGTCTGTTTTAGGGTAACATGGTTGTACTCAATGGAAACACAGAAAAAAAGAAGAAAAAACTTAAAAGAGAAGATTACCTTATCAAAGAATTAAATTCCTTCTTCTTTTTCAATACAGGGTGAAGAACACTCCTAAACAGTTTCTCTGGAACTTTGATGCTAATTCTTTTATGGCAGAATTGATTTTTAAAGATTTCTGTCAATGTTGCTTGCTCCAGCCCTCCCTGACAAAGTTACCGCTCCACAGGAGAAATTAGTATCAAAGAACACTGGCCTATTTTCCCTTCATTTGATGTAGATATGTCCACACAAAGTTTTTATCAATTTAACTAAATATTTAAAAAACAAATTTAAACTGTGATTTAGCTCATGTATAGAGGAGTCAAGTTCAGGATTAAAAGAATCCTGATCTCTCTGAAATAGTTTGGCTAGGCTCTCTTCCTCTCCTGCAGACTATTATATCCAGTTGCTTATTATTGCCATTATTATAATAGCTTATTATGAAACAACATTAGATAATGGACTCTTCTTCCTTTTATCAGCTTAGTCTGGATTCATAAGAATTTTTTTCTTGGTCATCTAAGTCATCCCCAAAGTGAAGACTATTGTCAAGGAACAGCTGTTCTTTGTTGAATCCTTTGATGATAAAGGATGACAGAATCCTTTATACCTGATGCTAGGGTATAGATTATGTATTGCCATTCTTTTTATCATCTGACCACATTAAGAGTGATTTTAGTTCTACAGAAATTTTACAGTGCAGCAATCTGTACAATTCACATTGCATTCACGTTAGCAGTATCAGATGGTGAAAAAAAAGCTTCACAGCAAACTTCTCACTACTGTATTATAGTCATCAAAGAGAAGAGTACAGTCTTATATAAATCCCCACCACACCTCAATATCTGAATCTCTTCCAACTTTTCTAAGCCAGACTTTCAGATCTGAAGCTTCCTTGACTATCCGCTGATCTGACTATCCTCCCAGGTTTCAGGCAGAAAACTGGAATAGCATCATTAGGTTTTTTCCATTTAATAGAAAAAGGCTAAGTTGTTTAAAATTAAATAGCTTCTAGATTGTTCAGCTCTATCCTGGGGCCATGGCCAGTGTAAAACAGTATCAGAACAAGTGAAACAAGCAGAATCAGAAAGCCATCTCCAGTCTGTTTTCTCTGGCTGCACAGGAGAAAGCTTCATTAGAAAATATGTATTAGTAAACAGCAGCACCTGAGACACTTGTCCTACCTGTCCATGTTCTAAACACAGGTCAAAGATGCCTGGAGAGCATCTGAATCTTCTATTAGATCAGAAGTAGTTCTCACTCATCCAGGAATCTGTAAAAACACAGAGAAATCCCTTTAGAAAGCATTCAAAAGGCTAAAAAAGGGGCAATTAAATGGATCATAAGGGAGGTTTATCTTGTGGTAATTCAGCAACAAGAAATGACAGTGATATGTGAAATAATTAAAGTAATTTGAGCAAACTGCTACTCATACTGCCCTTCCTTGCTGGAATCTGATTCCAGAGGAACTGTGATTTGAACTGTGAATGTTGACCTATTTATTCTACTTTGGAAGAAATAAATATTTTTAGAATATACTAGAAGGAAATACGACCATTTACTGATTAAACAAACAAAGAGTGTATATTTTTATATCAGCTTTTAGGAATCAGAAACAGATAAAGTCCAAATAATGAGGACTAATAACATATTCCTTTGCATTTAATCTTGCAAATTGCTCTGTTTAATGGAAAACCAGGATGTTCAAAATGACAGATTAGGGCTCTAATTCTCTCTAAAGGTCTCTTCACTCAACAAAGCATTTTGTGAGAGGCAGAAGTAATGAAGATTTTATTGGGTCTCTTTTGCTCAATGAAACCAGCAGTATTCACAAAACGTGTAATTGCCAGTCTCTGAGGTGTCCCTTCATCTCAGACTGGGCTGACAGGAGCGTGACCAAAAGTGTTGATAAAAGCGAGCGACAGAGAGATTGTTTGTTAGACAGGGCAATTACAAATGCCTTCCCTTTTTTAGCCCCTTTAGAGTGACTAGAGGAAAAACCTGTATCATAAACAGTCGCCATTCTTTGACAATATAACTTAGGGCCCCCAGAGCCACACACTAAGTTATTATATTTATGATGGAGCAGAATCAGAGTGGTCTTATCAGCACAATCAGTCGGTTTAGCTAAACAGGAGGTCAGCCACAGTACAGTTGGAACATGACATTTCTGATCTGGGGATCAAGGCCACTCCCAGCTCTCAGTGCTGAGCTGAATGTTTTGATCTTATGAGCTCACAGCAGTTAATCCAAAGATTTTAGCACCAAAGTACAAATTTGCCCTTTGTTTCCTGCAGTCTGCAACACTGGAAATGCTTTCTGCATCTGGCATCATTTTTAGTCACAATTTGGGAAATCATCCTTGTTTATGAAATATTTAGCAACTCTAAAAGCTTCCATATCCACTCCCAGATTTTATGTATTAGGCAAATATAAAAATTGCAGGGTAGAAATAAAAACCCTTGAACCTTGATACCTTGAGGTATCAAGATGTCAAGATCTATTGCCATCAATGAATCAATATTAAATTTCTACTATACACGACTAAGATGTGATTTTCTATAGTTACTAACGGTGAGATCCATCTCACCACACTTCATTGATTGAAAATCAATATCCAGTCCAAGCTTCCACTATGGTTAGGAGTGAGGTAAGTACCTCCAGAAGATGATCATTCTCCTCCCCTTACATTTGAAATAGAATTTGAAATAGAATTATCACATTGGCTTTGTGTAGGTCTTTGGGTATCTAGTTACTTACACAATTTCAAGAATCTTTTTCTTAGGCAGAAATGGTAAGATTATTGAAAAGTATGTTCATATATATAGTACTTTCTTTTTCCTTTTCTTTTTTTTTTCCAAAAATTACTGCCTAATCATTGTGTGGTAGAATTATATGTAATTTTATTATACATGTATGTTGTACAGTTTATATTAAATTTATCTGACTTAGAACCCAAGTGCTTAGCAAGATAAATTAAATTTGCATTCTGATCATCTAGAGCATTGGATTACTCCCTGGTTTTTGGTTTTTTAGGTACTGAGCCATCTGAGTCGCTTGACGTTTTTATCTCCTTGACTTCAGTTACAGTTGGAAACCATTACCAAAGAGTTGTGTCTATTTACTCTAAATGCAAACAGGCTGTAGTTCAGTACACCCTCTCCACTACCCTCTTTCAGCTTAAAGCCACCACCCCTTGTGAAAAGCCCCTCTGCAGATTTCTTGTAGCCACCTGCTCTGTATCAATCCACTTTACCTCAAATACTATCTCTGGTCATGATGAATGTCATCATAGCTTGTTGCATTACACTGGGAGAGCTCATTTGTCTTCATAAGTTACAGATGAAAGGATATTACCTAATTTAGCTGGGCCCTTATCCAGTGGTGGCCTTGAAGATCAATAGAGAAGTTTCAGAATTGCATTAAATGGTAATTAGGATTGAGCATATCTTGAAGAGTATAGAACATACAGACTCTGGGGAATTTATGCTACTCAGTGGGTTAATGATGCATTGTGTCAACGCGTGCTTTCTCTTATGAAATTTACGCTAATTTTTCCACATTACCATTTTAATATTTTGTCCCACACTAGGCATAAGCATGGGCATTCAACTGACTTTCACTATTGAATTCACCATTTAATATATCTCTTTCCTAGTATTTCTTGCTCAACTAAATCCTCTATTTATATATTTTTCTTCACTTGACAATTTCTGCATGCTGTTTTCCCTTTTCTACTCCCCTGATATTTTCAAATTATGCAGTCCACCTGTAAATCTACCTATAGATACTTCTCCTAATGCAATTTAATATCCTGTCTGTATTGATGTTTTGTATAATGCAGACATTAAATTGATTTCTCCTCGCTGACACATTTTTATTTCTGACTGGTCATATCAACATAAAACGGGTCTTCATCTCCTCCTTTCATCATGTAGTACTCTCACCTTATCTATATTTCACCTGCCATCATATGGCCTAATTTATCAGCTGCAGATATAGTATGTCTGTTCATTATGGTAGTATGAGGTATGTCTGAATTTAAGGCTACATAAGATGGGCTTTCTCCCTTCCTAATTTTTTCTAGCCATAGTGAAAAATATTTAATTTACTTGGAAAAAAAAAGGCAGGCTTGAAGGTAAGACGCTTATTGAGACTCAAGAGCTGACATCATTTTTTAGCTTGGCAATGAACTTTCTTTTGGCAATTTCATTAGGCACCTATATAGTATACAACTAAATTACATCCATCAGTGCTGTAAGACAGGAACAGAAAATAGAAATGCATAATAAAAGCAATTATCCAGTGGGAATAGGGGTCACCAGTATTAGCAGAGCTATTCACGAAGAGCTATTAGTTTGGGAAACTATTGAGAGCTGAATCTCATTTCTTCAGTACTTATTACTTTCTATTAACTGAAGAGGAATCCACATTCCTGAAATTACAATTACTAGCCCTTGTTCTCGTGAGGGCTTTTGAATTGCCACATGTCTGCTGGAAATATAATACAGCAGAGAAAAACAGTCTGGGAGGTTCCTGGAGAGTCTGGAGGGTAACTTCCAGACACAGCTGGTGAGGGAGCCAACAAAGGAAAGCCACTCACTGGATCTGTTGTTTGTGGACGGAGAGGGACAGGTGGGTGATGTGATGGTCAGAGAGAGTCTGGGGCACAGCCATGAGAAAATCAGACTCATTTATGGAGAAGGAAAGGGTCAGCAAAACTGTGCCTTGGATATCTGTAGGGTTAGATACAATTAGATATTGCCCTCTTAAGGAGCCTGGTGGAGCACCTGGGGAGAAAGTCCTGAGGAGTGAAGGAGTCCAGGAGGACTGGACATTATTCAAGAGGGAAATCTTTAAGGCACAGGAGCAGGCTGATCCCATATGCCAGTTTGGTGGAGAAAGAGACTCTCAGCTGAGCCCATCAGCCACAGGGATGGCAATGCACTGGGGATCTGTCTGCATGACCTATTTCTCATTTGTCTTCCCTTGCAGGCCTCCAGCACTGAGAACAATTGTGCTCTGAGCTGCACACATCAAGCAAGATACTGCATTTATGGCAGTGCTCTTCTTTTCTCTGTTGCCAAAAGAGTGGTTAGATGTAGCACAGCAATTTAGATTGCTGAACTCTATTATCTCAGTATTTTTATGATTTTGACCAAACTCTGAAAATAAATTCATCTGCCTAATGCCATTATTTTTGAGACAGTATAACAACATTTTAATGCTGATTTTAAATTTCTTATATTTGAATTAGCTGCTTATGTCTCACAATGGCATAATTTAATTCAAATTTGGCTTTCAGCAACCACTAGAACATATTCCCACAAGTTCTTACCCACAGGGCTATAAGCCAGTTTACAAAGTTTTTCAAGTTTCTAGCCAAGAACATAATTCTTTTTGGTAACATCATGAGGGCAGCACCCTTCCACCAGCTTTTATAGCTTCAGGGGTCCAGCTAACCACAGTATTTAATATATCTCTTGCTACATCTTGCCAGAGATTGTGAAGCATTTCCTGGCAGTTGCCAAGTTGGGGTTTCATAGCTGTCAGTGACTTTTTATAACATTTAAGATGCAAAAGGTCCTGTGATCATCAAATCAGACTTTCAGCACTATAAATGCCTTGTGATTTACCAAGATCTAATTGCTTTTTTAATTCCAGCAGCTGGAGTTGTACTAAACCTTATCCTTTAGATATCTTGGTATAAAGATCTTCAGTTCTGACGTACTTGTATTCTTTGATTGGTTGCAATTGCTAATTAGCCTTCTCTTTATTCTCTGTACTGTCATAGAGCAGCATCCATCATCTATGGATGAACTCACTACATCTCCAAATCCAACATCTGTGCCTGCAAATAGAGATTCTCTCACATCTGCAAAAGTAATCAAGGACACCAGGAGAAGTTTTATTGACACTTTGAATAGCAGACTGTTGTTCTGGCATTTAAAACACATTACTGGCATTCCAGAAATCTCTGATTAGCCTCATCGTAGTTATATCCAGTCTCCATTTAGAGAAGCATAAAAATAGTGTAATAACATGTAGTTAAAATTTACAAACACCTATTGCAGCTATGAAAAACAGATAAAATCTTAAAGGAAAGAAATGTAAGGTCTTTGTTGTTTCTGAACCATTTAAACACTTTGGATGGATGAAAGATAAATGAATATAAACATGAAAGTAGAACAAAAAAGTAGCAAGAATATCTGTATAAGTAACTTTTTTTCTCACTCCCACAGTACTAAGATCACAACTGAAGCACTGTTGAGGGTGGTTTCAAGTGAAGGTATTAGGGAAGTCTGCTAGAAGTTTTGGCACATAGTTCTTGAAGTATCTGAAGGAAGTCTTAAGATTGTGAAACAACTAGAAAACATTTCACACATTGCTAGAACAATATAATTAGTGAATCAGTTTTTCCAGATTACCATGTAAGTTTTTTGAACAGTGAAAACAATTAAAGATGGTGGTGAATTTTGGACAAAACCTTGCTGGTTTTGCTGGCCATTGACAATTCATAGCTGTTTGGGAACAAACCCTTTACAGTAAAGGTTGTTAGTGCTGGAGGCAGTGGAGCATCCTGATCTAGGGCTCTGGCTGCTCCGGTGACACCTGAGAGGCAGCAGGAGAAAGGGAAGGGATTGAAAAAGGCACGGATAGACAGCCAGGTACTGATCTTGTATTATGCTGAGCTTGTGCTTGTAGATCTTAAACAGATTTTAGCAAGACCCTGACTCAAGCAAATACTATGTAAAACAATAAAAAGGGTAAAATTGCAGAAATGTTGCCACGTTCAGCTAAAAGGGACCAAGGAATAGAGTCTACAATTACAGTTTATCTTCTCTGTCAAAAATATGTAGGGGCTGCACACAGCCCTTTCTGTCATGATGATGGTGTGGCCTGCATTCAGACACAGAAGATTACATAAGCATTTAGTCTCTGAATAAGGACAATTTTCTATAGCTGCTCCATGCCTTTGTTCTCTATGAGTCATTTTTAGGAGGGGAGATCAAGCACATTGTTTGACAACAAGCTTCTGAAGACAGCAGTTCTTTCATGTCAGCTGTACTCTGTTAGATCAGTAGATCTGACAAATCCATCATGGTCATTTAGTAACACTAAAGGTTTTTCAGTCAGTTAAAAAAAAACAGGGTGACATCTTTTCCTTCTAGATTCTAAGAGGGAGTCCTAGAATTGGCATTATTTCTTTAAAAACATGAGTTTGTATTTTAAAACTGAAGGAATAAACACAACTCGTACTTCAAAAGGCTCTTTTGTAACTCCCTGGAAAGGGAATATTACAAACAAAAGGCAAACAAAGAACCCTCAGATATCTCAACCTACTCTCCTACAAATGAGAAAAACAATCTCAGAAAGGCATGGACTTACATAAAACGAATTTAAAAGTCTGTCTTTACTTTCCCAGGCCATCCTGTCATTACCTACACAGGAATCAGGAACTGCAGCACACACTGAGCTTTCACAAATATGAAAGCTCAGCGAACAATTATTCTTCCTTCTGTTTGTCTTTACTCTTTGTCTTTGTTACCTAATAAATTTGATTATTTCCTCAACATCCTCAGCATGACCATTTGAAAATTGTTTTTGTTAGTCATGTCCTTCTTTGTTAGCTAGAACCCTCTTATCTCTCTTTGACCAACTTGTTCCTTTTAGATCTCTCTGAGTCACTTTTTAAATTTACCTTTTTCAAGCTGACTTTCTTTCTGCCTAACTTATGCTGTATCTTGTTTCTTCTTTTTGATTTTTTTCTTGTCATAGAATTTAATATTTGTCTGATTTGCTGCTCTATGTTCACTTATCATCATTCTTTCAGATTGTCATTATTTTGTCACTTTTTCATTTGGTGATTTATTTCATATCTCAGCCTGCCCAGAGAAACTTTTTTCTTTTATTCATTCATTTCCCATTTATTTTAAATCTTTTCTTCTCTTTCCTCTCCGTGACTCAGCCTGTGTCTCCCATACTTTGTGTTTTTATTGCATTTGTAGCTATTTTTCGCTTGTTCAGCATCAACTACTGGAACTTTCAAAGGGCGTGAATACATAGAGACAGCTTCTGTGCTGATTGAGATGATGTCAGCAAGATGTCAGCAGTGTAGCTTCTGAAAGCACATTTCATTCCACTGACTTGCTAGCAATTAGGAATCACAAAACAAATTGTTCTGTTGTATCTGGAAGATACAGCTCTTGTAATGTGTCTCCTGCGATTTGCT
Organism: Platysteira castanea; assembly: GCA_013397175.1. NCBI lineage: Eukaryota > Metazoa > Chordata > Aves > Passeriformes > Platysteira > Platysteira castanea. The sequence continues at coordinate 208,947 of VYXC01011656.1, read as the reverse complement.
TCAACTGTATTCCACTTAGATCCTGCACTTATATGGAAAATTGTTGTAGCTGTTCCAAACAAACACACTGCATGATCCTGCAAGAAGCAATTTAATGGCAACCAGTAATCATGAAATCACCACTTTAAATTAATTAGTAAGTCATTATCATTGTTATTTGCAAAGCAATCCTTTTTACTTTCAGTTTTGGAAATATCTTTCATACTTGAAGCAAATACAGGTTAATTCTAAGTCCAGTGTCAGCACTGCAAGAGTAACTACTGTGTGATTTTACAGTAATGCTGCTTTAATCTCAAGGGTCAGAAAACCAAGAATCTTAACTCTCCATTGTTACTCTCTATTGCAAGTATCATTTAATAAAGGATAGGTGTCCTCTTTTTCTGTTCTACTCAACCTCTTCGACCTTCGTAGGGTTTCTTCCAGCTCTAACAATCCTATCCTACAGCACTGAGTTCAGCTTTCTGACTATCACCATGATATATGACACTATATATGTGAGACAGAAATATGTTTCATAGCAATTCAAGATTAAATACTTAAGCCTTAGTAGTAGGAAATTAAAAGAATATTCTGTCCCAGAATTTCAAGAAAGGATCACAGCCATTGGTCTGATTTATAAGATAATTGAATGGTGCTTTCCAATCCAATTCCCCATGTAATACTTTTTACTGCAGTTTAGTCATAGATTGTTGCCTTTGGGGCCAGTATTAGATCTTGTAGTCTGATTTCCCTTGTAGCACAGGCTATTAAACTTTACATGGTACTTTTGTAGAGGCCAGTAAGTCCTAAAGAAAATTTCTATCATGACTTCTAAGAGATATCCTTGATTTTATAAAATCCAATGATTTTATAGTATTAACAGTGGAAACACCGACATTTTTGGACTTTTTTTATTGTTTATCAGCCTTGCTGTTAAAAAGTAACAAAATTAAAATGTGTCAATTCATATTTTTAATGTTTTCAGCCTTAATACCAAGCCTAAATTCTTGTTTTGCTTGGTTCCACTGACAAGCCTTTATAATTTATTATATTTTTCCTTTAAAAGTGCTTCTATCCTCTTATGAAGCTCCCTTCTATTCGATAAGTTAAAGAATTCTGACTTTTTCAGCACCTCAGGGTGTTTTGGGCTATTGGATGGGCAATTTCTGATTAATAATATTCATTTAACACTGTCCATAAGTTAACAATCAGGTTGTAAAACTCTGCCAGGTGTTGTGTGTCTTCATTCAGTGCTCAGCTCAGTGGTTTGATGCACAAGGGCTTCTGGACATGCTCTTCATGTCCTTTGTGTTGCTGTAAGGTAAGACAATCTCTTAATTTTCAAACACAGAGGTGTCACAGTGGTTTAAGATGTTCCTGAGAATTGTGAGAGTAGCAAAGGAAAATACCTGGCCTTCATCCTATATAGGCCAAGAATATATAATACACATAAATATATAAATATATATAAATATATGTGTTTGTGCGTGATTGTGTGTGTGTACATATATATATATATGTTGCATAACCACATATATACATATAAATCTCATTTGAGGGCACCATTATAAAATCTTTAAGAGTTTTATAGATATATAGACAGCTCTTTTGAAGGTGCCAAAAAACTGACAGAACTACAGTATTGAAGGAGTGGTGTTCAGGGGCATTGATGAATTAACTATACAACAAAGATATCTGCGGCATTAAAACATTCTCCTTAACCCTGGAGTAATTTTTGTCATTTTTCTCTGGCCCTCTCTGTTCTTTCAACCACATTTTATAAAGTGTTGGTATCACAGCTGCATACCTGAGGAATTTTATGTAGAGAGGTGAAATCATGTCCATACTCCAGTTCTGGGGTTATGCACCACAAACCCTTTATTATAGCACATTACACTGGGAGACCACGCTACCTCTCTACTAAACTCAGACTGTTTCCCAGGGGACAGACTTTTCTCCTCAGTAAGATCTTACTCCTTGCCCTATGTCCTCCCAGAAGTTTATGTTAAAGTAAAATGTGTTTCATTGAGTTCAACTTTCTCCCTTGTAATCCAGAACTCTCGGTTTGGGTGCCTTTGTTTTTCACATCCTGCACCACTCTGGGCCATTCACAAGGGCTAACACCACTGATTTTATNTTATCAGCCTTGCTGTTAAAAAGTAACAAAATTAAAATGTGTCAATTCATATTTTTAATGTTTTCAGCCTTAATACCAAGCCTAAATTCTTGTTTTGCTTGGTTCCACTGACAAGCCTTTATAATTTATTATATTTTTCCTTTAAAAGTGCTTCTATCCTCTTATGAAGCTCCCTTCTATTCGATAAGTTAAAGAATTCTGACTTTTTCAGCACCTCAGGGTGTTTTGGGCTATTGGATGGGCAATTTCTGATTAATAATATTCATTTAACACTGTCCATAAGTTAACAATCAGGTTGTAAAACTCTGCCAGGTGTTGTGTATCTTCATTCAGTGCTCAGCTCAGTGGTTTGATGCACAAGGGCTTCTGGACATGCTCTTCATGTCCTTTGTGTTGCTGTAAGGTAAGACAATCTCTTAATTTTCAAACACAGAGGTGTCACAGTGGTTTAAGATGTTCCTGAGAATTGTGAGAGTAGCAAAGGAAAATACCTGGCCTTCATCCTATATAGGCCAAGAATATATAATACACATAAATATATAAATATATATAAATATATGTGTTTGTGCGTGATTGTGTGTGTGTACATATATATATATATGTTGCATAACCACATATATACATATAAATCTCATTTGAGGGCACCATTATAAAATCTTTAAGAGTTTTATAAATATATAGACAGCTCTTTTGAAGGTGCCAAAAAACTGACAGAACTACAGTATTGAAGGAGTGGTGTTCAGGGGCACTGATGAATTAACTATACAACAAAGATATCTGCGGCATTAAAACATTCTCCTTAACCCTGGAGTAATTTTTGTCATTTTTCTCTGGCCCTCTCTGTTCTTTCAACCACATTTTATAAAGTGTTGGTATCACAGCTGCATACCTGAGGAATTTTATGTAGAGAGGTGAAATCATGTCCATACTCCAGTTCTGGGGTTATGCACCACAAACCCTTTATTATAGCACATTACACTGGGAGACCACGCTACCTCTCTACTAAACTCAGACTGTTTCCCAGGGGACAGACTTTTCTCCTCAGTAAGATCTTACTCCTTGCCCTATGTCCTCCCAGAAGTTTATGTTAAAGTAAAATGTGTTTCATTGAGTTCAACTTTCTCCCTTGTAATCCAGAACTCTCGGTTTGGGTGCCTTTGTTTTTCACATCCTGCACCACTCTGGGCCATTCACAAGGGCTAACACCACTGATTTTATTTTTCACTTGTTTCTGCTAATTGACTGAAAATTATGAACACAGAGGTGATAAAAATGAAGCTGATTTAGAACTATGAGTAATCAATTGAGAACTTTCCTAAAAATGTCATCATCAGTAATAACTCCCTGATGACAAGTACTCTTTCAGTCCTGCGAACCAGTTCTTAATCCATTTAAAATGTAATTTATTGATACTGCATAGTCCTAATTTTCTTATCAACATGTCATTTGTAGTAAATCAAATGCTTTACAGAAGTTCATTGTGTACTTACTTCTATCAACTATAATTGTAATAAAGAAATCAAATATATTTGACAGCCTATTTTTCCTACATTTACCAAGTTTAATTATAAACCCATCTCTTTTAACTTTTTGCCAACAGAATCTTTATGATTTTTTCACTATTTTGCTAAGAACTGATGTTATCTAGCAAGGCTCCTGTTACTTTCTCTTCCCCTTGAACATTTCGAATACTCATAAAATACGAGTATGTTTTTGATCTTCAGAATCACCTACATGCAAATGCTTATTCAAAACTGACATTTTCAGGAGGCAATCCAAAAACTCATTGCTTTTAGGAGTCCTGATGTCAGGTTTGCCAGAGTGAAATATTCTTCTGCTCATACATTCATTTAACATCCACATTTGCTACTAATAGGGTGATTCATCTCACCTAAATGTATCTAAAATTAGCTGTTACCTGGGATTCCCACAACAGAGAATGAAAACTAAGATCCCCCATAGAGCCATTTGATTCCAATCATCCTGAAGAGAATCAAATAAATTTAAACATGTATCACTTACGTGTCTGTAAATACACAGATATTAATAGCACTAGGCTAAAATACACACTTATATTCTTGCATACTGTTCCACATGAAGGGAATTTTCAGGGACTCTAAAATGGCAATGTGTTTGTGACCAAACAAACATTTTTTTATCCCGTTAGGGACTATTATCTTGATGCCTGCTAAAGAAAAACAGACAGTGGGGTTCTAATAAAAAGACAAAGAATGCTTTCCATGGGCAATTGGGAAATGCAAAACATGTTTTTGAACGCATAGACATAAATGAGAACCAAGTTAAGGGTATCCAAAGAGCTTATTGGATGAGCAGTTTGGGCACTGTAGTGTTTAGGAAGCAAGCAGAAAACAGGATCCAAGCCCAAGAGCAGTTTGGAATGTGATACAATCACAGAAGGATTAAGGACAGCAGCCATGTTAAGGGGTTTCCAGGAAAAGGACAATATGGAACAGGGTGAACACTTCCCAGAAAGGGGAGTGAGTTAAGCCAAACACTCTGTGAGAACCAGGCTGCTGTTTGGATTAGACTATGAAATAAAAAGGGAGATCAAAAATAAAATTCATCTAAAAAAAACAACAACAAAAATTGGCTTTAATAGCAGACATGGTGGAAATCATGGCCAAAGCAGAATTAGATGGCACAGAGTTTAGAGCAATAGCAAAGAAATTAAGGATCCCAGTAGGAAGACTAATGTGGTGTTATATGCACTCACACCAGTGATTATTGACCACCTGGGTCTTGCCTTTAACATTCAAAATTAATTGGATTTCATATGATACCTTTGTTAACATTAGTACAGTTATGACACTTCTTTTAGCTTTCAAACACTTAAGGATATTTCCACAGGTACTTTGATTGGAAATCACATAAACAAAAATATATCAATGTGATAAAATTTCATTCTTCAAACTCTGAAACAAACCATTTAGGGTTTGTTATTTAGGTTGAAATTTTGCAAGGTTTCATCTCAGACTGGCACTCAGCAAACCACTCCTCTTACAGCAAAAAGTCTTGTGCTGTTTTCAGTTCTCTTCAAATTAAAATCTCAAGAAACGTATACCAACCAAACTACAATGGCTGCTCTACTGGCCATGAGTCCAGAGAGAGCTCTTCATCCCAATTTTTATCACTGTCTTTTAATAAATTTCTAAGTTTCCTTGCTTGTCCTGCAGAAATATTTCACTTGCCTATGTGGGATTTATTTTTGCTTGGTTCATAAGATTATGCACAACTCTTTCATTATTTGCTCTTGGCACGGTTTCCTTGGGAGTGCTGCATTGATAAAATGCCACACTATATAATTGCATCACAGCTAACTGTGTGACAGCTTCCATCCACTTTGTCAGTGGGTGAAAAGTAACCAAACAGTGCTGGTTTTCACAAGTGGGGATACAAAGGGGTCCTACGGAGAGAGTCTGTACCCTGGCCCAAAATCCTCCCACACACTGCAGCTGGATTTGGGGTATTAGAATATTCACAACTTGTCCTGCCAGCCAGCTGTGCACCCATTGCTCTGCATCACAGAATCACAGATTCATTAGGGTTGGAAGGGACCTCTGGGGATCACCCAGTCCAACCTCCCTGCCAAGCCTGGGTCACCTGGATCAGTGACGCAGGAACACATCCAGGAGGGCTTGGAATGTCTGCAGAGAAGGAGACTCCAAAACCTCCCTGAGCACCTGTAATCCTTCCTTTGATGAGCCAGCATCACACAGTACTAACTCCATTTAATGTTTATCTTTCCCAGAATAAACTTCTCCATGAAAGATCAGGTCAGACTTCTCTGTACCAGTGCTGGACCTGCCCATGCTCAGAGAGTGTCTCCATCTACTCACCTTGTTTCCTTTAACTGGGCAAATGCCAGCTACTGTTGGAATCAAAATCCCCAGAAGCCCAACATTCCAAAGGCAGTATGGAAAGTCAGAAGGTCTTTCACACCTGGAATAGAGTTACATATGGTTCAAATTAACTCAACTAACTGTTCTATTAAACTTCCTAATTATTCAGCTGGAATGTATGCTGAGCAAGCCTGCTTAAGCAATGGATTGAAAAATATTTGAAAGTAAAAGGGAGATGTAGAATTTTAAGTACTTTATTAGGAAATTTAGGTGTAGTGAATGGAACACTGAATACTCTAGACCTTGAATCCATTTGGGATAAATTATCACTGATGGGCAGCAATGTGATTAAGGCCTTCCTACAGTTTTCAGTACAGTTTTCAGGGTGGATTATTGCTCCCTGAAAACACTGTGTTCTCATTAGATTCAAATGCTAGAATAAATGCAGATTAATCTGATTGCAATATTATCAGGTCCATGTAGTTTGCTGATATTAAAGTATACTTTCACTGCCCAGATTAATAGAAGGAGAGTCGACCTAATTAAGTGTGGAAAGGTCCACCATCTTAACCATATGTTAGAAGATTGTAAAGCAGTAGCTTTATTTAGTCACTGTATGGAGCCATATTGCAGATCTGTGAATGGACCAGACATACACTGATGAGCCTTGAACTGGTAAATTCCATCCCTAATGGAAACCCAGCATTCTTCAAGAAGCTGCCTGTGTAGTTTCAGGAAGTTAGTAGGATGTGTTCTTGCTGTAGAGAAATTGAAGGAAATACTCGCCATAAAGAATTATTCTGATCTAAAACTCAACTGGCAGGGCCCAAAACTAAAATCATTTATCATGTTGTCCACAGACTAAGACTGCATTTTAGAATTAAAATCCACATTTTGCAATGATATTGTCTTCATTACTTAGCAGGTTTTAGGTGTACAACCAAACATCATTCTCCAATCAGAATGACTGAAAATGACCCCTCCCCTGTGCATGACAGGTACTGTTGATGCCTTCTCCAGCTACCTAGAAACAGAGACTAGAGAAGAGTAAGGGAATAAAGGTAGGTATTTATTTGAAAGGCCCTCAAAGGTACCACCCTGAGGAGCCAGAGGCTACTTCCAAAATGGACCCCAAGATGGATGACAAGTCACGAGTTCTTCACATTTTTATAGGTTTGGTCCATTTGCATATCAGCATAAATTTACCAATTAAAACTTTAGCTAATGATGTAATTTCTTCAATTTCTCCACCTCTCTGGCAGCCCTAGTTTACACCTTTAGGCCTAGAGCAGCCCGAGTGTAGCTGAACAGCAAGCTCAGAGAAGCTTTGTTATGTCTATCTGGCCTAAGAGAGCAGCTAACAAGCTGCAAGGAACTTCAGAGTTACACACTAGGTGATACAGAATTTGAAAAAATATAAAAGTTAAAACCTAAGGCATCATTGGAACAGGAAAAACGGGAGCTGAATGGGAGAAAAGTTTTTGTTATGAATCCCTAGTAAACCAGTCAGTGACACTGTCTCAACAAACCAAGGAGAAAACTGAATATAATCAGCAAAAAATTACAGTATGGGCGTCAGATATTAGGAGAGGATTTACTGTCTCAGTGGGACTGGCTGTTCTACAGTCCTACAACATCTAGGTTGTTGTGTGTCCTATTTCACCCACTGTTGAACTATTAGCAATGCAGGTTATGGTATTATGTGCTCCAGTGGTTATTCATTACATGTGTTTTCTCAAGGTTATTTTCAAAAAAGCACTGAAAAATCAATGCATTATGAAGCAAACCCCACATGTTTCCTCAGAAGGCCAGTGATTATGGGCAGACTGGGGACTGAATGGTCTGACCAGCTGCACTTCTAGGGAAATTGTGATTTGAACAGGTCACCATGAAGGAAAGAATTATTGTAGTCCAAAGAGAAGCAAAATAATTAGAGCACATGCCAGTAGCATTGCTATAAGCACACAGATATTAATAACACGTGGGTGACAAAGCATTATAAGCATGTATGCCTATATTCTTGAGAAAAGTGCTGTGCAAAGGGAGTTTTCAGGAATCCTAGAACAAGAATGCGTACGTGACCGAGTCACTGACCCTGGAATAAGTGCTGAGGCTATCACTAAGACACACCTGGAAAACTGCCAGAATATTTTAAAGAATGTTAAGCTCTGCCTGAACAGACAGTGGTTATGCTGTCACACACTATTATCTCAACAGCTGCTAAAAAAAAGGGCACCTTCAGTGCAAGACCAAATCATTCCTTCTGTAGGTGGGGATCATGAATTTAGCCACAAATGGAACCTGTTGAAGCTGTCCCTAACCAGCTGCTCGGGTGGAGCTGTCAAGGATGATATCCACTAGTGTGGCATCAAGGGCTACCTGCTGTGTGTGTAATTTACTGTCATTACAGTGTAACTTAACATACACACCTGGCCTGGCTCCCCATCTGAGCCCAGTGGTCATTTGGATGCTGCAGTCCTGTACAGAGTGGAAAACTCCCCTCTGGAGTACCTGCCCTTGACTGGAGAGAATCATAGGATCCTTTAGGTTGGAAAAGACCTTTAAGGTCAGTTCCAACTTTTAATCACCACTAAACCATATCCCCAAGTGCCACAGCCACGCACTGTTTGAAGACTTCCAGGGATGGTGACTCCACCACTTCCCTGGGCAGCCTGTTCCAATGTCTGACCACCCCTTCAGTAAAGAAATTTTATCTTGTACTTGTTTTCCTGGGAGAAGAGACCAACCCCCACCTCACTACAACCTTCTTTTTGGGTGGTTGTAGAGAGTGATAAGGTGCAGCTGACTAGCACAGCTTGGATCACTGGAGTCAAACTGGAGTTAGTGGGGATTCCTTTCACTCAAGCAGACTGGAAAGCACTTTTCCATCCTCATGTGCTATGACTAGATTTCTCTGTTTCTTTGCAAAGGAAAGACAAAACCATTTATTGAATAAACAGTCTTTCCTGTTGCTCTTCAAAAATTTCCATCTCCTTGTGGCAACGGATACCAGTTACATTTTATATTCTCCTTAATACCCTTGAGAAAGTGTTATTTTTGTCTTCAGAACTTCCAGTCTCATTTGTTCTATCTTTATCTCTCCTTATTGACATTCCTTTTTTTGTTCTTGTTTGTAATTCATACTCACTAATACTGGCATTTTAGTTTTTTCCTTCTTTTAATTTCTTTCTCAAATTTCCCTTCAATATTTTCCTTCACTAACTCCTGAACAAAAATTAACTACCAAACAACACTTACTTAACTTGACTGTAGCATCGATCTGGTAATGAGTTTATTTCAAAAATGTAAGGGTTATTTTTTGTCTTAACCTGGTTTATTTCAGAAAGTGTCTCTACTTTGGAAATTAATTTGCTATTTTAAGTCTATGTAAATATATACACTGAATGTATAATGCAGAATGAAGCTACCAGTGGTTGTTCGTGGTGAGTATAACCCTGCTGGTCCCAAAGAAACCATCAGCTTCAAGTCCAGAGGTTTTTCATTTACTTTTAAGTGCCACACAAGTTCAAAATAGAGCTGTGATTATGAAATTAGGTAACTCACCCTGAGGATATTGGATCAGATACTGGATTTCACTTACATCACAGCTAAAATTAGCTACTGCCTGTAAAGAGGCAGCAGGTGGGGAGGGGATCAGCTCCCTTCCACCACAGCCAGGTGAAGTTTTCTCAGGCTGACTGCAGGATACCACAACTGCTGTGAGACATCCACCAAACTGAAGGAAATTTCACCCAGAGAAGAAGCTGCCTTACTTGCAGGACAAGGAAAAGCTGCCCAGAATTATATCATGGTCAGTGAAAAAGTGCTGCACACTCCTGACTGGCTTTGTGCCTTTGGATCTGAAGTGAACAGGAAAGAGAAACAAGCATTTTGAGCATAACCTTCATTCCAAAGATGTTCCTTTGTGTTTTGTGGGGAGGATATGAAAGGCAGTCATCTCAGAGAGATCAAAGGCCTACAAATATAAATCCCAAAGTGTACCAAGTTGGATATACTCAAGTGAGACAGAAGTCACTAGCTAAATTATTTAACAGTATGAGTAATGTTTTGACTTTGTGCTGCCACTTTTTATGGCATCTAAATCAATTATTTCTCTAAATAGATCCTGGTGCTTTGCTGCAGTAACTGGAAATTATATTTGCCTCTTCCACTCTGTCAGGAAAAAATAAAATTAGCTGTACCACTTCATTATAAGTTTTAGCAAATTACATAATTAAGAAAGAATAAATTATTTGAATTATGAAAGGGCCAAAGGTATTCTCATTTCTCTGAGGCATTACAGAAACATTCTGTAACTTGTAAATAAGCTACCTTATTCCTTTTTTCCTAGAGTCCTAAATATGGCTTTTATAATTCACAGAATAATAAAAAAAGAAATAATAAGTGAGCAGTAACTCCCATCACTGAAACCCAGTGTCCACAATGACTACTTTCCCAGAACACCTAGAATGTGGGTTTTACATCAGAAAGATATATTGTCATTGTACATAAAATGGGACTTTATTCTTCTTCCTACAGAAATCTCTAGGACTCCTCCACATAAGTACCACAGAGGGCTTTACAGAAGAGCTGCAGGCGGTCTTGCCAAAGCACTTTACAATAACGTCTGTCTCAAAATTCTCTCCTTTTCTGCCAGAGGCGATTTTCCTCAGAGAAGAGTTGGCAGACTAAAGTATGTGCACATACTTCAACTCCTCCAGAGCAAATCCTTAAGCTATCAACAAAGATGGGCTTGAGCCACAGCACCAGGCTGCTGGGGGATGGAGCTAAAGAGCTCTCACATCTGCCAGCTTTGCAACAGGGTGGCAACCTCAGGCAGGCTGAGAGAGCCCGTGTGTGCTATCAGCAATACCTGCCCCAGCCAGATCCTGCCCCATCCCTCCTGAGGCTGTGCATCACATCCTTCAGTTACAGCAAAACCGCTTGGACGAGCACACAAGTCTCTGAAGTGCACGGAAAGGCACATGGAACTGCTGGGTTCAAAGGCAATTTGCCTTTGATTAGAAGAGAGAGATCCTGCTGGAGGCTGCCAGAGGGAATTGTGAGGCCCTGAGCAATGCTGGCTGAGCTGCTGTGGTTTCACTGCTGATGTGTGTATGCTGCTGTCACGTCCCTGAGTCAGCACAGGCTCCCTGTGCACACCTTTGCAGAGCAGCTGCACAGCATCAGTGCAACAGCTGATGGTCCTGCATCAGCCCTCAAAACTGCCAGACATCTGGAAAAGCAGCTGACGGGAAAATAAAGGAAAAGCCATCTTCTATCTATTTTTAGGTGACAGAGTCCAGAGTCTGAAAGGATTTCCTTCAGGGGAGAATTCTCCTTCTGAAAGGGGACCCTTCAGGGACTTGGAACTCAACAAGGCAGCTATAAAATTCTTCCTTCTTGTATCCCAAGACCGAAGAGGTCTATAATCTGACCCACATGCACTGACTCTGCTGGCATAGAAAAGATGCAGAGAAATCTCTTTTCTATGATGGTCCTCCTGTTACCAGTACACAGATGATGAAACATCACATCCAGAAGTGCAATAGCAGCTCAGGAAGTGTGGCAAAGGGAGGAATTGTGTGCATGTGCTCCTTGGGAGGCACCACTGCTGCCTCCTGCTTGATGTCCCGGGGATGTGAAGAACACAACCTGTACAGGAACAGCACTGTGTCTGCAGAGACAATAAAGACGCTCTCGCACCTGCCACGTTCAGCAGAAAGGAGGAAAATGGAATGGATTTATTTACATTATCTCATTCTTATACACGTCCCAACTCCACAAGGGATTGGAGAGCATGTCACTTCCTTCTCAACCCCACTGGAGAAGAAAGGTGCTCATCAAAGTTGTCATATCACAAAAGGAATGAAAAACAGAAAATACCGTTAAGTAAACACTGGCTATTATTTACATGAAACTGTGTGAAAAGAATCTGACTCCAAGGTTAAAACCAGAAGGCTTACAAAAACCAGGGCGACACAGCACTATCGGTACATCTTGCAAGTGTGGAATGACATTTACTCCACAATCATACCTGAAACACGCATGCTTCGGGTCTTCCCAGAAATAAACCAGGATTACTATGGAGTCATATAATTGCTAAAATGCACATTCAGATTCACTTACTTTAACCTGTATGTGTCCTCATCCACACAGAGAAACCAACATGATACTAAAATCACAACTGTTTTCTTCCTTGATCAACTCATACCCTTTTACGTTTGTTTAAGGAATTTAAGATTCATCTATATAGAGCAGTATTTACTCAATTGGCAAGACCATTTTAGACAGGCTGTGTAAATACACATTTTCACTTGAGGAAGAATGAAACTCTGTAGTAGAGAGTAAAAAATACTGTCAATTCTAAAAGAACTTCCTTGTCAGCAGTGTGAGTCAAAAAATGTGACTAGTCAGCTTTCAGCATAGTTTCCCAGAACCAGAAAAAAAAAGAATGGAAATGCAGAGAACAGCTTGAAACACAGCTGAATTTATTTTAGAATAGGACCCTCATGCAAGACTGAACTCAGAATGTGTTGATGCTACTGGCATTTGACAGAAGATTACAGATTGTTCACATGGAAAATTATGGTAATAAAAGGTAAGCTGTGATTCTAAAGTGCTACAAGGCATTAATACAAATTCATGTGTGGACACTTTCATCTAATTATAAAAGGCCTTTTTTTTCCCAGTGCTGGCATTATTTCTTTAGAACTGATTCAGCTGGAGCAGAGAAAGCTACTCTCATACTGGAATATGCATTTATATAGACAGATTAGTACAGCTAAGTTCCTAGGTTAGCTTAATCATGCTTCTGTAATTTCCAGGAAAAATTTGTTGGACAGAAAGCAGTTGTAGTTGTTGTTATTAACTTTATTTCTTATGATTTAATTGTGAATATAGGGGTAGTACATCCACCTACCTCTGCATTTGACTAACTTGTGAGTATATAAATAGCACATGCTTATTTTTCTCACATCTCAGTTCAAATCCAAGTAGTAGTATCTCACTCTTATAACAACAGGCTTTTAACATCTCTAGTAGTAAATTAGTATAATTAATTGAATTTTGAATAATTTTCTCTGATGAACTTCTGTACAGATGTAAAGTTAATTTTTTTCCTAGTCAGTGATCCTTGGAAATTGGTATGTAAAAATTTAAAGGATATAATTCAAATGACAGATGACAGATAAAGTACAGTGAAGTAGATAAATGATCTTTGATGGTCTCTCATGAAAGACCAGTGTTCAAAATTGAGACTTCTTCTGTATTCAATCTTACTCATCCTCTACCACCCTGAGATATAAAATATATCACTCACCCAGTGAGCTAAGTGTGGTTACCAGTATGATACCATTATAAATCTAACAGATAAAAACATAAGCTATTATCCTTGTACCACTCCTATTTCATATAAATACCATAAAAGTTGCAAAATATTATTATCATTATTCCAAACCAATGTGGAGTTATTTGGGGATTTAAAATCCAACCCTACATCCCTGTCATAGCTGAAGAATTTCTACCTGTAACCCAGACTTCCAGCAATTAAGACCTTAATGGGTGTCTTGAAATATCCAATCTCCTTCAGGTTTCAGTGTATGTATCTACCCTTTGAATAGTATATTTTTGTCACTATTTAGACTACAATATTGAGGACTGGGGTAGGCAGGAGATAGGCATCTGAAGAGGCTTCCTCAGAAAGAAAAACTTTGTGTGGCCCTGAGGTTGCCCAATCTCCCAGCTCTGTGTGCTTTATCTGATTTGTGAGCTGCATCATCCTGGGACTTCAGCTGTCTTAGTAGCCAATTGACTGAAATTCAGCCTTTAATAAAGTTTGGTCTTGATTTTTTAATCACTTTAAAGGTTTGGCTTTGAGGCCTTCAAGCAACACAAGGAGTACCCTGGGACTATGTGAAAGCATTAAACACTGACTTGACACGTGCTCACATGACTAAACCACTGAGAAAGGGAACCTTTGCATGTTGTACCAGGAGGGACACAAGCACACTTCCCAGAGATCAGGAAATCAAGTTTTAATGAAGACAGCACTGCAATGAGCTGCAGCCAGGACTCAGGGGGAAGTTCTCTGCAAAGCATATACCACACCTCTGCTCTGTTCTTTGTGTTCACTATGCACAGCAATGCTCTTCTTGGAATGCGTATTTTACTTTTCTGCCTTCATCTAACCCTCAGCCCATTCCCTCAGTCCATTAATCTGAAGAGATTTCCTTGAAATAAAAGCAAAGTCTCAAAGGATAACGAAGATGACAAATGCCTACAAGCTCACAGGTCTCCATGGATATTTTGCTAACGATTTCCGTTATCTTGATAAAACAATGCATTAATAAAGCAACAATAAGGAAAGAGAGAATATTGGCATTCCAATAAACAGAAATGAAGAATAATTATCACAGTTCAATATATTAAAGAATTAAATGCTGGGATTCCTTTGGAAAACAAAGATGTAATGTGAAGAGATAAACAGGTTAGTTCTATTGGGACTGACTGAGTGAAAGAATAAATGTCAGCATGAATCCTGCATTTAGTTCTGTGCCTACAAGAACAAGGCCTTTGCTACTAAATTCAACATATCCAGGGTTTCACAGAATGCATAACCCTCTCTGTGATGCCTAATGAGCGAAACCATTATTCCTTCTTTTACCTTAGTTTCCATTTCAACTTTTTTTTAAGATTGTTTATCTTTGACAGTTCAGCTCTCCTAGAGAGCCTCTGTGGACATCCCAGTTAGAGCATAGCTATTCTGGCACAGCAGCCTGGTGAAGATGCAGTGTTAATTCATTCAAGAGGAGGTTTCTGTCAACTTGGGTGTTGTTTTATCCCCTGTGCCACATTAATCAAGCCAACAAATGTTCTGTCCTGCAGCACAGCTCTATCAGCAAGGGAGCACCATTATTTTCCCACTTGCAGCTGAAATAACTCTTCTGGCAAAACTCTGCAGTGCAGGTCAAATCTGAATAACAGCTGAGGGACACTATATAACCGATAATAAATAATACATGCTCTGAAAGCCATTGTAAGTTATTTTGTTTGTCGGATTTAAAGGGACACAGCTGTCCCATGACAGGTTTTCACTCTTACTGATAATCTGGTTTCTGTGCACTGTGTGTAACCGTGCCTGGTAGTAACAAAATAGAAACCATTAGAATGAGTTAATACAGCAGCATTCGCGCAGTGTGCATTTCTGATTGCAGCCAGCTCCCTCCGAGCTGCCAAAGAGAAATCTCACAGCTGTAAGCAAGTTTACTATTCACATTACAAGCACCATCTCAGCAGCCTCCCCTGTGTACAAGATAGGCAGCACTTCTTAAACTTCTTTCCCATGGGTACCTCTACACAGATCCTGCAGGCAGACGTGTTCTGGGGAGACTGGAGACAAGCCATCTCCCAGGCAGGAGCTATGCAAAGCTGCTGTCAAGGGGCAAAGCTAATAAACCCTGTGAGAGTATATCAGCTGGGGCTCAACAACGTGCTGAAACATCAGCTCCCAGTTGACTTAGCATGTGATGAAAGAGGGTTCACATCTGCCTGTAGAAGACTGAAGGGTGTTTAAATCTCTGGAGAACAGGAAAACTGAAACTTTCTCAATATATTTGAATATTCAGGACCTAATGAAAATCAGGAGGTCTGCCATCATCAGCAGGATAATGCTTTGCATATTTAGGGATTCACTGCAACACAAGTAGCTGGAATAAATTTTTTTACAGACTGGGCTATGTACTCTATTAAAAGACCTTGGGTTTGATATTTTAAGGTCATGCAAAATTCAGTTGCTTATAAGGAAATTTCCCCATATCTGGTGCTTGCATAATGCTATTTATTTGTAAAAATTTCAGCACTGATTAGTCACATATATGTGAAAATACAGCTAGGGAACCACATTGTTTTGCCCGTGTTATAAAACAGTCCTGTCAGCTTTTTCATTGGACATTCTGTTTTCTCCAGGTTTTAGAGCAGGAGCTTGACCTTTATTTGTGGGTTAACATTTTTTGCAACCTCATGAAAATCTGTTCAACTGTCCAGTAAGAACAAAAAAAAAAAATCTCAGATTGCACATATTTGTAAAGCCTCATTATAAAACTAATTACAGCTCATAAAGAGTCTAACACTGCTGAATTGCTGTAGCTCTTGCAGCTCCTCAGACTGACCAAACCACACATGTGCTATTTATGGGAGGTTGTATTTCAGAAAGATTTTCTACCTTCTGTTCCTCTTGATTTGGTGTGCAGCCAGGGACTGCAACAGAGTGAAGGAAACTCTCCTCTGTACTTGGGAGGGAGCTGACCTCGCCTAATTTTAGTGATTTAATTCTTGCATTTCTAGGCTACAAAAAAAAAAAAGGCAGAGTTCAGGGCACGAAGACGTTGCTGAGGATTTTAACTTTCTGAAAACCCCCTGAGGGTAACTACTTTCCTCCAATGACTAGAAAGATAACCTACAAATCATGGTTAGACTACATGCCTAGCTTGTAAATAACTATGGAAAAGCAAGAAGAATCTCACTTTAGATAAGTTGTGCTTATTCTGTAGATTGAATGGGATGCTGATGTAACTAAATATCTTATAACACAAGTATATTGAGTCCAGCTAACATCTGCTTTCCTGACTACTGGGACCTTGGCACTGATCTCAGTAGTGTTCCCCTAACTGCTGTTGTGTAGGTAATGTAGCTCCCACTGCTGAGCACATTTACCTTCTAATGACTGCTGTGTGTGATCAGTCACAATGTTTAAGATTATTAATCCATTAAAGCAAATTTGTTCTTCTTAATAGAGTTCTTTTTAATCTTTCTTGAGTTACAACTACAATGGAATTGGGTGATGTGTTATCTCATCTCCTGGAGCTCTGCTATGTCAAAAAAATCCCTTTCCCAGCATCTGTTACTGCTGATCCATTACAGTCTTGAAAAACCAAATTCTCAGTTCATCACCAATTGTTATTTTGTCTCTCTTGTAAGACATGTAATGTGCTCATTTTATGACAGAAACATTCACTCATAGCAACTCTGTGACTTCAGAGACTTTGCTTAAACTCCACAATGCATTTTGTATTTAATGTAATACAGAAAAGAATCGACTAACACTTTATCTGTAAACAACTACAATACAAGTTGTAAATGTTTTCTCATGCCAGTGATTTCCTGAAAGTCTAAAACAAGTAAGGAAAAAAGTAGTTTATTCCCATGTAAAAACCATGACAATCTGGACGCTGGACTGCGTTCAACTCAGCTAACACAACCGTGAAAAATGCCTACTGACCATCAAAGGAAAGCCCATACCTATCCATAAAGGTCCTGAGTGCATTAATAAACCTTCTTGGCCCTGTCCAGCACCCTCAGGGCTTCCCTCAACCCTACCCATGGCTCAGAAGCCCCATTTCAGCCCAGCCCCAGGGTGCCAGTCCCTGCCCCAGTGATGCCACGATCTTGCTGGTCTCCACTGGGAAATTGTGTTGAGTAAGGCGTTTGTTCAGACCACCAGTTTAACAGAAGAAATTTAGATTTTAAATAATAAAAGAACAAAAATATGCCAAATGGATGAAAAATGATGGTGCTGATTCGAACCAAATGTTCATATGTTTGTTTCTTAATTTGTTTTCTTTGGGAAGGAAAATCCTCATTTTGCATTCATTAATACTTCTAGGAAGGAGCTTAATCTTTCCAAAGGGTTATTAACATTTCTATGTGTGCAGAATAAATATAACACCACCCTCAATCACAGTCTCTCAGGCTCATTAGTGAGACATGCTGGGGATAGCATCTTGGCAAACTCACTAAGAGTTTTTTGTTGCAATCAAACTTGTCCTGACTTCAGTTGCCAGGGACATTATAATAGGGAGAACAAAACCTTGTAACTGTTGTTCCCCATTTATTAAATTCTGTACTGAATGCACCATCTTTGTTTCACAGAAAACTATCCATGAAGGCTGATGGAGTGTAAAAATGTTTATGCTGAAATGAATTTCATTAGTCAGTGCTGGACATAGATTAGCATTATTTATTTCTTTGAAGTTGGCGTGGTGTAACTCCAAGTGACAAACCCGGGATGCAGGAGGATTTTCTCTGTCCTATGAAATGCAGAAAACCACAGTTCTGTGCTTGAAGAACTCGGGGGCCTGCTGTCAGTTGCACAGCTAACCTCAAAGTTTAAGCAATTTTTGTGTTATTGGAGACAAAATAGTCCCAAAACTTTTGTGACTTTTATGTCTCGTAAGTCTATTGATGCCAATGCACAGACTTCATTTCCACATGGTGTGTCACTAAAAATTCACTGCTGCCAGGATGGGTGAGGTGCTGAGGAGCATCAGAGCTGGAATACGGTAGGGGAGTGGGAATGATGGACCAAATGGTCAGAACTGGGGAAGGGCTGGAGGAAGGAAGGTGGAGAACAGAGGCTGAGGTATGAAAAAAGAAGAGAAGAGATCTGGAGGAAGGGGGAACTAAAAGACAAAAAGGTGAAGGAAGCTCTCCCCACAGTCACAGCAATTAGCTGTCCAGGGAACCAAACCTCTAATTTAAGTCTCAAGGTTTGAAAGGATTGGTCTTCTGGAATTATCAGATAAGGGTTTTCCAAAGTGTGCTTGATTTGGAGATTTTAAAGAATACTGAGAGGTCAGTTTTGAGTCAAAATTTAAGGTCTATATATTTTAACAACAAACATTTTCACACCCTGAGATCAATAAAATAGATTAATTCTTTTTGTGGTGCACATCAAAAATCAGTTAAACCCAACAACCTTCTGTCTTTGTGTGTGTATGTGTAAAACCCAAAGACAAGTTGAGAAGAAACAGATCATTTTGTAGATATTCATATTCATATTGCGTGGCACAAAGTGAACATAGGGATAAATAATGGAAAGAAATATAGTTAACACCTTCCATTGCAATAACTTCAGAAGCCATCTGAAACAAACAAATCCTTTTCTTGAAAAATATGAATTTTAATCTGTTTGTTTTCAGCACTAATGATTTCCATGACTTGATCTGAAATCATTAGTCGAATGCAACTACAATATAAATTCATAAGGAGTTCCCAGAAGAAATCAAAGATGTTTATATATTATCTAAACCAGGTAATACAAACATTCTTACGAATTCCAAAAGAGTCAAACCTAAGAAAAAATTCATTGGCATTGAATCAATATTCAACTGCCAAATAAATTACTTCTTATTTGCATATTTTAAATCTTTCATTTAATAATCAGCATATGCTGGAAAGCAATGCAACACAATAGTAATACAAACCATTTTTAACATGAAAATTGAATATGAAAGCATGAAATGGGATTTATTTTTACAATTGTGGTTTGCTTAATGGACATACAAAATACAGCATTTCAGACAACAATGCAAATCTGTTTCTTTCCAAGTAAATATTAATTTGTGCCCCTGCTTTGCATTATTGCACATATTGGCCATAATGTGATATAAAGGCAACTTATGGAAGTATTCAAATGTCTGCTTACTTGGCCTGCCTTCAGACTTTCAAAACAAATTCTAAATTTGAAAACTGCTATACATTTTATTGCTCACTCATTATTTCAAATCGGATTTCAAGGACATATGCAGAGCATTCTGCTAGCAAAAATTAGGATAAAAATACAATCTTCTTTTTGCTGTAGTGAATTTGGTGAAGTCTCCATAGTTATTAAGTCCAGATATAGTAACTGAATGTATAACAGCACAAATTTTGTGACAATTTTCCTTGGAGAAACAACAAATGTTCTCAGTTACCAAATATTTTGGATAAAATACTTCTACTAACTAGGAAGAGCATGTAAACACTTCCTTCTTTGTTAAAAAAGTTTGATATTTTACTAGCCCTGAGTTGGCAAGTGCCACCTCACAGCTGAAATGTAACAGTTGACAACACACATACTGCTGGAGGGCTAGAATGCAAAATAAAATGTGTTTGCACAAAATTGCCACTGAATGTTCATAAAAACTTGTTTCCCTTGGCACCACAACAGATAAGAAAAGTGCTACAATAAACCAGCAAAGTTACACTGGGAGAGTGATGTGTTGCAGCAATGGGTTGGGAAAAAGCAGCTGCTCCTTTTGAATGCTGCCAGTGGAATTGCTCCAGGTCTACAAAGTCCATTTCTTGGCAGGAAGCTGTGCAGGAACTCTCAGAGCCCCCAAACAGAAAACAGAAGCAGGAGCTGTTCATAAAGTTTATTGGGTATCTAATTCATCGGGGCTGCACACAACAACAGCTAAAGACATAACGCTACATGGCTTTATCACAGATCTGCTTTTTCCCCATCCTGCGCTGAACACCTCACTACAAGATGCAGTGGCATTAAAGAGAGCACTGGGGTTGTCTTTAATCACTCTAGAAGCCCATCCTTCTAACAGGTAAGCAGTTTTATAAGGGATACCTCACAGAATCATAAAATATCCTGAGTTGAAAGGGACCCACAAGTACAATTGAGTCCAACTCCTGGCTCGCACAGAACAGCCCCAAGAGTCACACCCTGTGCCTGAGAGCATTGTCCAAACACTCCTTGAGCTCTGTCGGGCTTGGTGCTGTGAGCACTGCCCTGGGGAGCCTGTTCCAGTGCCCAACCTCTCTCTGGGGGAAAAACCTTTTCCNTCCAACTTAAACTTCCCCTGACACAACTTCAGGCCATTCCCTCAGGTCCTGTCACTGTCACCACAGAGCAGAGATCAGCGTCTGCCTCTCCTCTTCCCCTCACCAGGAAGTTGTAACTGCAGTGAGGTCTGACCTTAGTCTCTTCCAGGCTGAACAGACCAAGTGCCCTCAGACACTCCTTGTACAGCTTCCCCTCAAGGCCCTTCACCATCCTCATGGCCCTCCTTTGGATGCTTTCTAATATCTTTATATCTTTCTTGTATTATGATGCCACAATAGGCATTATGAAAAGATGTCCAAACAGTCTGTGTAATTCAGGGCTTCTTGTCGCCTTGTTTTCTGTAAGCCTTCTGTTTTTAACCTTGGAGTCAGATTTTTTCTCATAGTTTTATGTAAATAGTAGCCGATGTTTACTTAATGGTATCTTCTGTTTTTCATTCCTTTTGTGATATGACCACTTTGATGAGCATCTTTCTTCTCCAGTAAGATGGAGAAGGAAGTAACATGCTCTCCAATCCCTTGTGGAATTGGAATGCGTATAAAAATAAAATAATGTCAATAAATCAACGTCATATCCTCCTTTCTGCTGAACCTGGCAGGTGTAAGAGCCTCATTATTGTGTCTCCACGGACACAGCTTCTGAATGCTTATCCATCCCTGGAAAGAAATCTGAGTTCACATATACAACATATGTATGTATACTGCCCAATACACTACTTTTCATTTGTGCAACCATACAACTTCATCATCTATTCTTTTCAGTTTAGCAAGACTATTGTTTATTTGAACCCTATCCTCAAGCATACTTGCAATTTCTCCATATATTATCTAACAAGGTAATAAGTATTTTTTCCATTTTATTGCTCCCTAAATGGACTGGGACAACAGAAGAATCCGCCAGAAACTCTTTTGACAGTGAGATTTTGGTCACCACTCTCTATGCTTCACTTGCTCTTCTCTTTCACTAAATACTAGGCAAACCATTCCTAGGTCTTCCTCTAATCATTAACATGGTGACCTTTTTTGTTGTTTGCACCCTCTCTGCATATTGCTGCTCTATAACCTTTTGGTTGGATCCCTCACACACACCCCATTTTTTCATACTCATCTTCACTCATGTGACAGAGTTTCCTATTTCTGTACTATTTTTTCTTCTCTTTAAGAGCTCATGATTTTGTGAAGGTGGTTTCTTACCAGTTTTCTAAATCAATTGTGGAGACATAAACTGAGGAATGCTTATCAGAACAGCCTGTAGCACTCATCATTGGACCCAGCTCCAGTGTGGTCATGAAAAAAGAATGACCTTTCTCAGGGTTACTGGATATTACAAAGTTAAAACAAGGTGAGAAGGGTGCATCTTTAAGCTTGAAGGTTAAATTACCTTTCCTCCTGCTCCTGACCACCCATCAGTTATTTGCTACTATGCTATTAGCTATGTAGAAACAAGCTAGCATTATTGAAACTCCAATAATCCTCCAGTGTCAGCCTATAAATCCCCCTGGCTACCCAGAAACAATAGTTAAAACATTTTAAAACAAAGAATGAATACATCTGAGTCACTTGCTCTTTGCAGTGTTTAAGTAGGATAAGCCAAAGGTGAATGATTACATCACTGATGCTGATACAGAAGTTTGATCTTTGTGATTCCATGCAGGCCTGGGTGTAGCCCATGGGAAGTCTCTCACTCCCTAACATGTTTCTAACACGTGTCATCCAACTTCATTCAAAACATAGGACTTAGTCAAGTCCACTGCTATTGTCCTTTATCCTTACAAAACTCACATTTACACGGAGGTGGTCTGGAGAAAAAAGCACAAACCAGCTGATGCAGAAAGGTGCTGCTGCAGATCTAGTCCAAAACTCTGCTCAGGGCAGGTTGCTCAAGGTCATTTACAGACAGATTTTTAATATCTCAAGGATTGAGCTTCCAGAGTTTCTCTGGGCAGCCTGTTCCACAGTTTGACACCATTATGAAAAAACTAAATTAAATTAAATTTCCTGTATTTCTGTTTGTGCCTTTGCCTATTGTCCTGTCCCCAGGCACCTCTGACAAGAGTCTGGCTTTGTCTTCTATGGGAAAAACACCCCATCAGATATTTATACACACAGATAAGATTCCCCTGAGCATTCTCTACTCCAGGCTGAGCAGTCCCAGCTCTCCCAGCCTCTCCAGACCCTCAGCTGTCTCCATGGCCCTTCTCCAGGTGTCTCACCAGGACTCAGCAGAGGGGAAGGGTCACCCTCCACCAGCTGCTGTGGACACTCTGCCTGATGCAGACCAGGATGCTTTGCCACATGGGGCACATGGCATGGTCAGATTGGTGTTCACCAGGACTCCCAGGTGCTTTTCTGCCAAGATGTTTTCCAGGAGGTTGGTTGTACAAGGTTATTTCTCCCCGGGGGCAGGAATTGTCACTTCCCATTGTTCAACTTCATGAGACTTCTGCTGGCCCATCCCTCCAGCCTTCCAAGGTCCCTCTGAATGAAAGGACACCCATCTGGTCTGTCAGTCACTCACTCCAAGAGATCTATTCTGCCCAGAAGGGAACTGGGGTCTTCTAATCAGGTCTCTCAATCAACAGAATTACAGCACAACAGAGGGTTTTGTCACCATTGTGTCGTGAGGAAATTCAAGACGTACTTGAGGACTGAACAGAATAAATGTCCTTCTCCTTAGACTTTTACTTACAGTCAGAAGGCACAAAGGTCTGCATCTTATAAGATCATGTCAGTGGAATTCTGACAGCATGAAGTAACAAACCAAGTAAGTCAATTTCCAGTCATTTAAATTTATGTTGCCTTCTATATTTGGGATACTTGCTCTTTTTGTATGCGTGCCTTGTCACTAAATGTGTGTATTAGATCTATAATGTAAACAGCAAAACAGACTTTAAGAAAAAAAACTACGTAGCAAGGATTCTATTTTGTTAAGATGTTCTGGAGAGACACTACAAACCACAGAAAGGAAATCTGAGTTGCTTGTGACGTTACAGGGATGCTGAGATTGCTAGAACAGCCCTATTAAACATAGTTGCTTATTTATTTTTTATATCAAATGGGCTTTCAAAAGCTTTGCACAGTGTTATAACAAAGTCACAGGGCGGAGTCTGGCAGTGTGAATCCAAAATCACTTATTTCCACAAATATCTTGGGAACTGGAATTTCCCTAGCAGTTTTCAGACTCTCTTTTAAGAATGGTATTATTTTATCAGCTATTTGTTTTTCTCCTAGATGTTATGAATATTCTGAATATTCTCACAATCTTATTTAGTGAGAAACAAAGCTACTTGGAAACCCTGATTAGAAAGCTGCTTCTTTTGTTGCCCCAGTCAGGATCTTGGCTCATAATCTTCAGTTCCAAAGTCTACAACTCTCTTAAATAACTTGCAGGTTCATGTCATGCAGTGCTGGGTGGTTGTGGTTTCTAATGTATAGGGAAGAACTGTACAGCTGAAAGACCCAGTTTGCTCTTAAATATTTCTATTTATTTGTTTTCCTTTTCCCTGTTTTTTTTTTCAACACAGAAGGAATTATGAGATACAGGATTTGCCAGGATCAGAAAAATAATCATGGCACTTTCCCTCGTGCCATATGTAGGCCTCCAATCAAACTAAAATATACATTATAAAAACAATGGTATAGGACTTACATGCAGCTTGCTCTCCATACTGCAGTTACAGAACAGAAATACACTTGCAATTACTTTGTAATATTTGGCTCTGATCAATTGCACACGTGTGATCTAGAGCAGTTCAGCTGAACACCTTCACAGATGCAAACTGGTGCTTTCTGAGCAATTCACAAAACAACTGGAACACACATCAAATCCTGTCAGTGTTTGGGGAGGGAGTGGAGCGAATCATAAATTAATTTTTGAAGGAACAAAGCCATTTAGATGTGAGCAGTCATTCAGAAAACTAAACATTCCAATGTTGCTTTGCTGGAATAATGAAGGATTATAAAAAAATCCAAAATATTTGAGTCGAGTTAATGTATTACACAGTGATATTTAAACGCACTTGAAAACAGCCCAAGAGTGTAGAATTCGTGCATGTGGTGTAAGTTCCCAGAGTGCAGCAGGAGCTGCTTAGTGCAGCAGCAGCATCGGGGTCATGGTGAGACATTGAGAACATCACTCACCAGGGACCAACTCCCCCCTGACTAAAAGGCACTTTTAATGGGCTCTAAGAACCAGCTAATTTAGCCCTATGTGGCTGAGAGGATACTGTTCCAGTCCAGATCTCAGGGCAGAGGGCTGGAAGAGGGAAATGAATATGCTGGAAAACATCATGCAGTTCCCCACAGCAGTCATTGCTTCTTTGCATCCTGCATTCTCGCATTGAGACATCAGAAGATTCAAAACTAGAAGGCAAACTAAAATGAAGGGATAAAAGGAGGAGCGAAAATCTGTGTTGTTTTCTTGTCATCAGACTAACCCCTTCAGTGCTGAATTTTCTCATTTGTCAGGAGAAGAAAAAAAGTCACAGAGCAGGAAATGCCGAGTAGGGAGGACACTGGACCTGCGTGTGACGCGGTACTCTAGAAGCCTCTTGGCTTTACAGTTGTTTGCTTTGCTTGATGGCAAAGAACCAATAAATCACTTACATTTATGTGAAAAGTGTGGCATCTGCAGAAATGTTCTAGTGCAGGGTACACATTGGCTGTGCAAACACAAGGCACAGCATAAACAGGAAAATTCATATGTGAGTTTGAAAGGCAGCACTCATGATAATCCTTGGCAGTAAATCACACTTTATATTAATTTCTCCCTTTGCCCATTTCAAGCAAGTTCTGTAAGTATCTTTACTCATAACATATTACTCATACAAAAAAATAAGAAGACTTTGTAAGGCACACTTCCTTTATATGTGTACTCCATGCCTAAACTTATGGTATAGACAACAATATATTTTTCTAGAAAACAGTGGAGTATCCCAGCTATTGTGCTGGGACACAATTCTGCTTCCTTTCATTTTTTAAGTCTTGTCAGTTCGTTTACTGCAATAGCTTTTGAACTTCCATCTCTCTTCAGCCAACATCCTTGTTTCTCCCACTCCTTGTCCTGGTCCTGGGCTGCATCATAAAGATAATTTTTTCACTCCAGAAAAGTCTGGCTGAATTGTCACTTTAGTGTCTATTTCTTCATGTTTTAGGAGTGGACCCCCTGAAGGTATCCTGGAGTTAGAAGCAACTGTGTAATTGTCTATGACAATCTTTTAAAAATCAAATGACTGTTTACTCTTAGAGATGAAAGCAGATATGACCTAAAAATTATATTTTAATATTAATTATATTGAAATTATTTCTGCACCAGGAGAGAAGCTGGGAAAAAAATGGAGATTTAGGACTTTTTTTGTGAAAACTGAGAGTCATTCAAACTCTCTAAATTGGAGAGAGATGGATTTGAAGAGTGGACTGTTAGATGGATAAGAAAGGGGTTGGATGGTTGCACCAAGAGGATAGGGGTCAGTGGCTCAGAGTCCCAATGACATCAATGACAACTGGTGCCCCTCAGGGGTCTGTTTTGGGGCCAGTATTATTTAATATCTTCATTAATGTCAGACAAGGGCATCGAGTGTCCCCTCAGCAACAGGATGTTAGGGCCTTCAGGTGGGTTTACTTCTGCTGTTCTTGTGAATACTTAAGTATTTATATGAAGTGAGACATCTCCAAGAAGTGGGACCCAAACGTTCCTCCCAGGTATGCAAAGTAGTAGAATCGAGATTTGAAATCATTTTCAAAAATCCAAGGAAGGCACTTACACAGCAAAACTATTACCTACACAAACGGACTTCTTTCTGTTCAGAAACTGCACCTTGGACAAATAGTTTAAATTTTATTAAACTACATCCTTAAAAACTGACAACAGTAAGATTCCCCAGTGAGTTCTACTCAAGTACTGGTCTGTTTTTATGCCTCAACTCCTTTCAGCAAGGCTCAATGCCAGTTTTCTCTCTTTCAATATGGCCATGACATTTCTTGTCCTCTGTTCCCAGTGTTTTCTAACTTTTTCATTGCCCTTTTGAGCTTTTGGCCCTAAGCCTTCACAAACAAACTGTGCAATGTACCTGGAATCAAGGAAGAAAGTGCTGCATAATTATTAAGTTAAATATTGTCTCCTGACCCTTATAAAGAAATTTTTCATCTATTGCCTTTCCTGGTTATTTCCCAACCGCCTGCTATTAAGTTAAACAGATGTGGTTGAGTACTGCTTATTCAAACAACTCGTAGCAAGTATTCGTCAATTATTACAGGAAAACTCCCTGCCTTCCAAAGGAAAGCAGATGTAAATTCAATTCTCTTGGAAACTCAGCCTCTGGTGATGTTTACCTCTTCATGGTCACTGGTGAGCATTTGTTGTCAGGGTCTCAACAAACCTTCAAAGAGCAGAAGTATTTTGACTCCCATTGATTCAAGGGGTTAGAGTTTCTAGATAATTCTGTGAAAGAACTGTCACACACGTTAATGTAATTTCTTTTGTTTAAAACCTGATGGTCCCAGTGTCAGTTCTCAGCTGATATATATGGAAGCATTAACTTTTATTATAGGTCAAGATTCATTAAAGAAGCTGAGACATGGCCTGAACTACTGCAAACTGTGTCTCATCTTTCAGTTCCCTCAACTACTCTGTGGCTGTAGTGTTACCTCATTCCTTTTTTCATTGTCACTTGTCTCTCAATATACAATAAAGTTTAAAAGACCTGGTATACAGCATAGTAACCCACCAAAAATTTGAGCCACAAAAATTCATATCGTATTGTTCATATTCATTGAATCTGAAGACTGTAGCAACGTAAACATAGAAAAAAATCCCAGTGCATATTTATAGGGAACTTCAATTCCATTTTCACGGAATAAATGGTATTTTACGCTCCACACCATTTAGACCTCAATCTCTCTTCTGGCAAGCCAAGCTGTTATTTTTTGTGGATTGTTCCTAAGTCATTTATAATCAGGCCACAGCACCACTGACAACAGCACCTTTGAAGTCAGGTAGGGATTATTAATTTGCTGTGAATTTTCTGAGGAGCTTTATCTTCTTTCCATACAAATCCATTAAAAGTCACAGAGGTGAAAATGAAGGTACCAGTCATAAACAAAATTAAGCTATCAAACTCTCTGGTTTCAGATTAATTCTGGGCAGTGCAAAAAGCCAACCAACCTTTACATTTTAGTGGAACATGGCATTCTAGGGTTCCTGAAATGCACCTTCCAGGGGGTGAGGTCTGAGAGCACTCAAAGGCTCAGACCTGTGAGCAATGAGCCCCACAGCTCCATGCAGCCACCCTTGGGGGGTATGGAAGAGGAAAATCATTACTTGTGGCACAATTTTTATCTCTCCATCAAAGACCGCAACTACCAGTGTGTGTGTCTTCCCTACAAGAAAAGTCTGCATCTATCTATACAGGTTGGACACTGTGAGGAATTTCTTCACAAAAAGGGTGATTAAATACTGGAACACGCTGCCCAGGGAGGTGGTGGAGTCACCGTCACTGGAGGTGTTAAAGGAAAGACCCGGGACTCAGTGCCACGGTCTGGCTGACACGATGGTGTTCGGTCATAGCTTGGACTCGATGATCTCTGAGGTCTTTTCAGACCTAACTGATTTTGTAATTCCAGGATACAAACCGATACAAACTTTAGGACTGGAAACACCTTGGCGGGGAGGCTCGGTGAGGCCACAGCGGCCGCGCCCGCGTTCCTGACCACCGGGGTCTGCTAAGCCCCAGGCTGTGACCGCGGGGAGTTCCCGATGGGGGGCGGCTGAAAGGATCACCCTGCCCCGGGGAGAGGGCCGACGACCACCCTGCGGAGCCGCTGACCGCCGGGCCAGCTCTGAACGGGGGCACCGGGACAATGGGCAGCGGGGCACGGGCGGCCGGGCCGGCTGCCCCTCGCTCTTTCCCCGCCTCACGGCCGCCCTCGGGCTGCCGGGCGCATGCGCGGAGGCGGCGCCCGGTTCGCCGAGCGCGCAGCGGGCGTTGGGGCAGCGCGGGGCGGCAGCGCTCGG